>OZ023265.1:21764621-22166751 GCA_964006375.1 Tillus elongatus | reverse complement strand
GGTACAGTGGCCACCATCTATTGTATGTACAGTGGCCACTGCTTATAAATTTAAAAGGGATGGCCACTGTTCCTTAAAAATTGTTGTGTTAAAATGTTGACCTTTTATATTTCAGAAATGCTACAAAATGCCTCGTCACAAGAAAACAGATAAAACAATAGGTAAAACTTCAGCGAAACTATGCGCAACGCACTGCGTGACATAGAAAATGGTGTATTGTCAAAGCCGCTGACATTAGATACGAAATTCCCCGCAGAACTTTAAGGAGTTATGTAAAAAAAGTCAAAGACAGAAGAGATAAAATTGATTGGAGCTCACCCGTCTTAGAAGGAGCACCACGATTAGAACCTAATTACTGTAAACCAAATATTTTTTTTGGAAGAAGAAGAAATCTTAAGTGAATACTTCCAAACCATGGCAAACTTCATCACGACTTGAATCCTAAATGTGCAAGAAAGTTAGCTTATGAACTAGCATTGGAAAATAGGAAGAAAATACCACCCTCATTGGTAGAAAATGAAACGGCCGGTGGATTGTGGTTTAACGCTTTTCTCAAGCGGCGAAAGGAGTTATCTTTACGATCGACAGAAGCGACGTCATTAGGCAGAGCTATGGGCTTCAACAAGCCAGTCGTCCAACGATTTTTTGACCATGTTCACGAAATATATGAGAAGTACAAATTAGGACCCGATCAAGTGTACAATGTGGATGAAACGGGACTTACAACCGTTCAAGAAGCAGGAAAAGTCATTGCTAGAAAAGGTCAAAAACAAGTTGGCCAAATAACATCTAGTGAACGGGGAACATTGGTCACCATGATAGGTTGTGTCAACGCGATAGGAAATAATATTCCTCCCCTTCTAATATTTCCTCGAAAAATTACAAGGATTATATGATTGAGAATGCTCCCTCTGGAACTGTCGGGGTCACTTCAACATCAGGTTGGAGAACGTCGGTACTCTTTTTTCAATGGTTTCAACATTTTATTAGACATACCAAACCCACAGCTGAATCACCGGTATTACTAATCATGGATAACCATGAAGCTCACATTTCTTTGCAAATCATAAAGTTGACTAAGGAGAATCATGTTATATTACTAACCCTACCTCCCCCATACTAGCCATAAGTTGCAGCCTTTAGACAAGTGTGTTTACTACGCTTTAAAAAAATATTACAATCAACATTGTCAAGCATGGCTACTAAGTAATCCAGGGAAACGAGTTACTATTTATGACATCGCTGATATTTTGGGTGAGGCTTATCCTTTAGCATTCACTGCTCGAAAGTGCATTTCAGGATTTCGATCTACAGGGATTTTCCCGTTCAACCCAAACATATTTAACGACGATGACTTCATTGCTTCGACCGTAACAGACATGCAAATAATAAATAAATAAATAAAGACAGTTTGAATGAAGACAACTTGAAACAAACAATTGATAATAATGAAGCCATGATGCCAACAACGACAAGCGCTAAAGATGAAAATTCAACTAGAAACAGGAACTTGCTTCTTTCACCTACTGACCTTAAACCATTTCCAAAGGTAACAACTTCGACTGAAAATAGAAAGTTTCAGCGAAAAAAAATCAGAAATTTTGACAAACACCCCAGTTTTAGAAAAACTTGAGGACGGGGAAAAATTGACAGAAGCTAGAAAATCTAGTTTAAACAAAAATTGAAGTGTAAAAAGACACCTTGGAGATAGCTTGAAACCTTGCACCAAATCCCAAAAAAGTAAACTTTCTAAAGGTAAAATTTCTGAAAGCACTTCCTCATCTGATACGACCGTCGAACAGTTGACAGATTCTGAAGACATTGATATCTTTGCTCAATCGGGAGAAGAAGATAATCTTCTATTGAATGATCTGTCGACAATAACTACAGACTCGTTTGTGTTAGTTAAGTTTCCCACGAAAAAAAAAAAAACAGTTAAATACTATTTTGGTCGCATAATGCATAAGTTAGGAAATGAGGAGTTCAATATAACATTTCTTAGGCGCCATGAAAGCAATTTTATATATCCAGATGTTCCAGACATATCGACCGTTCCAGCCCATGATATTATTCTTCACTTGATGCAACCTGAAAAAATCGGGGGAACATCAAGAACGGCTAATCTTTTCTCTTTTCCTGTAGATTTATCTTCGTACAATGTAAACTAAACTGTTAATATACTCTTTTTTTAAATAAATAGCATTTTCTGATCCATTTTTTAATTATTCGAAAAGTGGTCAGTGTTCCATGCAGATATGGCCCCCATCGACAGTACAGTGGCCACCTTGTAGGAGTTTTTAAAAACTACCAATTTTCGTAAAAAAATATTTTTTTAAACTTAGGTATTAGGTTGCTATGATACCAAAAGTTCTATAAAACTAATTTATGTTATCACCTTTTCAAAAACATAAATGATTTTAATGGTTCATAATTTTATATAAAATGGTGGCCACTGTTCCAGACTCTCCCCTATATATATATATATATATATAT
The DNA here is from genome assembly GCA_964006375.1 of Tillus elongatus. Classification (NCBI taxonomy): domain Eukaryota; kingdom Metazoa; phylum Arthropoda; class Insecta; order Coleoptera; family Cleridae; genus Tillus; species Tillus elongatus. The sequence goes on along the minus strand of OZ023265.1, from coordinate 22,164,258 downwards.
ATATATATATATATATATATATATATATATATATATATATATATATATATATATATATATATATATATATTGTTCCTAAACGTCAAAATATTTTATTCCTTGTCCCGATGCGTTTTAACCTGTTAACCGGCCATCCTCAGGGGAATCTAGAATTTACAAAAGGCTTGTCAGAAAAATTGAGTTTTCTGGTAGGCTATTTCTGCGAGAGTATAAAATATATAATGAGGCAACAAAAAGCTGACCTCAACATTAAGTCAAGCCAAAAATTTGACCCCTACAACCCATATCCGGGGTGTGTTTAAATTTTTTGATGTTATATATATATATATATATATATATATATATATATATATATATATATATATATATATATATATATATATATATATATATATATATATATATATATGTATGTATGTATCCGTCTGATAACTCAAAAAATAATTAACCGATTTCAATAAAACTCGGCAAGTGCCTTTCTTTTATTAATGGCTTGGATAAGTTGGTTAGCCAGGAAAATCGGACGGGGTTTTCCAGGAAAATTTTGAGTTTTCTTTCAAAAAAAGTTTTTTCTCCGAAAATAACAAATCTGTTTTAATAAAATTTACTGCATATGTTGCCTTGGGAGAGGCCTTACTAAGTACCAAAATTCAACTTTCTCAGTTTATAGAAAACTGAGTTATTCAAATTTGAAGCATTTAATAAAAATTCACTACCGTAACCCATTTGCTGCGTCCAGAGTTGTTTTTTTACTGTTCCTAAGTAAATAAAGTAATGTTTTATAACTTTTAATATAAGGATAAATCACTATAATATATTATTCTTATGAAAATTCACTACCGTAACGCACTTGCTGCGTCCCGAACATTTTTACGATAATAGAGGGGTATAAATCGTAAGGCTTTCCAAAATGTGTTCAAATAAGCGCAAATTAGGACCTTTAAAACCGATAACCAAGGTCCATTTAAATTTAAAGTATTAGTTTTAATAATATACCAGTAGTGTACAATTCTTATGAAAATTCACTACTATAACGCACTTGCTGCGCACCGAACTTTTTAAAACCTTTTCTATTAAATTAAGTTTATTAATTGTCAATCAGAATAGACATTAGGTACAATAAGTACCTATGTAAAATAACTGTTCATACGTAGTCTAATTCATACTCAATTGCTGAGTGAAAATGGAACCTGTGATGAGCACTTCTAAGTACACGTGCAGAACCCAAATCACAACATGTTTTAAAAAGACCTGACGGTCGTTTCGTTAACCCAGTCAGCGTCATCAGAGGATGAACAATACTCAGAACTATTCATCCTCTGATGACGCTACCTTGGTTAGTGAAACGATCGTCAGCTCTATTTAAAATGTGTTGTGGTCAATTGAGTTTGCCAAGTGTACTTATTACTAAAGTTATTTAATTTTTTTCAGATGCTGCAATGTAAGTTAAACGTTTGGCTTTAGTCAGGGGCGGCTCCTTGATAAGTGTGCCCGTGCGCGCGCACTGCCGCCTGCCGTGGAAAAAATAATATTTTTGCTATGCTATATTTTTATAAATTTTTATTTACTTTTTTACCTCCTGCATTCAACAAACAAAATCAGTATATCGAGGATCGAGGATCGCACAGTCGGCAGCCATTAATACAGAATCAGAAGAAGTATATTGTTAATGGACGTTATATATTCCCATATACATGAATCGCGCGGCGGTGTGTATTTTTCGGCGCTCTAAGGAAATGCGATAATTAAATGCGAAATGATCGACTATCTTCGTCATAAACGACCGAATAAGTAATCTGGTTGTGCAATTTAAAATTCCTCACTTGCAGTTTGCAGTGCACTTTTCGCAGAACGTGTGTAGTAATTTTCGTGTAGTGCTTCGCGTCGGATTGATTTTAATTAGATCGTTTCGTTGTTGTTTACATGTTCTAACAAGCCAATTATTATTATTATGATGGCTACTACTTGGGGTTGCTTAATACGTGGACAAAATAATTGTGATACTGTGATTAATTAAGTGGATAATATTTTAAAGATTAACTTTTCACAGGTAGACTTAAAACCTAAGGTAAAGATTAAAAGTTTAGGACGACCTACACCAGATTTAAAGCCAAACTTGTATGAAAAAAAAAAGAAGGTAGGTCTGTTACTCGACATTTTGCTAGAAGTATATATAATCGCAACGAATGGATGTGTGGATGCAATGTAAGGAATTCTTTTTTTTTTTCATGCTTAATCCGCTAGTAATGTTGGCAATAAAAAGGGACTTTGTATTTGAAATACCGAACTTTGATGAAATAGTTTTAGAACAGTTTGTGGCTATCAAAAATAGACGTATGGATTTTTCGTTTAAGAAATAAGTATAGGTCTGTTATGGTATAACTTATAAACTAAAGTGAATGCTGAGTGTTGACAGAATTGTGATTTGTGTTAGTAATTATCAAAGAAAAGGACTTTTTAACTACTATAACCTATAACTAACTAGAGGAAAACTTGGTAAGTAGTTAATAATTATTTAGTTAGTTTAGTAAGTAGGTTTTTTTATAATCCATTTTCGGGGAAAAAAGAGGCGAGCACTTCATTTTTTGTGAATTTTTATTTAAAAAAATTTACTAATAGATAGGTATCGATGGAGAGACTTTGCAAAAATTTTTTCAAATGAGCGTGAACTAGGAACCCTAGAACCCATATCCGGGGTCAGTTTCAATTTTTATATGTTTATATATATATATATATATATATATATATATATATATATATATATATATATATATATATATATATATATATATATATATGTATGTATCCAACCGATAACTCAAAAAATAAGCAACTGATTTCGATGAAACTCGGCAAGTGCCTTTCTTTCAACGGCTTGGATAAGTTCGTTAGTCAGGAAAATCAGATAAGGTTTTCCGGGAAAATTTTGAGTTTTGTTTAAAAAAAACTCTTTTTTCTGAAAATTACAAAGCTATTTTAATGCAAATTAGTGTATATGTTGCTTTGAAAAAGGCCTTACTACAGATTAAAATTCAACTTTCTACATTTTTAGAAAATTGAGTTATTCAAATTTTGAGTTGTCTTTAAAAAAATCTCCTAATAATTACAAAGTTACTGTGATGAAATTTGGTGGATATGTTGCGCTGGGTAAGACCTTACTATACACCACAATTTAACTTTCTAAGTCTGTAGAAACTTGAGTTATTCAAATTTGAAGCATTTAATAAAAATTCACTACCATAACTCACTTGCTGCGTCCCGAACTTTTTTTTCTTGTGCACTCCCCCCCCCCCCTGCATTAAGGCACGAGCCGCTACTGCTTTAGTCGTTCAAAGACTAGCCTTCATACCATTACTTTTGAAGTATCTGCTATTTAATTGAGAAGTAGCTTGCAACTTATTTTATATTGGTAATTTTAGTTAGTGATTATTTCATAGTGTAATGTACGGGTATGTCAGGGTGTGCCTGTTAACGACGTAACACTGGAGTATTGAACATATGAACTGAAAGTTTATTGACATGATTAGCATAAATGTGCAGTAATAGCCGGGTATATGTATATCAGGTGGGTGAGTGATTGAGGCATCCCAACACGATATGGGCATGTCCTAATAAACTCACACAACCTCAATATACCATTCGCATGGCTAGAGAGACATATTCCTTCGCCACTTAATAGTCTACCAGCCCTTAAGTGATTCATCCATGCAGACATACCTACAAAGTCACAATTCATTGGCAACTGTACTGTAGAGATTGCATTAGTATTAGCTCTTAGAACTACTGTACCTACCTAGTGTAGGAGATAGGTGCAATCTTTAGAAGTAATTAAAATAAGGACTGGTTTCTCATTCGGATTTTCTTCCTGATTTCATTTAGACCTATTTATTATCCTCGAACAAATTGTTGTTGCTCACAAAATTAGTAAGTTTGGACCTACTAGCACCATCTGTACCAGGCATATAAAAACACTACTTTTGCTTGTAGCAATAATGCTCATTAACAGCTAAAGTCCGATTCTTTCTCGTTTTAGCTAGCTATAACCATGTTGTTTTATTTTAGCTTATTACCGAGTTTTCATTAAGAAAAATTCACTAATAGAACGGTCACGATGAAAAGCTTTTCAAAAAATTTCTTCAGACGAGCGCGAATTTGGGTCCCTAGAATGCAAAATCAAGGTCCGTTAACAATTTATATGTTTATAAATGTACATATATATATATATATATATATATATATATATATATATATATATATATATATATATATATATACATACATACATATATATATATATATATATATATATATATATATATATATATATATATATTTGTGTGTGTGTGTGTATTCAAGCGATATCTCAAAAAGTCGAGCTCGTTAATCAGCCTTTATGGTCAAGTTTTTCCGGTGGAAAATCGGGGAAAACTTTTTGAAAACGCTATATTTTTGTTCTGGGTAACTGGAACGACACTTTACATGTGGCTAGAAATAGTGCGAATAAATCTATGTTGTGTAATTTGGTACACAATATTTGGACTTTTTTCCAAATTAAAAATAAAATTCCAAAGACATGCGTTGAGACGGCTTAGTGGTTAAAGTCCAATGCCCGACAGACAGAGTAGTTTACTGCCACGCGACGATTGACTCATACAACAGATATAAATCACACATCAACAGTAACCACACTAAATATAAACCAGGCAAAAAACATACTACCAGAACCAATAATCGTCGCGGTCGCAATTATGGAAAATGACAGACGACATGAAATTAAAAATATGACAAGTGATTGTTATTGAACTGGGGGATTCAATCAATTATTAAAAGACACTGTATTTGTAGCCTTATGAACGTCCTAAAATACAGTTTTAGCGCAGCATAGATTTATTATGCTATCGCATAATATAGTAGAAATGTAAACAAAATCAAGCCAAGTCTCCATAAAAAAAGATTTTTAAATAGGTTCTGTTACCTTTAAAATAAAACATAAGACGTCATATAAGACCGAAACAGTCGTGGAATGTGTTTCAATGGTAATTGTACTAATTCTGTAATTAATTGCTACGTATACTTTGAATTAATATCGCGGGCATGAAGCCGATATAATGTATAATGTAAACAAAACGTCCGTTGCCTAGATGGCGGAGAGGCGTCGTGCTTGTCTCATAAGCAGAAGGTTACGCAATAGAATCCAGCTCGATGAATGTATGTTTTTTTATGTTTTTTTTTGACATTTGGAGAAACACAGTACACATATTTCATACGTTTTGAACAAAATCTCAGTTTTGTTTAAAACGCCTAAATAAGTTTGTCGCCTTCGAACCAGAAATTATAATTTTGTTATTGTTGATATTGAAAAAACAGGTTTGATTAGGGTGACTAAAACGAAATCATACTGGCGATTAATAAGGAAAAATAACTGCTACCTTTATAATTTGGCGGATACTTACTTTTCTAAATATGAATTAAGTTTCCTTCTGGAAATTTTCTGTATAATTTAATGAAATTTGTAATACAAGTCTCTTTAAAGAAACTTACACTATCTACAGATATAGCAAAATTTAGTTCTTTAGCTTCATAGAAAATTAAGTTTTGGGCATTTTTCTCAAAAGGAGTTAGAAAAAGGAGCAGATACTTTTGATAATAGAGAGATATCGATGGTAACACTTTCGAAAGAATTCTTTAAATGTGCGCGTACTAGGACCTCTAAAATCGAACTTCGAGATTTCTGTAACTTTAAAGTATTAACTTTGCTAATATACCGTATAATAATAGTGTACAATTCTTATAAAAATTCGCTACTATAACGCACTTGCTGCGTCCCGAATTTTTTTTATTTAGGCTTAGACTAGGGATTTGCAAATTTTCTAAAATATTGATGTTGGACATCATCTAATACATCGTAATCAAAACATCGATGTTTCCCCATAAAATGAATTTACCGATATATATATATATATATATATATATATATATATATATATATATATATATATATATATATATATATATATATATGTACAGGGTGTAGCACGCCTCGGAACATAACTCCCCTACCATAGATAAGATAAGAAAAAAATTGTAAAAGCAAAATTGCGCATAATTACGGGTGGCGTGCCGTATTCCAGTGGCGTAACAGATTAGTTGTTTTTAATGGAACAGCCTCTATTTTATTGCGGATTTGGAAAGTCCTCAATAAGATTACTTATTTTTTATGTGACATGTCATACCGCTAGTTTAATCGGTTTCGCTAAAACCTTAAAACCTTTTATCCTCACAGTGAGACCATTTCTGAGATTTTTTTTAAGTAAACTAATTTGCATCGGCGCCTTGGATTTAAATTTAGGGGTAGGCTAAGACCTCTTGTATCTTAAATAATTGTTTTTCAGTTAACTTATGAAAAGAGAACAATTTGTGTGGCCTTCGGAAATTGTAATTTTTTCAAAAAATCTAAAATAGCACCCTCCTAACAAAATTACAACGCTGGATAGCCGAATATTCAATTCTCCTATTGGCACAAAAAATCACACACTCCATAATACAATTTTAAAGAAAAAACGAGTTGTAAGGACAATTTGTTGGGAAACGTTCTTTTCCGAAAATAAGTCTGCCGCGATAAAACAAAAATGTGTAATAGCGCACAGATTTCATACGTTGTGAACAAGATCTCATTTTTGTTTAACCTTTCCGTCTGAAATTATATTTTTTTATTGTTGATATTCAAAAAACGGTTTGATTAGGTTGACTAAAACGAAATCATACTGGCGATTAATAAGGAAAAACAACTGCTACGTTTATAATTTGGCAGATACTTTACTTTTCTAAATATGAATTAAGTTTCCTTCTGGAAATCTTCTGTATAACTTTAATGAAGTTTGTAATACAAGTTTCTTTTAAAGAGGCGTATACTATCTACAGTAGCAAAATATATTCTTTAGCTTCATAGAAAATTGAGTTTTGGGCATTTTTCTCAAAAGGAGCTAGAGCGCAAGATTTTTTTATAATAGAGATAATGATATCGATCTTCAAGTTCGGCATAAGCTTCAAGTATTAACTTTAATAATATGCCGTATAATATTAGTGTACAATTCTTATGAAAATTCGTCACTATAACGCACATGCTGCGTCCAGAATTTTTTATTAATTGAGAAGCTAACATTTTTTGATTAAACCCACTCCACCGAAATTCGCCACCATAACACATTTGCTGCGTTCAAACTTTTATTATTGTTAAATCATTTTCTTGCGTCACTCATTCGACCTGTGCTTCTCAGTTCTCGGTAGATTTTTTCCAGAGAAATCGATTTACAGCTTTATAAGCTTTATCATCTGAATGCATTATTTCATTAAGTTTTATTTCGAACTTTTAATATCACTCATATACACCATACCGAGAAACGGTTAATAAAAATACGTTCTCTATCAAGAAGGATTCTAAGAAGGACAATGTTACCATCAAATCGGTTAACTGTTGTATAAAAGCCGTGTATAATAAAATATAATATGTAGTGTGATGACTTGACAAATGATAATTGCTGGTTTCACATAAATGTAAAGAAGTTCATTTCTTACGTTTTGCCATCTTTGGCTTCAAACCCGACGACGGTTGCCAGTTCTTGGAAAATTAATAACACTCTTAATCAATACACAAGAAGTGCAGAATATCATTTTTATTGATAGAGAATTCCAAGGTAACACAACACATCTTACTAACACTGAAAATAACTATTTCAGTTTTAGTTTACATCCATAATATTAATAATGTTAAAAGGAATAGTCTTAAGTGGTATGGGCTTTCAGTTGCATATTTGGACTTTGTTTAAAGGCGGACTCCCACTACTCGTGTATTTTGCAAGTACGCCAATAATTGCGTAGCGGAGAGTTTCCTTGAAACGGACAATTTTACTTTTTTAGCTTTAAGATATTATTTTAAATAAAAAATATCACAATTACTTTGTTAGAATACGAGCAGAGGGTTTGTGAATTTAATTTCCCATAAAAATCTGGGGAAAAAAAAGCATGTCATAACGAAAAAATATTTCAACTTTATTTCATAAAATGTGCATTTCCTAGGTCGTTGTCCTTGTTATGGACAGCTGTGCCCATGAAGTGAACACTGGTACATAATACATGAAAACAGGTTCTGTTGTGAAAATATCATATCAAAAGCACTTCCTGCAAAAAAAAAAATTAAATTTCCAGTTATTCCACATGATTCGTGGGCCCAATTATTACACAAACGACACTCAATAAATTCTTCTTTACTTAGACGTTATTTACCCCCACAAACTATGCAAGTAGAATTATCATCTTCCTTACAATTTTTTTTTGTCTTCTTTATTTTCAGACCCACATTGTTCTGGCTCTAGGTGGGTTAAATATTCTGCAAGATCTCGTGGAGGCGGAGATTAATCGCGGAGAGAGATTTGTGTGTCACTATCTGAGTCACTACTGCATTGTTTGTTTGCAGCTTTTGAAACTTTTTTGTTCTTGACGACCTTCTTCTTGACGACCTTGTTCTTATCTCTTTTCCTTTCATCCTCCACTTTCATCAGCTATTATTTTCAGGTGTGTCTGTTAAAATCGAGCATTTTCCTTTTTTTTTCGGCCACATGTTTTACTTTTTTTTCGTGGGGGTGCTTTTGGATATGGTCTTAACATTTTCAGAGAAACTATTCCTAACTCTTCTCGTCCTTATTTCGTAATATTTTTGTTTACAATACCGCTTGTAGAAGGTCAGTTGGGATCGGCAGAAGTAGATGGCTGGTCGAAGATATGGTCGTTTTGGATTAGATCCACCTTTGACTGTGAGACGGTAGGTGACCTGCTATTATCCTGGATTATAGATGTCGGATCAGGTCTGTCAGTTATACTTAAGGAAAGAAAATCATGGTCGGTGAAGATGTTAGAATTAAATGGGTATATTCCGGATTTCTTCAGAGCTCTTGCAGATATTGCTGATTGTAAATGACTCACTAAAAGTAGGATTAACGCACTCAGCAACCTCGTATATTGCAACAGGTTTTCCTGGATTGCCTGTTAGCCAATTGTTCATTGCTTGCTTGTAGCTAAAAATAAAAATAATATAAATTTTGATAATGATATGATAATAATAATAATAGTAATAAGGTATTACTATTATTCAAGTCAAGGACTTGAACGGACCATAAACTGCCACATCGAGAGGTTGCATTCGATGGCTGCAATGCGGAGGCAACGTCAGAATTATTATGTGGTGTTTTCTTGCGAATTCAACAACTTGCAGATTCACATGAGTTGCATGATTGTCCATAATAATTAAAGCTTTCTTATTGACGGTTGGCTGAACATGATTCACAAAATGTTTTAGTGATTCAACAAATATTTCTTCGGACATCCAACCAGATGGATTTGCCATTCCTTTAGAGCCAACGGGAGCCCCCTTAAAACTTTATTATCTCTATTATCTTTTAAACTTGTGGGAATATGAATACAGAGGGAATTGTCCCCCCTGAAGCACTGATAAAAAAAACTCGGGACGCAGCAAGTGCGTTATGGTAGTGAATTTTCTTAAATATGTTTATATTGCAAATATGTCTGTTTTCTTTTTATTTAAGAAATCCGGCATCAATTTTGGTTACCAGTATAACCTATATAGTAAAAATAATGTGCCATGTTTCATAAAAATAACTTTATTGTGTGAAAATGTACAAAACTTTCCAAAAGTAAACTTAAAGTGTTCCCACAAAAACTCGTTTCTTGGTCAACCTTATAGGTTAATAGCAAATTGAGCTATTCAAATATGAAGGATTTGATCAAAATTCGCGACCATAACGCACTTGCTGCATCCAGAATTTCTTTTCTTACAAAGATGCATTATATTACGATGGAAAATGCAAAAATGCAATAATATAAGGTGTGTTTGATTAAAAAAATAAGAAAATTTGTATCACCAACGACTTATGGGCCAGCCTATGATTGTAGAAATATTTTTTTTAAATGTAGCTCAAGACATCCTATAAGTAATATATAATTTTTTTTTCATATCTCGTATAATAACAGATATATTGAGCTTTATTGATTTTTTACGAAAATTCGACAAAAATTTTATAACATTAAACGATAAACTCTATAGCTAAGGCTACTGCCAAGCATCAGAGAAAGGGTCAATTTTAAATGAATTTTCTGGAAATATTTTAGTAAAATGAAGGACAATGACGATTGAAACTAAGACTTCAGTGTTTGTAAAACATTATTCTTGAGACATTTTCTTTCCATAGCCCGTACTAGATTCAAGTTATTTGCCTAAATGTTGCCAATTTTTGACGTTTTAAATCGCAACTTTGACATTTTGAGGAAAATCCCAATAAATTTTTATTTAAATGCCTATAACTTTTTTGTATTTTGATCTACAGAACTAAATTTTGGTAGGTAGTTTACGTATAATAATATAAACCCTCGTACCAAATTTGGTTGCCCTTACTTTGTTAATTTTGGAGATATAAATTTTTTACAATTTTTTTCGGAAGAAAACTCAAAATTTTCCGGGAAAACCTGGGCCGATTTTCCTGGCTAACGAACTTATCCAAGCCATTTGTAAAAGGAAGGTACTCAACAAATTTAATCAAAATCGGCCCATAATTTTTTGAGTTATCGGTGTGATATATATATATATATATATATATATATATATATATATATATATATATATACATATATATATATATATATATATATATATATATATATATATATATATATATATACATACATATATATATATATATATATATATATATATATATATATATATATATATATATATATATATATATATATATATATATATATATATATATATATATATATATATAAACATATAAAAATTGAAACTGACCCCGGATATGTGTTCTGGGGGGCCTAATTAGCGCTCATTTGAAGAAATTTTTTCAAAATTCAAAAGTCGGGATCTCTTCATTAGTGAATTTTTTTTAAGAAAATTCACTAAAAAGGACTGTAGTCAGTGTGCCTCTTTCAGCCGAAGCAATTTGCCCAACTTGTTTCGTATCTCAAACATCTATTACTTTTGGTGGTTTCGTGACTGTCATGCATCCTGTTTCGTCAAGATTCCATATCATGTTAGGTGCAAAATTGTGTTTCTTGTATAATTTTTCTAAATTTGAAAAGAAAGTTGTGACATCCGTTTTATTAAAACTGGAAGTTCTACTTAAGGATGTGCTTTTGGGTTGACGTAGTGATAGTTTTTTGTGGCGACTCATGAACCCATGAAGCCAGTGGATGCCTGCTTGATTATTTTTATTCCATTCTGGTGGTGTAGCCAGTTCTCTTGTTTGCGTTGTTGTTAAACCATGACACGTCTTCGAAGTCGTTCGAAGGTAAGAAGCCAATAGCTCCTCCTGGCCTTTACTTAACGTTTTTCTATTCCCAATATTCCTTATATATCTGAAATTGCCTTCTGGAGAGGTTTTTTTTTACCAAAGCCGCCAATAAATATTTCGAAATACCTGTGTCTTTGGCAACACTTCTTATGGAAAGGTTCTGATTTATAACAGCCTCCACTGCATCTTGAATTTCTTCATCAGACTTTCTAGCTGTTTTCGCCATCACAAACAATCTACAAAAAAGTTGAAAATTCGTATAAATTAGCTTCTAAAAACAAAAATATGACACGTCCGGATATGTCCGGACTTATTCGGGTTTTACTACGTCTAGGTATGTCCGGGAGTATTTTGCATAATTGTACGGTTTTTAGGGTAGTTTTAGTGTTTACGTTTTTTTTACATCTTTTGTTTCCTTAGTGAAATAAAATTAGTAAAACCATATTATTTTATTAAGCGAATAATACGAAAAATATCACATTTCTTACTTTTTCAGAAAAATTTTTATAATCTTTTTATAATATTGTCCTAGCAGAAGAAGTTTTAATCTCGTAACCCTATAGATATCAATTTCGTTAACTGGAGTTAACGAAAAATGACGTTTTTATAACATTTAGTAAGCAATAGATAAATAAATTGGTTGCCTTCCTAAATGGAGAGAGGATAATTACCGTATTTTACATGGCAAATATTCATATAACAGTCAATAATTTATAATTTTCCTTGAATCGGACACACTGGTGCCCATGAATTGGACGTCCAATTCTTGGGCGCCGAGGTGTCCGGTTGAAGGAATATGTCGTTTTAAAACGTAACCTCAAAATACGATTCATACATATCGTTATATTGATAATATCACATACCTGTTTTATGACAAACAATCCCTCAATAGTTATGTCCAAAGATCGGTTAATAATCGTCACCAGAAACGGAGTTATTCACTTTGCAAATTCACATTAATATTTACTGTACCGACATTGTATTTTTCAATGCATTCAACTTGAAGCGGGCCACTGGTTCCACCTTTTTCCACGAGATGTCGGCTGACGATGCAGATACGAGACATTGGTAGACGATGCTACATTACTATCGGGTATAGTAGGAAACTAAAGCGCCCGATTCATTGGCTGTCCAGTTCATAGGAACTCTGCCCTACTTGCCAAATACACCAAGTCTCGAACTCAATTTACAAGAACGGCGCTTTCACTACTCCTGTCTTTGGCAAGTACGCCAATATTTGTGTACTTGGCAAGTACATCAGGTTTCGTCGCCTCTCGGCCTTCAGTGTTTATTTTGTTTCCATCATGGATAGTCGCGTTGTCGCTGCAGCAGCGTTTGTGGTATCGAGTGGCTGCATGAGAATAATTAAAGTTCATCAAGCTCAGAAAGCAAAAACAAAAAAAGATGGTGGATGACTTCTTTGAACAGAAGTCGAGAGAGGTAAGTTAATACATCTCTATCTGTCCTGACCCACCAAAAGCAGATACCATGCCTTTATATTCTCAAGATTGATACACTAGTCAAAAAATTTTTTATTTGCAGGTACAATGCCTCCATTATGATAGAAGACCTGATTCGAGAACCGTCAGGATGGCTGGAGAATTTCCTGCGAATATCCTACACCGACTTCGAATTTCTACTGAATAAAGTGGAACATATGATAGGGAAAAAAGATACTCAGCTAAGAAAGGCAATTCCAGTTAAGGAATGATTCTGCGTTGCTCTCAGATTCTTCGCTAGTGGAGAGACAGTTCCGTGAGTTTGTCATACCTTTTCAAATTTTTACCACAAGTTGTATCCCGGTGCGCTTTCGATGTTTTCGATGCATTGATTAGCGTTCTTAACGATCAAATAATAGTAAGTATACAACAATCATTTCTGCATTGTTTATTCAGTTAAAGTATTTTTTTGTTCCCTCAGGGCTCGTCCGCGGCCTTGCCGCCCCGATAGCACTGCAACCTTTGGTTAATTGTGCATACCCTTAGTCTTACTCCACCCATTCCAAAATCACTGTACCTTGAACTAGTCTGCACAGCGATTGGTAGGGTGAAGTTTTATATTGCTCTGTCTCCGGTCTAGACTGACCGTAGATCACTTGTCTTTTGCGGTCCAGAGCTTTACACCCGCACAATATGTGCTGGGCTGATTCCTCCCCCTCGCCGCAGAGTCTGCATGCGAGGTCCCCCTCGAACCGCCCCATTTTATGCAGGTGTTTCTTGACGGCCATGTGTCCCGTCAAGAGACCTGTTGTGTTTCTGAGCTATCCTCTGCTACGATTTAGCAGCTCCACAGCTCTCTTTGAACTGGGTCCGTCAATTATTCACTTCCCATGTCTGAGACCTGGACAGTCCGCCCAGTACACCTTGTGTTGGTTTCTGACCCAGGACTTAATGGCTTCCCTGGCAGTGCTCTTTGACACGCCCAGAGCTGGTTCTGGTCCGATAAATGGTTCTGCTGACCCTCTCTTCGCGAGACTGTCAGCTTCTTCATTGCCTTTGACTCCCGAGTGACCCGGCACCCAGATGAGGGTCACCTCATTCTGCCCAGCCAGGTCGCTCGTCTCGTCTCGGCACTCACTCACCAGCCAGGCATTTACCCGTGGGCTACTTAGTGCCTTAAGGTCTGCCTGGCTGTCTGTGGCTATGAGGATCCGCTTGTTGGTGTAGCCCCTCCTCTTGTTCTCCCGCACACAGTGCAGGATGGCGTACATCTCGGCCTAAAACACCGTTGCATGGGCTACGAGGGAAATACTATGACTTACCCTCGGTCCTTCTGAGTAAACACCTGCCCCTGTCCCATGCTCCCCGCCGGATCCGACCGTGAACCAGACGAGCGCGTCCCGTGGTATGCCCGGCATCTCCTCCCGCCATGCCTCGCGGTCGCGGATTTCCACTGTAAAGTGGTTTTCCCTGCACATTCGCGGGCTCGCGAAGTCTGACCTCATTTCAATCATGCGCTCCTTCACGATCTCCTGAATTTTGCAGTGGTCCCTGAAGCCTGGGTTGATCTTCAGTCTACCATTGCAGGCTAGTCTGTATAGGCCCAGTTAAAGTATTACAACTTATTGTTAAGAAATAAGGTTAAAATATGATCAAAGTCAAATTATAATGTGGTCAAAGATTAGTATAGTTTTCTGTTATTACTAAGGATATCATTGCATGTAGGTGTTGGAATCGCAGAAGCAAGAGGCGGTTGGTGGACGTAAGAAGTTGCAGAATTTTTATGGCAAAGAGGTGATCCTCGGAATTGTATGAAAAGTTTCATCAGACGATGACGAATAGAAAGATGCTGGGGAGGCTGGTCCTGGAGATGCTGATTGATATTGAGGTCCCATGGACCCCATTGTTGCTGTGAAGAATAGGTTATCAATCTCATTCATCACAATAATCCTGTTGAAAAATGTTGCCATTACGTAGCTGACAGTTGTAGCTGGAGGATACATTGGACAAATATTGTGCATATCATACAGGGAGTTCATTACTCAATTTTCAAATTGAGGAAATTCAAATATCATTCTTTCTTTTGTTTCAAATGGAACCACCTGCTGTTCATCCGTTAATTGAACTCGCATCTTCATTCTCAATAAATTTAGTTAGTAATGTTCTATGCCTAAAATCAATGATTTCATAATTATGCTCACTTTTTCACACAGGTGAATTTTAATAGTTAGTTGTTACAGGGAGTTTTGGTAACAATAATAATTAGAATATGTATCAATATCATTTGAAACATAAAACTAAGAAACTACATAACAATAACAGAACTATAAAACCAACAAAAAAGAAGATAGAATGATAAAATTAGAATACCAAAAACGGAAAACAATTAAACTAATAAATTGGATACAGGTGCACCTCGATTGATTTACACAAAATAGATTATCTGAATATAAACTATCTATTTTTAAATCGAATTCTGAAAATAACAACCGAGCGCAGTTTGTTCAATATTCACTCACAACAAATGTTCAAAGTGCCCTCCGTTTTGCTCAAAACACTTCTGTAATTTTTTTCAAGAACGACTAATGTACCGCCCGTATTGTATGTCTGGAAATTACCCTGAAAGCTTCTATAATTCTGTGCTTCATATCTTCTGCAGTAGTTGGCGGGTTCTGATACACAATCTGCTTAATATGTCCCCAGAAGAAGAAATCCATTTCCAACAAGTCTGGAGATCTAGGTGGCCAACTAATGGGGCCGACACGACCTATCCATTGGCCTGGAAATTCTCGATTCATGTAACTCTTTACAGTTAGTGTGCAGAATGTCGTGGAGCACTGTCGTGCTGGAATCACAAATCTTCAGGAATAATTTGTTAAACATTTTGCAGAAGGTGAGGCAAGTGATTCTGCAAGAAGAAAAAATACTGCTCACGAATGTTTTTCCTGCATAATGTATAGTATATACCAAAATTTGGATCATGATCTCATCAACTTTAATTAAACTTTTATATTAGGAAACGCCTCTAAAAAATATTTATTAAAAATTGTTCAATTTTAACTCAAATTTTAAATTATCAACTAAATCTTCACCAGGTTTTCTTTGAAGTGATTGAAGTTAGAAACTACTTTGAAAACGGGGGTCGAGGCAATTCCTTAAAGATAAGACAAGCAGTAGCCACTTCTTGATCATACTAACCTGAGGTAGCTGTTGGTGCGTCTTGTAATACCTTCCTGTATTTAATTACTAGGTTTTTAGCTTCATATAGCCACGTTTCAATATTATTTAACTGAAATTACCATCTGTCCCACTAAGACTGATTAACTTGTCATTGTCAATAATCCCCTTTGATCAGAACCTGCATATAAAACAAAAATAAGCATGTTTTGCCTAACTTAATATGCATGAACATGTGCATCGTGCGTAGAATTTGAAAATCCTTCAACAAGTGTGATGATATCGACTGGCTCATTACGACAACCTGGCTGCATATACTGAAACACATGCACATACATGCTTGCACCTACACAACTAATTTATTTATACACTAATTTGATAAAAAATATAAATAACACAATCTTATTGTTAAAAGACGAGCAATAGGTTTATGTAAATTACCAAAGTACGAATGAATCCAAAAGATACGCACGATTCGCATACTCCTCTGAACAAAAATTTTGTTAAGGCCTTTTCTAGTGATATATTATTAAATTAGTTTTTCTCTAAGTCAAACGATGAGGTCGTGCAAAACATTATTACATCTGAAATACTCTTTCTCTATGACAGTCCAATTCATAGAGAGCATTACTACCTCTATGGTCACAGGAAACTTTAGAGTGGGTTGGCAGCAGCTAACACTCTAGAATTATATTCGAGAGGGAACGAGAAACCACAAATAGAAGAATATAAAAATATTTAGAACTACTACCAAAACAGTAAAATGAGACTGATTGGCAGCTAATTATAGATTAGTTTGCGGAAACGTCTTGAAAATAAATTATGACCAGAAAAAGTTCGTACCATTCTCATGTAATATAACAACCTTGCTGACTTCTAATTGTTTAAACATAAACAATATTTATACGAATGTCAGTATAAAATCTGAGAGTGTTATCAAACACTTGGGGGTAAAGATAAATTGCGATGGAATCACCAGATTTGGAATCTAGTGTCAAGACTTAGAAGTTTGTTTTTCAAATTTAGACAGCTAAAACGCTTACGCGGGATGAAAATTGTGTACTATACTCTAGTTGAATCTTTGATACAGTATAGAATGGTAGGATAGGGAGGAACATTGTATTAAAAAAATTGAAATCATCCATAGAAAATTTATTAAAATAATATATAAGTCAGTAGATTATCTAAGTGAACTATCTATACAAGGAGAGCCAAATGATGGATATACGACAATTATTTGCGAAAAAACTATCATTACGCATACATAAAAATCCATAGACGGTGGCAGCCATAGAACAGCGATATGGCACAAGATATAGGAAGAGAGTACCGCACAAACTTATGAAGGCTCTAAAAACTTTGTGGCAAAGATGTGCCAGTTTCGTGGCCTCTGGATTACGGTAAATTGCCTCAGGAGTTGCGATCTTTGAGTCTTTGCAGATTTAAAGTAGAACTCAAAAATTGGATACTTAATTATCCGAAGCAAAAACTTCATGGACTGGTTAACATGAATGTTTACAATTAATTGCAAACTCTAAAAAAAAAACAAGGGAAAATAACTTTTCTTCTGTATTACCAAAACCGAAACAATTGTATGATCTATTTAAAAAAAAATGCAAATATCTATGTAAATTAAAAATAAACAATAATAATTCAAACGCAGTATTGAAGATTTATCAAATGTTGTTTTGCACACAACCGCCGTCTCTACCCCGTTTTTTGAAATGAACACATGGTATTTGTCTCTGAATTTTCTTAATAGCAAGGTTATATTTTATTTTTGTTAATTTCAGCAATCTTGATGAATAATGAAAAAAAGGTTTGAAATACTTTAGAATCTCAGAAAAAATACGCAGTTTCAAGAGCCTCGAAGTTTGCCTGTTAAACAGGATTCAAGATTTAATATCTCTGATAAATGTTAATCTTGTCAAGCTATCACTTTGGCTCACATCAGCATCTTCCAGATTCATCTTGAGATAGCAAAGATAGAAGTGCTACATGAACTTCAAATTCGTTTAATCTTCTAACGGCAACTTTGGAACGTTTAACCACAAGAAATGCATATGAAGTATTTACAACCAATAAATAACACAAATTGATAATAAATATATAATATAGTTATAAAAAAAAACAATTTACCACACTTTGATGACATTTGACGTGGACCTTTCTTTTACTGGTAGTATGGACGAATTTGTTGACGACCTTGATCGCACCAGTTTTTGCGCGGAAGATTTATATTTTCGTTCAAAAATTTTCTATTAAGGTTGTATGTTTTATGACGTGTAATATTTTATTATTGTATACAATTCACAACTGTTAGTTCACTTACCAAAATTTGATTTTCTCTGTAGGGTAGCGTATAAAGTAAATAAATAACGAAACCATTCTAATAAAATTTGGTACATAAAAGTGAATAACGAATTTTCATTGAAAAGGACAGGTCGATTTCTATGCAGTTCGTTATTCAAGTTGTTATCAGTGTCTTTTTCTTAAAAAGAATTCCGAATAACAGCACGCGATCTTTTAAATAACAGGTAATGGAGGTTTGTTTGCATGCTTCTGGTAGTTATTTAATTACCTTATTTATCCCCCAGATGTCGCTAAAGGTATTAGCGAAACGATCGTCATGGCTGAAAAATGTGTTGTGGTGAATTGGGTTTTCCAAAGTCCGCTCATCAGTGCTCATCACAGGTTCCAATCTTTACTCAGCACACAGGATCCTACTACAAAAACTACTAAGTTTAAAATCTCTTAAAAAATATTGAATTATTGAATAATTTTTCCAAGCCCGTTCGCTTGGCAGTGGTTTCGCTATATAATGGGTAGAGATAGTGTGAATCTCGTTAATCTATTCAGGCGCGTCACTAATTAGATCACAAGGCATTTCGCTAGTTTTAAGAGGGGCATAGTTACGACAGCCGCCCGGAGGGTGTGGTGCAGTCTGCTGTCTCCAGGGGCTGGTATTGACGTCCTTCCGAGTACATACACTGAATAGATTCCAATCTTACGGAAGGCGTTTCCTGGTTGCCCAGGTCACGGGTTCCGGTAAGGCACCTACCTTACAGACAGACCATTCCCTTTTCCTACGTAGACTATTCTTTCACCAGTAAGGCCAGATGATAACCACCGGAACGAGAATTCAGGACCAGGCTTTTCTTGGCTTGAATTAGCAGGACAAGCCCGACACCTCGGACGCCTGTCTCGAAGAAGCCCGAACCGGCTGGGATAGGTCTTATCAGCCCCCCCACCCCCCCGGTCATGGACGCCATGCCACGCACCAGAAATGGATTGGGCGAGACGCTACGTCCCTAAAATGCGCTGCCACTGCCCCTAGGAGACCGAGACCATTAAGATGGGGCAACTGCAGCCAAGTCAGGTTGCCCCCTGTTCCTCCTAGTACTCGTATCTATATTGCTATTACGGAGACAAGTCACCGTTTGAGGTCACTTTCATGACCTCTCCCTCACATATATACTGATGGCTGACATATATACTGATGGCTGCGCCCGTTGCCCGTGATCAGGCGAGATTGTGTGGTAAACCAACAATTTTAAGGGTAAACGCCGTGAGGTCTGCCAAGAAGCTAGCCTCGGATATTAGTTCCTGACACTCAGCTCCGACACATCGGCGACTGCTACCTGCCACCTTTCTGCTTCTAATCCGTAGTTTTAGTACAGCTTTACGCGTTTACTCCCGCTTGCTTGTATTTGTACACGTTGACCTTAAGAGCACTGCAGCGTCCGGACTTTTTTAATTGGTTCATTAAGTACATCAAATTAATTTCAAAATTGTTCTTTCTTTTTGCTGTGTAGTTCTTTTGCTATTCATTTAAATTTAAATTCAGGTTTCATGCTTAGACATATGACTTACCTACCTTTAAAATTTTAACTTTTAACAGCTTATACATACGTGCTACCTACCCGAGACCCTGTTTCTAAAGGATACATTTTATGTGTTTTAGATTTTCCGAGTTTCCTGAAGATGGATTTAATTAGTCGAAACGCGTATGAGTAACAAAATAGATTTTATCTGTAATTTTTATCCTATTATTATCACGAAATATGAAGCATTTTGAATATGTTGATGTTTAAATTGCATTTTTCATTCAAATTAGTATGTTAGACAAGTAGTAGACCTGCATACACCCACACATCTATTTCATTCATATTTATGCGGTGTCATAGTGATTATCACATGCTGGTATGCTGTTGACCGTGCGAAAATATGAATGACATATTTTTGTTATTGTTTATTAACATATGACACTCCTTTATATTGTTTTATTATGTAGTTTGCATGGAGCACTTGCTGCATCTTAAGTGATACTTACTACGTAAAAATATATTTCTAATTGATAAGGTACCGTAGCTTTGTTTACGGGGAATGGGGGTCACACGCGGTCATAAGGGGTTATCTTTATACTTGTTTTGCTATTGATCTAGAACATGGGAAACATTAAATGTTATTGACTTTGATTTAATGCAAAATGTAAAAGTGTGGCACGCCTTTTATATACTAATTCATATTATATTCTTGACTGATACGTATACTAATCGATTGGAAATTAGACGGTAACATTCTGCACTTTATAAATAACTTTCTTAAAAAAACAACATACAAGTTAAGGGTAAATGGCACTTTGTACAAGAAAACGGGGTGCCACAGGGGTCAGTTTGAAGCTCAACCCTTTTTCAGATTGCTATCAACGACATTGGAAGCGAAATCGCAAAACCTGTCAAACATCTTTTATATGCTGATGATTTAGTTATTTTCTGCAGAGGTAAAAGCACAGCACAACTAATCCAAGAAACACCAAAGGATTAAGAGCAATGGACAAGATACACAGGTTACAAATTCACAGCGGAGGAAACTAAATTTATGTTATTCAGTCGAAGGCACAACCAGGAAACTGTACCAAACCTGATACTAAACAGTTAAACGCTTTCCAGAGTAGACCATCACAAATTCCTGGGTGTCATATTCGATACAAAACTGTCTTGGAAGTATCAAATAAACCATATCAGAACGGAATGTGCTAGCAGAATGAACATTCTTAAAGCCGTAGCTCACTACGACTGGGGAGCAGAAGAATGAGTTTTGATTAGCTTATGCAGATCACTAATACGATCTAAAATAGATTATGGCGCAATAGTTTATGCAAATGCAAGCAAAGCCACACTTTAACCACTAAATACCATACAGAATACAGCTATGAGGATATGTCTCGGTGCCTTTAGAACAAGCCCTACAACAAGTATGCAAAGAGAGTCAAATGCGCTGCCACTCTTTTTAAGACGACAATTGCTAATTTTGACATACGCTTCGAGAATATCTCGTTCAGCAAGTAATCCTGTTCGTTCAGTCCTAACTGACACCCAATGCCACAGTCATCAGCGGTCCAACTCCACCGAAAAACCACGTCTTATATCAGAAATAATAAAAGACATCTACCAAATCGAACTCACAGGAATCACTGAAAATCCGAAATCAAATACACCGCCATGGCTTCAATTTAAAAAAAACTGTAACACATCATTAATGTCACCTAAACAAGCCAAAACACCAAATTCAGCGGTGCAGACAATATTTACAGAAACACTAAGGGAATATAATCCCGAACTCGTAATGTACACCGATGCCTCTAAGTCACCACATGAAGTAGGTGGGGCGATAGTGACATTTCCCTCCTCTGAGCAGCTTATTAAATTACCCAAGGATTGGCACAACTGAATATTTTACACTTTTGCAAGCCATAAAGAGGATAAAAGACATTTCCAACTGTCCAACAAAAATAGTTATCTGCACAGACTCTAAACTGGCATTAAATAAAATAAGTAGCCTATATACCAAGAACCATATAGCAAGGGAAATACAAAATATTGCTCATGATCTTGAACGCCAATCCACACACATTACATTCGTGTGGGTACCCACACACTCCGGCATTATAGGCAATGAGCTGGCAGATACTGCTGCTAAAAGAGCGATCACGGAAGGCACGACAGTAAGAAGCCAATACCACAAACTATTAAGACCACACGTTAAAGCAGTAATTTAAGACAAATGGCAAATATACTGGAATAATCCATTTTCTTAAAAAAATTAACTAATGAAGAGATCCCGAATTTTGAAAAACTTTCTTCAAATGAGCGCGAACTAGGAACCCCTAGAACCCACATCCAGGGTCAGTTTCAATTTTTATATATATATATATATATATATATATATATATATATATATATATATATATATATATATATATATATATATATATATATATATATATATATATATATATATATATAACGCCGATAACTTAAAAGATAATGGACCCATTTTGATAAAATTTGCTAAGTACCTTCCTTTTGTAAGGTTTTCCCGGAAAATTTTTTGGCAAAAATGTATGTCCGGAAATAACAAAGTAAGGTCAACCAGATTTGGTACGCGTGGTTGTATTATAAAGGGTGGATCACCTACCATAATCTAGGTCTGTAAGTTTAAACAAGAAAAGTTTTAGGTATTTAAAGAAAAAATATTGAGGTTTTCCTCAAAACGCGATTTGAAACGTCAAAATTGACAAGATTTAAGCAAAAAACCTGAAAGAAATACAAATTATGTAAAGAGTGTTCTGCAAATCCTTAAGTTTCAGCTTCAATCATCATTGACCTTCATTTTACTAAAATATTTGCAGAAAATTCATTTCAAATAGAATTAACGGTCTATAATTTTTAGCTAATTTTCGTAGAAAAGATTCGTTAATGAGAAGACCGCGACTTTAGAATTTTAAAAAGATTTCTTCAAATGTGCGTGCGCAAACTAGGCCCCTAGAATCCGTATCCAGGTTTACTTTATTCTTACGTATATACATAGTGATGCATTTCTACGGTAAAGCTTAATATAATTGTTATTATGCAAGATACGAGAAAAAATTTTATACGTTACTTATAGGGTGTCTTAAGTTACATCCTATAATATTATTTTGACAATCATAGGGGGGCCCATAAGTCGTTGGTATTACTTACAATTTTTTTTGAACATTCCTTTATGCATTTTTAATCGAAATATGATGCATGTTTGTAAAAAAATCGAACGCAGTAAGTGCATTTTTGTAGCGAATTTTCATTAAATGTTTTAAAATTCAATAACTCGATTTGCTATTAACCTAAAGTTCGTCGGCTAAGAAATTAAGTTTCTCGGAAACTTTTTAAGTTTATTTTCGGAAAATGTTTCTGCATTTTCAAACAATAAGTTATTTTGCTAAAATATGGTACTATACAGGTTATACCGGTGACTAAATTGATGCCTACTTGCATTAGAGAGACATATTTGCTATTAAAAACATTTTGATGAAAATTCACTTCCATAACGCACTTGCTGCCTCCAGACTTTTAGTTTTATTTTCTTATTTTATAACTGTTGTTAATTTTTATAATTATATGTTTTGTTGGTGGCAGCTTTAAGTTTACAATTCTTTCACTTTATTTTCTTGTTTGGTATAGCTACCATCATAACGTGTATAGTTTAATTTGAATTGTAATATAGTAATAAGTTGAGTTAATATTTTGAGTTTATATTTAACTTTTCACAAATAAACTAATAATTCTCTTTATAACCTCCCGTTTCCTTCCTGTAGACCTCGAATTCAAGCGAGCCATTATTTTTATTTTTAATATGTCTACAGTAAGGAAACGGCTACTATTAGTTATATTCCTAACGACTCACATCATACGTTTGCACAAAAAACGGCTAGTTTAAATTTCCTAGTAAACAGATTGATTAAATTTCCGTTAAGTAAAAATAGATTTAATACAGAATTAAAATACATAAAAAATGTGGCGGGATATAACGGTTACTCGGATGGTTTAATAGACAAATTGGTTAACAAACACAGAACAAAGAAAATGATATCTGAATGTACGACATTTAATAAAGCTAAAATGGAGAAAAAAATTGTGTGTTTACCTTATGAACCACGAATCACAAAGGGTTTGGAAAGTATTTTTAAAAAAGCCGACTTACATTTGACTTTTTCGACGAAAAGTAATTTAAAAATTTTGTTGGGTAATACAAAAGATAAAGACAAAGTTACTGAAATGTCCGGTATTTATGAGATTAGTTGCAAAGATTGCAATCTTAAATACGTGGGTCAAACTAGGAGAAACATAGCCACCAGATTTCGTGAACATCTCGCATATTTACGATATGGTACGGTGGATAAATCGTGTGTGGCACAACATAAATGGGATAATAATCACCACATTGACAAAGAAAATTTGAAACTTGTCAAAAATGTTAGATCTCAATCTATGCTTGATTCATTAGAAAGTATTTTTATATCAAGGTCTATTAAGAACAACACTTCATTGAATCGTGAGGCGCCTTTAATTTCAAGCTCTTTATTTTCACTTTGCATTTGACCACTTAAACACTCCTAATTTGTCAGGAAGAATAATAAATTACTGTCAATAACTCGGCCGGTCTATACATATACTAATCTCTATGCTTGTCTCGACTTAAAGACCCTTTCGTTTTCTGTGTATCTATGAAGTCAATATAAATACTGTTTACGAAGAATTAAAATCAACATAAATATATTTTTATGTAGTATTTTAGTTGAATTAATTATCCTTTGTTAGAGTTAACAATGTGAGCTAAACACCCAGGTTTAGGTTTCTATATAAAAAAAATGATCGGAGGTTATAGTGTTTGTCTCGCCAGATGTGGCTGTCGGCTTGCTCCAATATCCGAATAGTAAATTTCCAGATCGAAAGGGAACGTGCAGATTCTCAAAATAACTCGATACCGTTCCTTTTAAACCTACTATCCTTATATTAGATAAGGGCTCATAAAGTTGTCGACCAGAAGATTAAAGCTGGTCCTCGACCTCGCAGTTTCACTACACAATAAACAAACGATGGATCTTCGACGACAATTTTACTTCGGACTAGTTTGTTTACCTAGACGCGATATAAATACACGGTAGCTAGTAGTTTAATTTTAGAATTTTTGTTCCTCTGAAGATGTTGACATGGTCAACGAAACGATCGTAAGGTCTCTGAAATATGTGTTGTGGTAATTTGGGTTCTCCAAATGTGCTCATCACAGGTCCCAGTTTTCATATACTCATAATATCTTTTTATAGAACACAAACATTCAAGCACATACAGAGAAACAAAGGTAAGTGTACAGTTACTTTAAAACTTACTTCCTAAAAACATTTAAAAAAATATCTGTGCGTGTGCGTATTCCTGTGCGTGTCCACAACTTTAAAAAAATCGAGATTCATTTTTGCGAACCTTATTTGGTGTTTTCCTTAACAAATAGCTTGGATGAGTGTCTTGGACTGCCCCGTCCAACCAGATCTTCTAAAAAAACAATGTTTTATTTGTGGAACATTCTATTTCCTAGAGTAATACAGTTATTTTAATTGAATTTGGTTTACAATATGTAACACTGTGACAGAAAAATTAGTTTTTGCACAAATGAAAAATATAGTTACTACGATTAAAAGAAATAATGAAAGTTCGCTACCAAAGCAAAAGCGAACCGTTAAGAGTTTCACCGATGTTTCTTCTTTTTTTGGATAAATTTATCGTGTTTTCCTCTAAGTCATTTTATATCCGACAGTTTGAGATTGTAAACGTTTCCAGGCGTTGTTCCGTGTACGTCCAGTGGGAAACATTACTTAAACGTAATATATTTCCGGAGAGAACATGTCCGTCCTAAATTTAAAAATCTCGATCGCCCCCTGACGATCACGAAAAAATCTCTGATGTCCGTTAGAAACAAAAAAACTTAGCCGAGATTGACAGACCCGAGACCACCACAGCGTATAAATCTGCAAAGAGAGATTCTCATTGTCGCTATGTCCCCTTGGTCGCCACATAAACCATTGCGGGGACGTCACCAGTAAATCAAAGTAGGCGCCACTCTACTCTCACCTGGGAGCTGCAGGCCTCACTGCTGCCATCTAGATACCAAATGGTCGCTCATCCAACCCTTGATAAGCTATACAGGATGTTCTGTTAAATTGGTTACAAATTTTCATGTGTCAGAAAATTAAAGTAGGTTTGGACAATACCTTTAAATTTATGTTATGTATACCATTTTGTAGTAATAGATTAGCCGAAAATGGCATAATAATGTTTGACCCCAAATAGACAATTTCGTTCTCGATACAGTAAATCGCGTATAAAAGTATAAAAGTCAATAAAATTAGATGAAAGAAATTTCGTCCAATCGATTATAATTACTTCTTACCACAATGACAGATTTCTAAGACTGTTTTATTAAAAATAATCTGGTAGAAAACTAAAAAACTTTTTTTGTGAATTTTCACATAAAAAAAGTTTCTCTGCAAAACCAATTTATATCTCCTAAAATAATAACTCTTTCTTGATTATATTTGGTAAAAATTTAGCTTTAAGAGAAAAATAGGTACATACCAAAATTCAAGTTTCTATGATAATAGAAAATTAAGTTAGAGTTGAAATAAGGTCTCTACCTAACAAGGGTTGGATAAATTGTAGTGCACAAACTCTTAGGTTTCTGTCTCAATAGGTTATCATATCATTTGATTGAAATATTTGCAGAAAATTACTTTGAAATATATACTTTTTACAAGCTTGAATATGAAGCGAGGGGGCATTCTATTGTACCCTGAGCGATGACCGGCAATAAAAAGGTAAGTCATATTAAATGATTTCCACTCTAAGATTCTGAAACAAATACTACTTATTTGCTGTTGTCTTGCTTTCTTAACATATCTGCGTCACACTTTCGTTTCTATTTGTACCCTATGAATTACTTTGGTTATGTATGTCGTGGATGCCCATTCCTTTAACGTGTATCCAATTAATGCAGGAGTCCCTCAAGATTCAACATTAGCCCCTACTGTGTTTCTTCTCCACATCAATGACCTCCTCTCTAGCACATCCAACCCAGTTCACAGTTACGCGGACGTCAGCACCCCCCACTTAAATATATAATATTCTAAGCCTGTCTCTTTAACCCAATTAGATGAGAATTGCAGACTCATGGAGGGTTCTGTCTCCGTGTATCTCCAAAAAATATTAGACTGGGGAAGTAGAAATCTTGTACGATTCAACTCCACTAAATCTCACTCTTGCTTTCTATCTTATAAGAGATACACCAGCCCTAGACCCATCACAATGAACAACCAAGTTATTCAAATGTTGGTTAGTTCATTGTTGGTAAAGACTTACATATTTAATTAGAAAAATTACGGACGATACAATTAACTACTTAAAAATAGTGAGTAGTCTCAAACGTAAAAGTCAAATGTAGTATATGCCACGACGATGAAAACCACTTTGTTAAATGGTTTGTTCAAAGTTTGTTATCATGGCTTCTTATTTTACCTTCATCATTGTGTCTTGTCAGTTATTTTTTCTGGTAAGATTGTAATATTTAACTAGAGAATAAGAAAATTAAGTTTATATATGCTGATAGCAATTAAAATGTATTCCTATGATTTGTCGGAGAATTAATTTTTGAGCGACATCGACATACAACAAATGAAATATCTCGAAAATGGTGTGTCTGAAAGATTTAAATCAAGTATACATTTTTTGCTTACAATTGATAAGGGCTGCAATGTAGCTATACGGTAGGTCGATATTACTGGGTGTCAAAAATGTATAGCCAATTGAATGCAAGCGAGTCTTACAGGTGGCGTCCTCTGCCAGAAGTGATATTAACAATAACATATTTAAATTTATTGCCCTCGAAAACACCCACATGCCAATTTTCACGCCAAAATTTTAATTTGACTCGGACTTATTCGTGAAAAACTGACAAAAACAAATAACTTTAACACCCTGTATTTAAAAAACTAAGCATTTGCGGACCCATATTTACATAAAAAAAATAGTCTTATTTTTTTTGTGCTGAATGTGCACCTGTAACATAGACCATCATTTTTGAAACACCCTCTATATGTATTGAAATTTACCTCAGATATAGGTTCTGGGGGGCCTAGTTTAGCGCTCATTTAAAGAAATTTGTTCAAAATTTAAAAGTCGCCCTGTCCTCATTCGTGAATTTTTTTAAGAAAATTTACTAAAAATCACACTTATTTGCCAATTTAGATGTTGGCAGTTGGCAGAAAGTATTTATACACTGTGTTTGAAAAGAAATATACATATATAATTTTTAAACACAGTGTATAAATATTCTCTGTCAACTCTTGGATATTGGCAGTTATCACAGAAGATATATATACTGCTTTTACATATTATATATTAATTAATAACGAGGTTTATATATATATATATATATATATATATATATATATATATATATATATATATATATATATATATATATATATATATATATATAACTCAAAAAGTTATTAACCGATGTTAATGAAACTTGGCATGAATCTTTCTTTTATTAATAGCTTGGATGAGTTTGTTAGAGAGTCCTATCGGACCAGTTTGTCCAAGAAAAAATTTGATTTTTTCGAAAAAAAAATTGTTTCCCTAAAAATAACAAAGCTATTTTAATGAAGGTTGGTTGATATGTTTCTCTCATAAATACCTTCCTACATACCAAAATTTAACTTCATAGGTTTATAGAAAATTGAGTTATACAGATTTGAAGCATTTAAGGAAAATTCGTTACCATAACGCACTTGCTGCGACCCAAAACTTTTATTCATTCTTTAACCAACAAGTTGCTAATGAATATTTTTTTAATAGAAATTCTTTACCCTAACCCACTCAATTGTGTGTGTCCGTACTTTTAATTTTAGTAATTAGGAGGCCTAAAACTGATTCATTTAAAATCTATGAATGAGTATCTTTTAGTTGAACACCTGTATAAATCACTTCTCCTACCTGGTATCTAAGAAAACCCCTAACGTATTATGAGAAATGGATTCTGTTTTACGTAAAAGATAGTGAATATGAAATATTTATGGGTAGCGATAGTCATCGACGTTTACTGAAACATGATTTTAAAATAAATGTTGATGCAAATCTCTTAAATTCTAGCGAAATGATTCACTTCCTTGTGAGTTTGTGTCCAGGAGACAACGTAGCTTGATTAATACTATATTAAATAATTTAGAAATTGTCACTCAAACTTAGACTTCAATAGCTTAGTTAATATTAAAAAATCGGGACGCAGCAAGTGCGTTATGATGTGAATATGAGTGAATATGGGTGGATTTTCATAGAAATAATATACAGGATGGCGCATTGAAAACGCAACAGACCGATATGCGTCCAGAGTATTTTTTTAAGAAACGCTGAAACACTTCAATTTTAATATTGGGGGGGACATGTTCTGACATAAAACTCAACTTTGTCACATCAACCCCGTAAGGGTGGTGATAACAACCCTTAGATTTTGAATAGGGAACATGGGTGGAGTGTTACATTATTTGAAAGTTCTTTCTTTTTTGAATTCAGCACACTAATTTTTTTGGAAGTTTTATCAACTCGTTTAAAAATTATTCACAGTTGAAGTTGCAAGTACGTAGTTCATTCATTGTGATAAGAAATGCACTAATTCGTCAATTTTTCGTTAAGAAAAACTAAAAAACAAAAGCAAACGTTCAAAAATGTTTATTCAGTTAAGTAAGTGTTCAAATTGTTGACCACCAGCTTCCATAGAAAGTACAAATTTTGTTCGAAACGAGCTCTGACATTGTGGAGCATTTGTGGAGTTATTAGACTGCATTCTTCAACAATGCATCGTCGTAATTCTTCCAGTGACTCCGGTTCTGTTGCGTAAATTCTACTCTTTAAATGGTCCCATAGAAAGAAGTCTAAAGGAGTTAAATCCGGTGATCTAGGGGGCCACTCAATAGCACCTCTACGCCCAATCCATTGTCCTAAAAACTCTATGTTTAAAAACTCACTAACACGTTGTGCGAAAGATGTGGAGGAACTCCATCTTGTTGAAACACTAATTGATTTTCTTGATAGCGATCATCATTTTCAACAATGTCAATTAGTAGAGGGTAAACTATATCTTCTAGTAACTCCAAATACTTTTCGCCACTCAAATTGACATCAAGAAAAATTGGTCCGATTAAACGGTCTCCAAAAATGCCAGTCCAGACAGTCAATTTCTGTGGAGTTTGAGTGTGGACTTCATAAAAATTTCTTGGAATATTATCTGCCCAATAACGACAATTATGACGATTGACTGTAGAGTTTAATAAAAACGTACACTCGTCTGAAGAACAGATATTGAACAGAAAGTTCCCGTTGTCAGCTATTCGTGCAGTCATAACTTCACAAAGCTCCAGTCGCCGATCAAAATCATCTTCATTCAGTTGTTGTACAAGATGAATTTTATACGGATGAAATTTATGATGCTTCAATATTCTCTGAATAGTTATTATTTTAATGTTTGAAACAGTGGCCAATTTTCTCGTGCTCAAAGTTGGGTCTGCAGGAATTTGTCCTAAAACTTCACTCTCAGTAGTCTCATTTCTAACCGGAAATTCACATTCAGGATCCCGTTTTTTGTTGGCTACTGAACCACTTTGTCGAAACTTTGCAACAAACTGCGAAATGTATTTTATGTTAACATGTCTGTTCGGATGTCGTTCATTAAACAAATTTGCGGTACGGTTGGCACAGTCATCGTTTTTGAAAAAAGAGTTAATATTTCAACTCTTTCTTCTACAGAATACACCATTGTAAAATTAATTTTTGGTAGTACTATCAAGTATCAAACAGACCGATAAACTGAAATAATAAACCGCATTTCTCTCATTCTGATAATAAATGTTCTGATAGTCAATTTTTTGTTTACAAACCAACAAAACATTGACTTTCAGCACATTTCTTATCGGAATGGGTGAAATGCGTTTTTGCATCTTCAACTGTGAATAATTTTTAAACGAGTTGATAAAACTTCCAAAAAAAATTATGTGCTGAATTCAAAAAAGAGAGAGCTTTCAAATGATGTAACACTCGACCCATGTTCCCTATTTAAAATATAACGGTTGTGATCACCACCCTTAAGGGGTTGATGTGACAATGTTGAGTTTTATGTCAAAACATGTCCCCCTAAATATTAAAATTGAGATATTTCAGCGTTTCTTAAAAAAAATTCTGGACGCAAATCGGTCTGTTTCGTTTTCAATGCGCCACCCTATATAATATATAAATGATTTAGCCTTATATTAAAAAACCTAAGAAATTAATTTACCCAATTAGGAACAGTAAAAATAAGGTAGTTGAACAACGGCAAGCCAAAACATGATCTCTAGCATAAATATTTATAGAGTAAATTGGATACAGGACACAAACAAACAAATTGATAAACAGGAAATATCCTCAACAAAAAATACACTAGGAAGCTGAACGTAAAAAAATACTGTGGTTCATGCATTGAGGGTGATTGTATGCATGTAGAAGGGGAAGATGAACCCCCAGGACGAAGAGGGTTTCAGATTGCTCACCCAAAAACACGGAAGTTGTCCTTCCCCTTGTGCATGCATACAACCACCGTCAAAAAAAATTCTTCGGAGCAACCCTCCAGAAAGTTACGAGACCTGTGGCGAATATGGGTGTTGTGCGGGGTAGACAGGGTTTAAAGGAGGTATTGCTGCAAAATGTGAAAAACACATCTTTTAAAAGTCCAACTAAGTGTTTTTTAGCATTTTTCGCTCATATTTTCTCCCCACCCAGCACCTCATTTCTTTCTTGGTCCCTTAACATTCTTAGGGTTGTTTGCAAAAAAATTGTCTTGTGGCTTGTGCACCCAAGAGGGGTTCTAAGCATGTTTCTGAAAAAAAATCCTAAAAACCCTCCGTGGAGTAAACTGCAATTTACCGAAATTGCATTCCAGTTCATTGCTTATGTCTTTTTCAGATAATATAGAATGCTGCACTAAATTAAGTTGGTTCACTTTTTAATGGATTTTCATTATTCTTTACTCTTCGTATATGGAAAATCTGAGGTAAATGAAAATACATAATATCACGCAGTAGTTTAATCTACACCTATAAACATATGTTTAGTGTAAATTATTAAAATTTTTATTTGAAAATTTTGTATTAGTGAATTTTCTTAAAAAAAATTCACTAATGAGGAGATCCCGACTTTTGAATTTTGAAAAAATTTCTTCAAATGAGCGCTAATTAGGCCCCCGAGAACACATATCCGGGGTCAGTTTTAATTTTTATATGTTATATATATATATATATATATATATATATATATATATATATATATATATATATATATATATATATATATATATATATATATATATATATATATATATATATATATATATATATATGTATCACACCGATATCTGAAAAAATAACGGGCCGATTTTGATTAAATTTGGTGAATACCTTTCTTTTGCAAATGGCTTAGATAAGTTCGTTAGTTAGGAAAATCGGCCCAAATTTTCCCGGAAAATTTTAGGTTTACCTTCAAAAAAAATTATATCTCCGGAATTAACAAAGTAAGGGCAACCAAATTTAGTACGCTGGTTTATGTCAGTATAGATGAGGCGTCTACCAAAATTTAGTTCTGTAGGTCAAAAGAAAAAAAAGTTATGGGCATTTAAAGAAAAATAAATTGGGGTTTTCCTCAAAACGTCAGTGACAAATTAAAACGTCAAAATTCGCAATATTTAGGCAAAGAACTTGAATCTAATACGGGCTCTGGAAAGAAAATGTCTTAAGAGGAATGTTTTACAAACCCTGAAGTCTTGGTTTCAACCGTCATCGTCCTTCATTTTACTAAAATATTACCAGAAAATTCATTTCAAATAGACTCTTTCTCTGATGCTTAGCAGTAGCCTTACCTATAGCATTTATCGTTTAATGGTATATAATTTTTGTAGAATTTTCGTAAAAAATCAATAAAGCTCAATATATCCGTTATTATACAAGATATGAAAAAATATTGTATACATTAATTATACTGTGTCTTGAGCTACACCTTAAAAAACTATTGCTACCATCACAGGCTGGCCCATAAGTCGTTGGTGATACAAATAAAAAAAAAATTAGTGGAAAACGCCTTATGTTTTTGCATTTTCCATCGAAATATAATGCATGTTTGTAAGTTAAGAAATTCTGGACGCAACATGTGCGTTATGGTAGCGAATTTTGATTAAATGCTTCATATTTGAAAAGCTCAATTTGCTATTAACCTATAAGGTTGACCAAGAAACGGATTTTTTCGGTTACATTTTAAGTTTACTTTCGGAAATTTCTGTACGTTTTCAAACAATAAAGTTATTTTGATGAAACATGGCACATTGTTTTTACTATATAGGTTATACTGGTAACCAAATTTGATGCCTGCTTTTTTTTAATCAAACACGCCTTATGTTATTGTATTTTTGCATTTTCCATCAAAATATAATACATGTTTGTAAAAAAAATAATTCTGGATGCAGCAAGTGCGTTATGGTAGTGAATTTTGATCAAATGCTTCATATTTGAATAGCCCAATTTGCTATTAACCTATAAGGTTGACCAAGGAACGAGTTTTTCCGGGAACACTTTAACTTTACTTTTGGAAATGTTTGTACATTTTCACACAATATAGTTATTTTTATGAAACATGGTACATTGTTTTTACTAGATAGGTTATACTGGTAACCAAAATTGATGCCTGCTTTTTAAAAAAGAAAACACACATATTTGCAATAAAAACATTTTTATGAAAATTCACTACCATAACGCACTTGCTGCGTCCAGAGTTTTCTTTATATTTATTTATTCCATTTTTAAAGGGTATGGATACAGCAATAGCAAACAAATGTTGAAAAGGGTTTAGGTGCAGCAAGTGCATTATGGTAGCAAATTTTTGTAAACATATTCCAAATTGTGATAAAGTTTTCGTCCAAAAGCGCTAAATTTTAGCATGCGAATATATACTAATAAATAAAATTTTTATGAATGTGATTCAATTTGTTTAAAAGCAATCTAGAACGACGTTCTATTATGTATATATATATTAAGCTTCCCATTCTCCACGCTCACGGTATTTAAAAGTAAAAGCTATTTCTTTCTCTCTCTCTCTCTCTCTCTCTCTCTCTCTCTTCTAGTTTAATCTGACCACACGTAGCTATTTGATACAGAGAAGCGTGTACGCTTGCGCATTGCATAACCTGGAAATCGACACCGCTGATGCTAATTGCTAATACCTTATTAGGATCTTATAATATAAGACAACTAGGTACCTATATTCTAAGGTTAACATAAATAATATGTAAATAATAACCCAACTTTTAATTTTAACTTAATTTGACCAAAATGACTGTAGTAGTATATTATGAGTGTAACATTTAATGAAACAAATATCAAAGTGGTCGGTAAACTGTATGTAGATTGTAGAGATTGTATGCATTATTGTTCCTAAACGTCAAAATATTTGGGGTTGGCATCTTTGGGTGAGTTGCGTAAAAGGCTTTTTCTTTTCAAACAAATGTTTTATTCCTTGACCCGACGCGTCGGGAAAAGGTCGAAAAAACAGGTAGAAACGCGTCGGGATAAGGAATAAAACATTTGTTTGGAAAGAAAAAACCTTTTATTCAACTTACCCTAAGATTGTATGTATTTCCTAGTGAACTCTATGTTGATAACCCAATTTTCATTAAAATAGAATCTTCAGTTTTGATACCTACTAAAAGCTATATAAAAGCAACGTGGGTACTAAATTTTGAAAAGAACGCAATGAGCTTCACAGGCAACGACAAATTTGTTTTAGAACATCATTTTTGTTATTTTGTTTGCAGAAACTGTTTCGATTGATTGGACTAAAACGGATTATCCAAGCGACTAAAAATAAAAATACCTGCCACGTTTATAATTTGGAAGGTACATTCGTTTTGTAAATAAAAATTTAATTTTCGGTAAATTTGCAGATTAGCGCACGGGGGCTTTTTAAAAAAATTCAGAGACATGCTTAGATCTCCTTCTGGATGCACAAACCACAAGAAATATTTATTGCAAACAGCCCCCAAGAAAGTTACGGGACTAGGAGTGAATAGGGGTGTTGGGCGGGGAAGAAGATAAAAAGAAAATGTGAGCTGAAGGTGCGAAAAAACAGCTTTGTTGGACCTCTATAAGCTGCCTTTATTTCATTTTGCAGCTATATCTCCTTAAAATTCTGTTTATCCCGCCTAGAGCACGTATATTTACCGCAGGTACCGTAACTTTCTTACGGGTTGTTCCCAAGAAATTTTCTTGTTCACATTGTTCTTGTTTATGCATTGAGGGTGGTTGTATGCATGCAGAAGGGGAACAGGAACCTCTGCGATAGAGCAGCGAACCAAGATTTTCAAATTATGTTTAAATTGTTACCCCATTTTGATTTGTTTAAAATATTTTTCCAAAATGTTAATTTAGGTGGCCTCGTTTGTCAGTCTTACATAGAGAGCTACAATATAGCATCATTTTCAAGAATCTTCAATCTTGAACCATAGTAACCCATAGTAAACGCAGCCTGAGTACTTTTTTTTTCTAAAATCTTTTATTCAGCAAACTGAAGATTTGTCACAATGTGAAATAAAAAGAAAATGTATAAACTTAACATAAACGCTTACATCGATAAACAAAAATTACTAAAAGCAAAATAATTTTCGGCTGATATCTTCCAACTTATACTGTTTCACTTTTGCTAGTCTATCTAGTCTATACATGTTTTTGAGCTCTTCTAGATCCCATTTCTTTTCAATATTTACAAACAGGACACCACAAACGAACCACAGCCAAGCATCTTGATCTTTTCCTTTTGTCTTGCAGTCCGTAGTCAGATTTTGATATTTGTTTTCGCTGACACCCTGAGTTTTAAAAGCATTTATTAGTTTATCTTTTACCTACTCCCAGTTTCCCTAAGATTTCCCGCACTTTTTTAGTTGTTGTTGTATGTCTTCTACACTGTTGCACTGCAAGCACCTCCCATTCTGTGTTAGGCCGTGTCTGAACATTTTCTCTTTGGTTGTACATGCTTTGTTCACCACTTTGTAGATCGCAGATCTCCATTCTGTTTCGATTAATTTGTTGCTTATTATATTCCACACCTCGCTCCATTTATGTTCGGGTATTTTGTCTCAATATTTGGGCTTACGTCTTTATCTAATAAGAATTCACAATACAGTTCCCGGGTTGTCACATTATCATCTCGTGTGATTGTTTTTCCTTGCAGTTTGTCAATTATTTTTCTAAGCATGGTTAACTTTTTTCTTGCGATCTTAGGATTGTCAAAAATGCATTTCATGACAGAGTTATACTCAATTTTGTTTTTGTTTTAATTGACCACGAAATGAACTGTGTTTTGATAAAAAGTGCAGTCGCCTTATCCTCAATATTTATGAGTGAGAGGCCTCCTCTATCTGTGGGTAGATACAACTGTGTGCGAACAACTTTATATAGCTGACCCCACCAAAGGAATTTTCCTACTGTCTGAACTATTCTCTGATTATATTTGTGACTAAATGGCAAGATTTGACATGCATACCATAGTTTGGGCAACACATAATGATTTATATACCATATTTTTTTATGAGATCGGCGTGTATCATTTTGTCTTTAACTAGGTTAAATTTAATATTTAGACTAATCTTTTCCCAGTTTTTCTCTATGGTCATTGCAACTTTACAAGTAAATATAATACTAAGAATCTTTAATTCTGATTTCTGGGCAAATGCAGATTGTATCTTATGTCTTTGTTCCACATTCGCGCTGTTGCCTAATATTAAGATGTTTGACTTGATCCTGTTCAATTTGCTGTTAGATGCATTTTCAAATATATTTAGTACTTTTTCAATGTTAGTGATATCAAGCTGATTTCTAATCATTATGTTAACATTGTCAGCATATGCAATAACTTTTATAATCTGGTTATTGATGGAGATTCCTTGCAGCACGAAATCACATAGGTTGATAAAATGTTCCATTGCTAAGCAAAAGATTATCATCGACATGGGACATCCTTACCATAACGCACTTGCTGCGCCCAGACTTTTGTTCTTTATTGTTTGCAAAAACTGGATGGGTTGACTAAAACAAAACCATCCAAGCAATTAAAAGGAAAAATACCTGCCATACTTATGATTTGGCAGGTACATTCCCTTTGTAAATAATTAAGTTTTTTCTAGAAAACTTTTGCGACTTTAATGAAATTTGTAACACAATTTTTTAAAGAGACTGCAGTAGTTACATATAATTCAACAAAATTATAATTTTCTGGCTCCATAGAAAATAGAAGCTTCTTCAAATAATCGCTAACTGGGACCTCTAAAACACGTCTCCAATATTCATTTAAATTTATAGAATTATTTTTAATAATATACTTTACCAGTAGTGTACAATTCTTATAAAAATTCACTACTATAATGCACCTGCTGGGTCCTCAAAATTTTTAAATTAGTTATTTGATAATGGCACGGTATCCGCTACATTTTATAACGTTTCTGGTGCTCCTCAAGTAAGGACTCTGAGAAACGTTTCTGAGTACATTTTGTAGTTAGTTTATTCTGTAGCACACTTTCTTATTACTGAAGATAGTATCTCAATATTAGGCTTTTATTTTTAGAAGCCTTTATTCCCCCTTTTATACAGGTATTTAATTGCAAAATGCTGGACCTTAAATGAAGATGGACTATAATCTGCCTTTTACTTGGGTCATATTGTAGTATCCTCACGTCACCCCATAAAAGTTATAACCACACAATTTAATTGTTTTTACGTCCTCTAAAAATACCCCCTTACGTTCTCGTTAGTTATTACGACTATCATAACCTTTATGATGGGCTGTGTGTCTGACCGCATGATGTAGCGTGACCATATTAAAAACATACAGAGATAACAATACCTTCTTAGAAATTAGCGACAGTGTCAGTCACTTAATAAAGCAGATAGAGGTGCTATCTTTCGATCTGGTCCGGCAAACTCTGTTAAAAACTGATTTACAGACCATAACTTTTATGACAGAATGACATGCACCATTATTTTTTGTTTGTGTCCAGCCACAATTCATTGTGACATAAACACGACCTGGATTTATGTGAATCGTTTAATTTTAACCAGTTTATGAGCATTTAACGTGCCCTAAGTTTGCTGTTATAATAAATATGGGGCGGTTCTTTGTACAAATATAAACAAATAATTAGTAGTACATTGTAACAGCTTCATTTGTATATACCTTACTGTATCCAAGAAAAAGTCCTACCGCAACATGTGTGTTACGGCAACGAATTGACATACACTTGTTTTGAGAGCCATTCTATTGGTTCAGGTTCCCTCTTGCATAGTGCTTTTTCTCAGCGGCCTTTACATGGTGTTAAGGCAACTGCGGAAATAGTACTGGACAAGAAGGCATTGGAATCAAGGAAATCCTGGATATCATCAGAAACACTCAAGTTAAAAGCTCTTAGGTCTAGGTCAAGGGCTGAAGGCACTAAGATCTTAGTAACGATCTCCAGCAAGATTTGGTCAGTAGATAGATAGCTACAACAACCCAACCTATTCTTCTCCACCACTCTAAGCAGTAGGCAGATTTAGGCCTTAGAGTTAATTTCCCTTCATATTATTTTACCTCTGAAAACAGGAGCCGAAGCGTGGAGTTTTAATAAATTTTGGACGCGGTTTAACCCAAGAACCAAGTATACCTCATATATATATATATATATATATATATATATATATATATATATATATATATATATATATATATATATATATAGTTAGTTAAAATAAAAATTATTAAAAATTCTTGATACACACTTTGAAGATTGGTGATGTACCAAACAAATATATCCTACCCTCATTGTCTACAAGCATTATTTTATGTTTTCTTCGAATTAAAAATTGATTACACTAAATTCAACAAAAAATTGTTTTTAATTTTCCAATAAAATCAAGATGGATCCGGCAAACGTAATTTAATATGGCTCTTTGTTAACATATATCAACCTGAAAGTTAATTTTGCTATATTTTTTACCTCTAAGTCACAATTCCTAATTACAAGGCAAAATAACCAAACTTTGAAGGCATTTTGTCCTATTATGGGAATTTCAACCATATGAACGAATTTAGGACGGCTGGTACGTCCTTCTTTTGAATAGTTTTTTTACCATTTTCTAACTGCCATTTCTTTGCTAGTTATTTCCATGTTGCTTTTAAGGGAAAGAAGAAGAATACGTCATGTGGCTGTAGAATATGTGTGGTATTGGGGGAAATACAAATTAATATGATTCCATTAGATCGACAAAAATTGCTCAAATTGTTGTGACGTATGACCATCCATAAAAACAATGACTCGTAACTGAATATTTTGATCTATTGGAAATTTTGGAAAAAATGTTTGCAAAATATTCATAAAATTGTTTGCTCTGTATCCATCCTGTTTCGGAAATACCTAGTTTCCAGTTTTTACGAGCTGGTGCAAGATAAGCTTTCGAAACTCGTTAAAACTTAAAAATTATGAGGGAAAGAGCACGTTTCCACTGGCATAATTGGCAACAATCAATGTTCTAACGTTATCTTTTTCAGACATGGATGTTATATCATATATACCTTTGCCTTTTTCACCAAGAACAAGACTACCTTTTGTTTGAATTGTTAGCAATCATACATTTTTATGTATATCGATATATATATATATATATATATATATATATATATATATATATATATATATATATATATATATAACTTATATACGTGAGAGAGATATATAGGAATGATTCTGAAGCGTTTTTGATTTTTGATTCCATAATCTACTATAGACATAGAGAACAAGTAAGTAAATAAACATAAACATATGACAGCTGACCGTGTTGCCAATGCTTCATTCCATTGGCATGAAAATGGATGTATTATATTGAAGAGGGAAACGTGCTGATTTCAAATCAGCATGGAATTAAAATTCACCTTTACTTCCATGTAGTAGTCGCCGATAAAGTTGTCATACGTTTTTAGGATTTACACAGAGAATATTATTGAAAAATAAAACTGTTATTAATTTAGTTTATCAACTTAAGCACCCTCGAAATTCACAAATTTATTTCACTACTGTACTCTCTGAACTTTGAGGACAATTTTTATCTGAAGTCAGATTTTACTGGTATTTACAAGTTTGATGTAGGCCATTTGACTTATAAGACCATTTCTGTAGTAATTATAACTGTAAGGCCATCAAAAAGTCATTTTAGGTTATTTCAATGGCCAAAATATTTTTCTGCTGTATCGCAGTTAAATTGGTAATATATATGTAATCCGGACGTCATAAGAAGGCCTCCAATTTACTATACCACAGAGGCACGTATTGCAAGTTAATATTAAATAATAAATTACCTTAAAATAGGTATTTCCGGTATCTGGACTTCTATTTTCAGTACAATTTAGGACACACTTCGACCTAAAAATTAGCAATTAGGAAATTGAAACTCAAATTTTATTGAAGCATATTTTAAGCTAAAATGTAACCAAATTTTTCCCAATTTAGTTACTTGTAAGTTATTGACTTTGGAGTAATTTTAATAGTCAAAAACAAGCTAATTGGGAGCTGCATTCTTAAATTTGCAGTGATTATGACAATCAAGCCAACATTTTAGTTAGCTATGACTAAATTACAACTTGGTTGGGTTATTTGGACACAATTGATGGTTAACATGTCTTAATTTATTGCTTCGGGTACGTTATGTAAAGCTGTAAAGAAACGCTACTATAACGCACTTGATGCGTCCAAACTTTTTAGTGAATTTTCTTCCAAAAAAAATTCACTAATGAGGAGGACCCGACTTTTAAATTTTGAATAAATTTCTTCAAATGAGCGCAAACTCGGACCCCTAGAACCCATCTCCGAGGTCAGTTTCAATTTTTATATGTTTATATATATATATATATATATATATATATATATATATATATATATATATATATATATATATATATATATATTTGGTTTGGGAGTACCTTGCTTTTTCAAGTGGCTTCAGCAAGTTCGTTAGCCAGAAAAATCGGCCCAGGTTTTCCCGGAAAATTTGGTGTTTTCTTTCAGAAAAAATGTATATCTATAGAGATGACAAAGTAAAGGCAACCAAATTTTGTACACATGTTTGTATTGTAAATAGTGACTTACGTACCAAAATTTAGGTCTGTAAATTAAAAGACACAAACTTATAGGCATTTAAGGAAAAAGAATTTGGAGTTTGCTTCAAAACGTCAAAGTCGCGATTTTAAATGTCAAAGTTCGCAATATGTAGGCAAAGAACCTGAAACAAATACGGATAATGTAAAGAAAATGTCGCAGGAAGAGCGTTCTTCAAACCCCTAAGTTTCAGCTTTAACCGTTATTGTCCTTCATTTTACTAAAATGTTTCAGAAATTTCATTTCAAATAGACCCTTTCTCTGATGCTTTGGCTGCAGGCTCAGTTATGTTGATGCTTTGGCTGTAGGTTTAGTTAAGTTTATCGTTTAATGGTCTATAATTTTTAGCTAATTTTCGTAGAAAAAATTCGTTAATGAGGAGACCGGCGCGAC
The DNA here is from genome assembly GCA_964006375.1 of Tillus elongatus. Taxonomy (NCBI): domain Eukaryota; kingdom Metazoa; phylum Arthropoda; class Insecta; order Coleoptera; family Cleridae; genus Tillus; species Tillus elongatus. Next base: position 22,122,752 of record OZ023265.1, on the reverse strand, counting down.
TTTTGAATTTTAAAAAGATTTCTTCAAATGAGCGAAGACTAGCCCCCCTAGAATCCATATCCGGATTTACTTTCAGTTTTTATCTGTTTGCATATATACAAGGTGACGCATTTCTACGGTAAAGCTCAATATAATTGTTATTATACAAGATACGAGAAAAAATTGTATACGTTAATTATAGGGTGTCTTAAGCTGCATCTTATAAAAATATTTTGATAATCGGGTGGTCCATAAGTCGTTGGTGATCCCTACAAATGTTTTTTTCGAACACCCTTATATTATTTCATTTTTGCATTTTTTATCAAAATATGATGCACGTTTGTAAGAAAAAAAATCGAGACGTAGTAAGTGCGTTATGGTAGCAAATTTTAATTAAATCCTTCACATTTCAATAACTCAATTTGCTATTAACCTAAGGTTTGTTGGCTAGGAAACCAGTTTTCTCGGAAATATTTTAAGTTCATTTTCGGAAAATTTTTGTACATTTTCAAACAATAAGTAATTTTGATGAACTATAGTACATTGTTTCAGGGGGAGCGAAAAGCCGTCGGTTCTGTGTCCATGCGATGTTGGGCACGTTAAAGATCTCTACCCTCCTTACAGAAAGGCAGGGGTTTGTCCAATTTCCAGGATAGTGAGATGAAACTGCTCCCTGGTATCGGTGATTTGCCATTGTTGCGGAAATAGGCCGACGTTAAAAAACAACACACACACACACACACATCTTGATTGTTCAATCCATTTTTATATTTAAAATAGATTTTGATGTGTGAGAAACACTAGTACTCTTGGCATTTTAAAAGAAATAAAAATAATCCACTTTGAAGCACAAAAAAAAGGAGAACACTTTATAATTTACCGTATGTGTGACTAATCAAGTCTATTATTTAACGGTATAAAGAATAATAGTTCAGATTAATTACAGTACCTGTATATGTGCAGGTATATCACCATCGATACGTGTCAAACGTTTGCGATTAGTAAATATAGATACAAGTCGTCGACGAGAATGTTAAAATGGGAGACAGGCATTCAATTAGAATGTCATAAAAATAATTAGCAATATCTACAAGAGGTCGAAGGCTTGAAACTTGGTCATTAAGTAACTGCAGCCTAATGGCCGTTGTAAAAAAATAAATGCCACTAAAGGAAAAAGTAGCTAATAGACGTAGCAATTAAAAATCTTTTTATAATTGAAATGAATTTAAAATAGGACAAAATGAGCAATATCTATGCGCGGTGCACATTGACAGTCACGTATCAAAAGCCGGCGGAATTATCAGAAAACTGAATTATAATTTAAACCGTCTGATCACAAGAAGTGACAGCGCACAGAACGGGACGGATATAACACAGCATCACAACAATGGGTACAATACTGAAGATACAGGGTTCATCCAATATACTTTTGTAATTATCAGGGATTCCAAGTAACAGCTTTACCTGCCATAGCAAGAAAAATCTATTTTTGATGTTTTCTATAGATAGCTACTTCATATAATAATAATAATAATACCTTTATTATCAATTTTTGACAGCATACAAGCTACATTGGATTTGTCAGCCTTTTACAATAATTAATTTTTCACAACATTAAAATATTCATTTAACGTATAAAAACAGTGGTCTGACAGAAAAGAAGAAACTTGACTTTTAAACACCTTAATATTTTGGGTATTTTTTAAATCATTAGGAAGATGATTAAATATTTTCAATCCAATACAGTTTGGAGAGTCTTTTATCATCTTAGTTCTAGCATACGGAATATAAAAGTTACAAGCCTGTCTGGTACTGAAGGTATGAACTGTTTAGTTTAAATTTATCACCATTTTTAAAAACATATATACACAACTCTAAAATATATAAACATGTCACAGTTAAAATTTTATGACTAGAAAAGTAGACCCGGCATGACGTCAGCTGTCCTATGTTAAAAATAGAGCGTATTATTATTTTTTGAGCGATAAAGCAAGGTAGAATTACCTCACAGACATATACCATACCTCAGTCTAGAATCAATATGACTGTAGTATAAAGATATTAGTTGCTTTTTAGTCAAAACATTTCTTATATTTATAAATAAAAAATTAAGAGATGCCAGCCTTGAAACCAATGTCGTACAATGCAACTTCCAGTTGAGATGTTCATCAACGTGTACTCCAAGGAACTTGTAGTTATTGACACACGTTAGATAAGTATTGTCAACACCCACACTAAGTATATCAACTTCCCTCTGACGCGCATGAAATCTCACCATCTCTGTCTTCGACGAATTAAAATATATCAAACACCGAGAGAACCAACTCTTTAAGTTATTAAAAACATGATGACACTTATTACTCAAAGCATCATCTGTCTTTTCAGAAACGATTAGAGACGTATCATCCGCATATAGAGTAAAATACGCATCAGAAGATACTTTATCAAGCTCATTGACGTAAAGGGTGAAAAGAATAGGGCCCAGTACTGAGCCTTGAGGCACACCAGTAGGAACAACAACACGCTCAGAACATACCCTACTTATTCGTTCTGATGTCTTGAACTTTATCTCAGTATACTCTTCTCTGCCCGTCAGGTAATAATCAATCCAGCCAAGGGCATTACCTCTCAAACCATAACAATAAAGCCTGTCACACAGTACCCTATGGTCAACACAATCGAAGGCCCTGCTGAGATCACAAAAAATCCCAACAGGGCACTCACCTGCCTCCAGACAAGTGACTAAGCCCTGATAGAAGTCAATGAGAGCCGTTGTAGTGGAGTGACCCTCTCTAAAACCATGCTGACAGGCAGACAATATACCACACGACTGCAAAAATTGCTCCAAGCGATTCAGATAGCTATATTCAAATACTTTGGAAAAAGTCATAGATAATGTAATCAGCCGATAGTTGTTCAAAATAGTTGGATCATTCTTTTTTATTAAAGGAAAACCCTTACCAACCTTTAGGTCACTAGGAAAGATACCCGACTCAAATGAAAGATTTACCAAGCAGGTAAGAGGCTTTATAATATGCCTTAAAACTTTCTTAACTAAAAAGGTGCAATTTCGTCTCGACCGCACGAAGACTTATTTTTTTATTTTTTTTTATTAACAAAATATACAACTCGTCTTCGCTAAAGGGTAGTAAATACATTGTTCTGTTATTGGGTTTTGTCGAAATGTTTAAAGGAGGTAAGTCCTTAGGAATGTTTTTAATAATATTTTTAGGTGCTTCTACAGAGAACGAATTGAATAAGTTCGCGATTTCCCGAGGATCCGTTACTAGCCTTTCTTCGTGTCTTATTACAATATTGTTATGTTCATTGGCCTGCTTGCCATTTAGTTCCGAAATCAGATGCCATGCGGCTTTAGTCGGATTATCAGAAGCCAGAATCCTATGTTGGCAGAAATTCCTTTTAGTACATCTTACAAGTTTTTTATGAGCAGCCCTTGCAGCCCTGTAAGAATCATCCACCTGAGGAGAAACACTTCTCAATAAAAATAAGTCTTTAAGTCTTGAACTAGAAGCTCTGACCTCAGAAGTAACCCACTCACGGCCCTTTGATTGTTTCCTATATATCTTACGTAGTGGAAAATATAAATAAAAGTAATAAAGAAACAACTCATGAAAATTCTTATACCCCTCATCAATGTTGCTGGCAGCAAAAAGATTTTCCCAATTTTCACCAATAAGGGCACTCTCAAAGTCAAAAATAGATTCCTCATCAAAAACTCGCGTCATAGAAACAGCGCTGTGATTCGATTCAACTGAAGCTCTGTCAAGCTCCAACAACGCTGTCATGTGGTCGTAAATATTATTGCCCGTCGCAAGGCAGGCACCCTTGCTAGAAAAATTAAGAAAAGCATTGTCGATGGTACTAAGAGTATTATCCGTTACTCTGTTATGCCACCCAACTACATGAGTCATATTAAAACATCTTAGCATGTTAGACAACATAGCAAACCCTTTAATTACAATTCCATAGCAATCTAAGTTGAAATCACCAGTAAGAACAAAACGTAAACTAAATAGTTCAGCATATCAAAGAGCTGGTTAATAAAAACACTAACATTACTTGAAGGTGAGCGATAACAATTTAAAATACAAGTTTTAACGTCATTATAATAACAACATATACCACAGACTTCAAATTCTTTCTCAATGCAAAATTGTTCTACATTAATTTTTTTAATGGACAGGTTATTCTTAAAATAAATCGCTACCCCTCCTCCCTTACTGACACTTCAACAAAAGAAACTATCCAGGCTGTAACCATCGATTTTTAAATAGGTGATCGAATCGTTAGTTTGCCAAGTTTCTGTAAAATACATAAAATTTACATTTTTAAAATGTACTAAGTCAATTAATAGTTCATTAATTTTGTCTATATTTAAACTCTGCGTATTTAAAATCACAATGTTTGGGTCAAATATCACAGATTCGTTGTCGGTCGAAGGCGCGGGAAGAAAAACCTATTTATACAAGCACCAGCTGGCCAGACAGTAGGGTCCAGGGCCTTTCTGAAATTATGTTCATAAACACAAACCTTAAAAGAAGCATACTGGCCTTTATGTTTCGCTTCAAGTCTTTCACACGTCACTTCAGGAAACCCCTCCTTAAGATGCTGTTGCACTTGTTCAACAGAAGTATTTGGTTCCAACGAAACACATGAAGAGCCACAAATTTGGGTACAGCCTTTAAATCACTACCACTCTGTTTACTACCAACAATAGGTAAATGTCTTCTCCGTGGCTTTTAATGGACAGTTTTCCATTCACTACTTGCACCACAATCACCAGGAGATTCATCCGTAACTATGTCTATATATTCATCACAGTTAGCAGCTGTTTGCGCTTCTAATAATGCAGTGGATAATTGCTTCCTACTAATAGTATTCTTTACTTTAGCTGTGCCATCGTCTTGAACATCACTATATTTACTTTTGTTATCACTAACCTTATCAGATGATTTTGACGCATTGTCGGCTGAGCCAGAACGAAGCTTCCTATCAATAGTAGGTTTCTCGATTCCTCTGCTTATAGATTGGCTATCGATTGATTGACCTGACCTCGAAACCAACGATACTTTACGATTGTCTACATTACCACCGAGAACGGCTTTGAGACCAAGAGATATAAAAACAGTATATTTTAAAATGAATGTCAAATCATTTCTGTTCTGGGGTTAAGTATACTTGGAGAACCCAAATCACCACAACATTATTTAACAAACCTGAGGATCGTGTCACTTACCAAGTTAGAGTCATCAGCGGGTAAAAAATTATTTCATGTCGCTATCTTGGTTAGTGGAACGATCGTCAGATTTTTTTCACGCACTGTCTAAACAGCTGCCAGCGGTACTCTTAATCGACGGAGGAAAAACCGCCGTCGGCCGTTTTTTTTTACATTTATTCATATGAATACTGCCGAAATAATAAAACATGTTCGGGACGCAGCAAGTGCAATATAATAGTGAATTTTCATAAGAATTGTACACTATTAGTAAAACTAATTATTTAAATTTAAATGTACCTGGGAGACCGGTTTTAGAGGTCCCAGTTGGCGATTATTTGAATAAGTTTCTATTTTCTATAGAGCTAGAAAATTATAGTTTGGTAGAGATATATGTAAATACTGCAAGTCTCAAAAATTGTGTTACAAATTTCATTAAAGTCACAAAAGTTTTCTAGAAAAAAATTGATTATTTACAAAGGGAATGTACCTGCTAAATCATAAATATGGCAGGTATTTTTCCTTTTAATTGCTTGGATGGTTTTGTTTTAGTCGACCCAATCGAACTAGTTTTTGCAAACAAAACAACAAAAAATGGTTTTTAAAACCAACTTGTAGTTATCCGCGAAGATGATTATGTTTTTTTTTCTTTAATTTACCCAGGCTGCGTTTACATAGGTGCTACTATGGTTCAAGATTGAAGATTCCAGCTGAAGAGAAAATTGAGTTATCGGATTTCAAATAAGTTTACAAAAATTCTGTACCATAATGTATTTGCTGCAACCAGACCTTTTTCAACACTTATTTACTATTGCTGTATCCACACTTTTTGAAAATGATGAAATATTGTAGCTCTCTATGTAAGACTGACAAACAAGGCAACCTAAATTTCATTTTTGGAAAAATATTTTAAACAAATGAAGTGGGGTAACAATTTCAACATAAATGAAAAATCTTGGTTCGCTGCTTTGTCGCAGCATACAACCACCCTCAATGCATAAACAAGAACAATGTAAACAAGAAAAGTTTCTTGGGAACAACCCGCAAGAATGTTACGGGACCTGCGGTAAATATACGTGTTCTGGGCGGGATAAACAGAATTTTAAGGAGGTATAGCTGCAAAATGGAATAAAGGCAACTTATAGAGGTCCAACTAAGCTATTTTTTTCGCACCTTCCGCTCACATTTCCTTTTTATCTTCTTCCCCGCCCAACACCCCTATTGACTCCTGGTCCCGCAACTTTCTTGGGAGCTGTTTGCAGTAAATATTTCTTGTGGTTTGTGCATCCAAAAGGAGATCTAAGCATGTCTCTGCATTTTTCTAAAAAGCCCTCGTGTGCTAATCTGCAAATTTACCGAAAATTAAATTTTTGTTTACAAAACGAATGTACCTTTCAAATTATAAACGTGGCAGGTATTTTTATTTTTAGTCGCTTGGATAATCCGTTTTAGTCCGATCAATCGAAACAGTTTCTGCAAACAAAATAACAAAAATGGTTTTCTAAAACAAATTTATCGTTGCCTGTAAAGCCCATTGTGTTATTTCTTAAATTTAGTACCCACGCTGCTTTTATATAGGTTTTAGTATGTATCAAAACTGAAGATTCTAGTTTAATGGGAAATTGAATTATCACCATTTGAAATATTTTTACGAAAATTCGTTACCATAGCACACTTGCTGCAAAACCCTTTTCAACATTTATTTACTATTGCTGTATCCATACTTTTGAAAATGAAATAAATAAATATAAACAATACAACATTTTGAAATTAAAATTTTAATAATTTACACAACATGTATTCTTTGGTATAATTTAAAATACTGCATGGTATTATGTAGTTTAATTTACCTCAAATTTTCCATATACAACATGAAGAGTAAATAATAATGCAAAGTCACTAAAAACTAAAAGTAAACAATAAGTACCTTATTCCAATATTCTAGGGTATTAGCTGAGTTTTACTATTTGTTTATGACGCCTGTAAACAAAGAATAAGAAGAAGATAATCACGAATTCGACTCCCCCCTACTGTCAATTTGCAAAACAACAAATGACAATTACAATTAGCTAACTGGCGTTGTCACATTTAATTAGGAGACGGCGATGGGTTTTAAATACCTTGAAGAATGGAAAACTGAATATTTATACATAATGAAACGTTGTTCTAGATTGCCTTTAAACAAATTGAATAACTTTCATTAAAATTTTTATTTATTACTATCTATTTTCCTGATATCTTCAAATGCAGATGACAGTTTTGGCAAATGGCAACCCCGCTGATTGTTAATTGTGAGATATTTTTGTAACCTGTTCGTTTGAAGTTTAATTTGGGTCAATTTAGAGGTAATTTCAGGTTATATGGTAAATGATTTATTTTTCATTTGGTTATAACTCAGAACTTACTGAACCGATTAAGTTAAAATTTGGTAGAGGGGACCACTGATACGATGTCTGCGTGCATGTAAAGTTTTAGTGTCATATTTCTAGTAATTTAAAAGATACTGCGTTTTAGAACAATTTTACATTTTTTTCTTAAAGTATGTGAATGTCAAAATTGTCTAACGAACTCGTCCAAGCTATTAACAAAATAAAGGGAATTGGAAAATTTGGTTTCGGTTGGTGAAGTTTTTTTTGAGTTATCGATTGAATATATATATATATATATATATATATATATATATATATATATATATATATATATATATATATATATATATATATATGTGTGTGTGTGTGTGTGTGTGTGTGTGTATGTATCTAAACTTTTCAACCGATCTTGGATTGGTGTTCTAGGGGCCGTATTTCGCGCTCATTTGAAGAAATTTTCCAAAAATCTTACCATCGATACCTCTCTAATAGTGAATTTTCTTATCCTAATTCAGGAATCTATTAATTTTGGGCAGGAGGTTTACTTTTGGTTGTCTGCTACTGCTTCGTTGGTATTTATCATGTCAAATAAAAATTGCCGTCGTTCGGCGGAAACTTGCAATATGCGAAAGGAAAACCGACGAAAATAGTAAAATAGTGCACGTTTTCGGCGGCTTTTAATCGGCAAGGCATAAAGCCGTCGAAAGACCGTTTTATCCAGCATTAATAAACAATGTCGCCAGCGGCTGTTTAGACAGTGCGTTTTAGTGAATTTTTATTTTAAATCGATGGTAAGACTTTGCAAAAATTTTTTCAAATGAGCGCGAACTAGGACCCCTAGAACCCATATCCGGGTCAGTTTCATTTTTTATATGTTTATATATATATATATATATATATATATATATATATATATATATATATATATATATATATATATATATCGGTCTGATAACTCAAAAAATAATTTACCGATTTCGATGAAACTTGGCAAGTGCATTTCTCTTATTAATGGCTTGGATGAGTTTATTATCCAGAAAAAGCGGACGGGGTTTTCCGGGAAAATTTTGACATTTCGTTCGAAAAAAAAAAATTTCTCCGAAAATAACAAAGCTGTTTTAATGAAATTTACTACATATGTTTCTTCAGGAGAGATGTACTATGTACCAAAATTCAATTTTCTAAATTTATAGAAAATTGAGTTATTCAAATTTTAAGTTTTCTTTTGAAAAAAATTTTTTCTCTGAAAATTACAAAGTTATTTTAATGAAATTTGGTGAATATCTTGCCTTAGGAAAGAACTTATTACATACCAAAATTAAACTCTCTAAGTTTAAAGAAAATTGAGTTATTCAAATTTGTTTAATAAAAATTCACTACCATAACGCACTTGCTGCGTCCCGAGATTTTTTTAATCTGCAGTGGTGATTTTGGTTTTCCAAATCACATGTCTTCTGGGGTTATTACAATACAAGTCGCTAGAAAAACTTCCACTGTTTACCAAGCAGAAATGCTTGCTATAAATCTTTATATACAGAAGTGCATACAAAAAAAAAACTCAGAAATAGAAAGATATATGTAGAGGATGCACTGTTAGACAATCCGGTAGTAGTAACGACACTGAAATTTTATAAAACCGAGTTAAAACTGACCTGGGATTGCAAAAAATGCTTTAAGCAACTGGTTACGAACAACAAAGTTACTTTGATGTGGAAACCAAGGCATCAAGGCATTGAACGAAATGGGAAAGCAGGTAGCCTTGCAAAAAGGGCAGCAACAACACCATTCTATGATCCAGGGCCCTATTGTGGACTAGTAAAAAACATTTAAAAATAGAACTTGATACTTGAGGAAGAGGAACCAAATGCTGCCTTACTGGAAGAAAACGCCAGGCTTAAGGCAAGCAACACGGTTCATCACCAAATCAACTGAGAAATCTGAAATGTTTCTTGAATTGAACAGGAACGGCTAGAGAATAATCACAGGACTTTTCGCAAGACACTTACCAGTAAGGTGTCACCTTATGAAGATTTGTAAGGCGGGCAGTGAAAACTGCAAATACTGCACTGAAGCAGCACACACAACAGAATACTTCCTATACGACTGCATGGCTCAGTTCTGCAAAAGGCTTAAATACATTGGAGGGGTGACTTTAACACCCCAGGAAATAGGTAAAATAACTCCCAAAAAGATAGTGGATTACATAAGAAGTCTGGATTTTTCGAGCAACTGTTAGAAAATGCACAAGAGGTCCATTGTGGTCGCAGTGCTGAGACGACAAATGCTTATAAGGCTCATTAAATAATCTACAATCCATTACTTTAAAAACTGTAACATTAACATCAACCGAGGTTCTGGCATTGTATTTGAGCAGTTGAATGTCTGCACGTTCCGCCCTTCGGAGGAGGCGTAGAGCCGCCGGTCCCGTGTCCATGCGATGTGGGGCACGTTAAAGATCCCTACCCTCCTTACAGAAAGGCGGGGGTCCGGCAAAATTTCCAGGATAGTGAGGTGAAACTGCTCCCTGGCGTCGGTGGTAGTCCATAGTCGCGGAAATAGGCCGACGTTAAAGAAACAAAACACACACACACACAAATACACCCTGTCTCTGATGCTTTGGCTGTACGTTTATTTAAGTTAATGCTTTGGCTGTACGTTTATTTAAGTTTATGGCTTAACAGTCTATAAATTTTGGCTAATTTTCGTAGAACAAATTCATTTTTCCATGTTTTATCGAAATATGATGCATGTTTGTAAGAAAAAAATTGAGACTCAGTAAGTGCGTTTTGGTAGCGAATTTTCATTAAATACTTCAAATTTCAATAACTCACTAACCATTAGCCTAGGGTTTGTTGGCTAGGAAACCAACATTTTAAGTTTATTTTCGGAAAATTATTTTACACTTTCAAACAATAACTAATTTTGATTATATATAGTACATTGTTTCTACTACATAGGCTTTACTAGATATCAGATTGATACCTGCTTGCATTTGCTATTAAAAACATTTTTATGATAATTCACAAACAAAACGCACTTGCTGCGTCCAGACTTTTCTAATATTCATTGCTGACTAAGCTTTACACTTTGAGGTCACAGACTAATAAAATTCAAGCTTAAGCTTCTTTAATAACAGAACTTATTGATTTACGTAATAACAAGAACTAATATACCGATAAATATATTTTAAAGACATCGTTGGTGGACGCATTCTTCCCTATAAGTATTGCCAGCCTATATGGAAACAATTAGTAATAATTTATCAATCAACCCTGGTAGAAATAATCGCAGGTATTGCAAGAAATGACGGTTGGAGCCCATCAAAGGATATCGATGGTTATAAATATTGGATCATAGCTCGTCTCGTCGCCTACCACCCACGAAGTACTGTCCAGACCCATTTACAGTATTCTCTGTCTTGCCTGTTTTTACCACGCGACCCTATACCACTGCTGTGCGTATATGTCGACATGGTCCGGTAATGCCTATATGGGACAAACATAATATATAAAGTATAAAAAGGTCACGTCAAATAACTTTAGCATTCCAGATATAGTTTATGGAACAAGAGAGCCTCTCTGTTGTAGGCTTTGTTTTGAGTCACAATTGGTAGTTCTTCCTGGCGAATTAGTTCACTTACTCTGACGATTATATGTATACGGGGTCAAGAATATATTTTGATAATTAAAATGAATTAAAAAAAAATTCTTCGAATAAACACTGTTGGGCAATTATTTTGACATATTTGTGTAACTTAAAAATTTCTCGACAGCTTGAATTGTCACCTTGGCTCATTCATTCTGCGGTCAATAAGAACGCTTAGTGCGGCATCGCCTGATATAACGCTTTTTTGTCGACTTGTCCAACATTTTGATGTTATGTGCGATGAATTGATCCCTCATTCAAAAAAATTTGACTTCAGAAAAATATCTAGATTTATTAAGAAATAGTGTCTTACAAGAACTACGAAATCGCTTTGGTGAATATCACGATGCATGGTTTCAGCAGGAAGGAGCCTATCCTCATTTTGTTATCAAAGTCTGAAATGTCTTAAATAACGTTTTCCCAAACGGATATATTAAGCGTCGGAAATGGATAGAATGGGGACAGTTGGATCATCCGATTTCAAGCATGCAACTTTTAGTGAATTTTCTTTTAAAAAATCACTAATGAGGAGATGATACCTGAGATAATCCACATTTACAACGAAAATAAGACACCCTGTATACAGGGTTCGTTAACTGACGACGCAACATAGGGATATGCTCAGTAAGTGGTGGACGTGCCGCCACCTAGTTGCGGAACCAAGTAGTATGCTGTCACGCCAGCTCCAAATAACACAAAGTGTTAAAAAAAGAGAGACTGGATACAGCTAACTAACAATTTAGAAAATTGTCAGCCCTGGCCCATTTCTACCCCCAGATGGGGACAAAGTATGTAAGACTCGATGCATTTTCGCAACAATTAGAACCGTAGACCGGTTTCGCTCTCATTAGAGCTCTTCAGTACGGCATACTAATTGCAGCAAAAATGCACCAAAAGTACTGAGTATTTTAAGACTGGCTATACGATAGCCGTATTATTTTTGGTGCATTTTTGCTGCAATTAGTATGCCGTACTGAACAGCTCTAATGAGAGCGAAACCGGTCTACGGTTCTAATTGTTGCGAAAATGCATCGAGTCTTACATACTTTGCCCCTATATTGGGGTAGAAATGGGCCAGGGCTGACAATTTTCTAAATTGTTAGTTAGCTGTATCCAGTCTCTCTATTTTTTAACACTTTGTGTTATTTGGAGCTGGCGTGACAGCATACTACTTGGTTCCGCAACTAGGTGGCGGCACGTCCACCACTTACTGAGTATTTTAAGACTGGCTATACGATAGCCGTATTATTTTTGGTTCATTTTTGCTGCAATTAGTATGCCGTACTGAAGAGCTCTAATGAGAGCGAAACCGGTCTACGGTTCTAATTGTTGCGAAAATGCATCGAGTCTTACATACTTTGCCCCTATATTGGGGTAGAAATGGGCCAGGGCTGACAATTTTCTAAATTGTTAGTTAGCTGTATCCAGTCTCTCTTTTTTTAACACTTTGTGTTATTTGGAGCTGGCGTGACAGCATACTACTTGGTTCCGCAACTAGGTGGTGGCACGTCCACCACTTACTGAGTATTTTAAGACTGGCTATACGATAGCCGTATTATTTTTGGTTCATTTTTGCTGCAATTAGTATGCCGTACTGAAGAGCTCTAATGAGAGCGTAACCGGTCTACGGTTCTAATTGTTGCGAAAATGCATCGAGTCTTACATACTTTGTCCCTATATTGGGGTAGAAATGGGCCAGGGCTGACAATTTTCTAAATTGTTAGTTAGCTGTATCCAGTCTCCCTTTTTTTAACACTTTGTGTTATTTGGAGCTGGCGTGACAGCATACTACTTGGTTCCGCAACTAGGTGGCGGCACGTCCACCACTTACTAAGTATTTTAAGACTGGCTATACGATAGCCGTATTATTTTTGGTGCATTTTTGCTGCAATTAGTATGCCGTACTGAAGAGCTCTAATGAGAGCGAAACCGTTCTACGGTTCTAATTGTTGCGAAAATGCATAGGGATATGCATGAAAATTTTCAAATGCTCAAATATTGTCTTCCCTGGTTATTTTAGAACAAAATTGTATTAGACTTTTTTTAAAGCATAGCATAAGAAGTATATTGCACTATTTTATTGTATTTTTCACTTGAATATTTAAAGTACAAGTACATAGTCTTAAAGTTTATTTACAAATCAAAACAAAAAGACAGAAACGTAGAATTAATATTAAATAAGATATTCAAATAAGCCCGCATCAGCTCTGCACAACAATATCCTAAACGACTGTAAGATTCAGATCTAACATTGCTCAATTGGTACTGTGTGGTTCTATATTCTTGTATTCTTCAATATCTAAGTAGGCGTTGATCTGACATGTCTAAGACTTGCACATCATCAATACATTTTTTGCAGAGTAACCTTTTTGTGCTATTCTCAACTTTGGATTTTAATTTGTTTTTGAGCTACAGGCATCAACGTTTGTTTTTAATATGGCAGCCATATTGGATTTTTTGCTCATGGGATAGCCTCTGAAAATAGTTTTCCAATTATGTACGAAATGCTTGAGAAATCTTGTAATTGCTCTGACAATTTTGAGAACACCCGTTTTGGGGCAAGTAGGCTATGAAATGCAATACCAGAAAACAAATGACAAAAAAAAATGTTCAAAAAGCAGTAGGCTATGGAGTCTAACAATAGACTTTTACTTTTAACCTAGTTTTCCGTAATGATTCAGGATTTAAAAAGAAAGGAACTTTGATCACACCAATGAAAGGGCCCATTATTACAAATGATATTTTACATTACAACATTATCCTAAAAATTGTTATAATTTAGTTAAATAGGTAAACCTAGTAAATAACTGAATTTACTAACAGAACTCAATAAAAAGCAGATTGATGATTTACGCCTTTGAAAATTGTTTGATTTTTAAACGTAAGTCAACTGACAAACCACAGAAGAAAGGTTGCTATGGATATAACACTATCGCGACAATTAAGAATACTGCCATTCTTAATTATCTGAACAATTTGAGGTGTATTTAATAGGTTGCTTAAAATTTTGTACTAAATAGTTTCTTTCCTGTTTATTTTAAATATTATTCAAGAATATGTTCAGTAATGAAGAATATTTTGACATGTTCGAATGTTATCTTCGTTCTAACCGAAATACTGAGGCAGCTGCAAATTCATTTTAAAACAACTACCCAGAAAGACGACAACCAAAGACCAAAATATTTCGGAGGATAGTGACCGATCTATTGAACGACACTAGCTTCCACGCAAAGAAACTACCAATGCCTAGAAATGAAGAAAGAAATAATGCCTTCTTACAGGTTTTAAACGAAAACCCTCCGAAATCTGTTCGGTTTTATGGTGAACAAATTAACGGTCCAAAAGTACGATACACCGTGTATTGAAATAAAATTATTACCATCCATACAAACCTACAATCGTACAAGGCCTAAATGTTGACGATTACCCTAAGCGACTTCAATTATGCAGATAGTATCAAGGATAATGTCAGTAACATGAAAATTTTCATTTAAAAATAATATGGACTGATGAATCCAGATTTACAAATTGTGGTGTGTATAATCGCTATAATAGCATTATTGGGCCCCATATAAAGGAAGGAAGACGATTACAAGACAGATTTGGTATAAATGTTTGGTGCGACTTATTAGGTAAAAAGTTGTTATTTTATTTGTAGATTAGACAGTTAATTTTAAAAAAATCAGGTAACTTCATTGTTGGTCCGTTCTTTTTTGAAGATAATTTAACTGGGAAAATGTATCTTAATCTATTGAGAAATGATATCTTACCAACAATTAGGAGACTTCATGATAATTTAGACGAGACTTGGTACCAACAAGACGGTTATCCAGTTTACAATGCTAGGATCGTCAAACAATTTGTGTACCAAAATTTTAATAATCGTGTCATTTGTAACAATGGGCCGTGTGGTGTGCTCGAAGTCCTGATATAACACCCATGAATTTTTTTTGGGTACTCTGAAGAATGATGTGTTTAAATTCGATCCACCACAAAATATCAATGAATTACGAAACAGAATCACGGAAGCTATAAATCAAATTAAGCGAAACACCATCACCAGAGTTTGCAGGCATGTTTCAAAAAGATGTATGAAGTGCATTGAACAAAACGGTGGCCATATTGATCAATTTTCTATTTAGTGTATTTCTAAGTTTTTATTTTATTATTTGTTGAGTTCCTCTTCTAATTGTGTTGTTTTGTGCAGTTTAAGTTTCTATTTGTAATTGCCGGGTTTTGTTATTAAACCGTTTCACATAATATTACCTAGGATTATTACCTAATTAAGTATTGTAAATTAAATACAATACAATTATTTTTTTCAAAATAACTTGAAAACGAAAAGAGGCAGGGCAAAATACAAGTCATATTTGGAATCAGCATGAAATTATACAAAACATTGCTAATTTAACCGTCTCCCTATCTCTAATAATAACGGAGATAGCAATACATTCCCATTCAGTTTGGGGCACACTGTATACCGATTCCGCTTAATATAATCCATTGCATTTTGTACTTTTATGGCGGAAATTGGAATTTGGGTTGCCACCTCCTCGGAAACTTTGCATGCCCTTTCATTTTCCATACTGCACTGATTTGATTATAGAAACCCTTTAGGACTAAACTTTTGGTTGTTTTTTCTACGTGTTTGTTAAACCGCAATCATATGCACTAAATCTTTTTGTACGAAATGTTGCTAAAGCAAAATAAGCTCAGTAATTAAACGATTCTTTCTTGTCACCAGTCCTAATTTGTTTCATTCAAATGATTACAGAAACATACATAAATAGGCATCAAAATTTGCGAGACATAATGTCACGTCCGTTGAATCAAACAATCGGCATTTTTATGTTTCTATAGAGAAAAAGAAACTAAGCATTTTCTTAATTAAACTCAATGTACTTGTGAATTCTGCCAAGCTGAAATAAAAGGATGAAAATTAAAAATAGCTCGACATACATGGATGTAAAGAAACGAGGCCTGACTGTAGCATATAACCATGAGGCATGAGTCGATTCTTAACTGCCATTAATGCGACGATTAATTTGTTTGTCATGTGCCTGTCATTATTAATTGTTAACTTAACAGAAATATACACTTGGCCATGTAAAAACTGAACATTGCTCAAACATGGCCGGCTCATTCAACTGGAAATCTTGACTTGCCCATCATTGAGAAACCGCAGACATCTGTTTCGTTTAATAACTTTTATTTGGTTTGGACTTTTTGTCTGTTTACAAATAAACTGGTAAGAAGGTTTTTTAATTAATATTAGTTAATAATAAAAATAATAAGCACGAAAAGCACTTCCGCCTGCAGTGTTGTAGTAGAAAATATTTTATAAAAGGCGCTCAAAGAGAGCGTGGTAATTGCTGATTAGAATAATATTTGCTACAAATTCCAAAAATAAATACGAAGCTATCAGGTAAGCTGGAGTATTTTGTCAAGTCTAATGATTTTGTTATAATCTGAAACTCTCAATATTCATAATCACAGTCTCAAGGCGATGTCACATGAAATTGTTTCTACCGCCCTGGGCAAGGCTGAACTTTTTGCCTCGTTGTTCGCCGGCAATTCTACTTTCAACCCATCTCCAAATGTTCAACCACCAACAGTCCCCAATGTCGCGCATAAAATGACGGATATTATTTTCAAAACTAAAAAGGTACGAAAGATGCCCTCTTCTCTTAATACCAGGAAAGGCTCTGGCCTTGACGAGATCCCAGCAATTGTTCTAAAAAATGCGCACCAGAACTTGCTCCTGTCCTGAATCGCCTGTTTCAGACATCTCACAATAGAGGCATATTCCCGAGTAACTGGAAAACTGCTCGAGTACAACCCGTCCTCAAGAAAGGATCCAAAGCGCTTCCTAGCAACTACAGGCCTTTTTCCTCCTTTCAGTCGTCTCTAAAGTGGTGGAAAAGTATATAAACACCGAATTACTAAAATTTCTTGAAAAACACAGTCTAATCCACGACAGGGAGTATGGATTCCGTCAGCGCAGATCAACTGCCAACCTCCTTTCCCTTGTCACCCATTCTTGGAACAAGTCTATGGAACTATACGGTGAATCCCAGATTGTCGCTCTAGACATATCCAAAGCATTCGACCAGGTCTGGCACGCAGCGCTGCTTAAGAAACTACCGGCCTATGGCCTACCACCAAAATTATGTACGTGGACAGAAAATTTCCTCTCCAACCGGAGCATTTCTGTTGTCGTGGATTCCTCTAAACTGTATCCAATTAATGCCGGAGTTCCACAAGCTTCAGCTTTAGCCTCTACTTTGTTTCTAATCCACATCAATGACCTCCTCTCTAGCACATCCAACCCAGTTCACAGTTACGCGGACGACACCACCCTCCACTCAAATATACAATATTCTAAGCCTGTCTCTTTAGCCCAATTAGATGAGGATCGCAGACTCATGGAGGGTTCTATCTCCGTGGATCTCCAAAACATATTAGACTGGGGAAGTAGAAATCTTGTACAACTCAACCCCACCAAATCACAGTCTTGTTTTCTTTCTCACAAGAGATACACCAGCCCTAGACCCATCACAATAAACAACCAAGTTATTTAAAGTATTGAGCACTTTTCACTTGTTGGCATTTCTGTGGATCTAACTCTCAATTGGCACCAACATGTCACATCAATTGCAGAAGCGTCTACTAAGAAATTAAGTTTCCTCTTCCGGGCTCGCAAATACTTTTCACCAGCTAATTTATATACCTTATATACTTCCAGAATAAGATCAAACCTCGAATACTGCTCTCACATCTGGGGTGCTGCTGCCGCTTCTACACTCGCTATCCTAGACTTCATTCAGAAGAGAGCTATACTTCTCATCGATGACCCTACCCTCACCCAAAGGCTGCGATGCCTTGTCCACCGACGTGCCGTTGGTGACCTATCTCTCTTTTATAGATATCTGCACGGGCACTGCTCAGAGGAGCTTTCTTCCATAGTTTCTCCACCTACTGCCCCCAACAGATCTACCAGGGGAACAGAGCAAATGCACCCTTTTACTGTCCAGGCCACCAGAACATCTTATTATGGCCGCACTTTTGTCCCGAGGACTTCCAAGTTGTGGAATTCCTTCCCGGCACATGTTTTTCCTTCTCCCCCGAACCTCCAAACCTTCAAGTACAGAATTAAGAAGTTGCCTCTTTCCTCCTTGTCGACACCCACGGTACGATAGTATTTAGGCTGTAACCCCTCGTGGCGTGTTGTTGAAATTAAAAAAAAAACATTGTCGTCGCAACCCTGACTATCTTTTCTCCAGCATCTCTGTTCATTTCAAGTTAATTTTTATTTAAAACAAGCCTGTTTTTGCTGCCCAGGTGCTTTTTTTATTTCTGAAGCTTACAAAATTTCAAGTAGTTACAAAAATGTAACAGATCTATGAAAGTATATTTTTTGGGCCTATATTGAGCATCGATAATCTTTTGCAAATGTATATTTGTCAGTGTAGTTATTCCTAACTGCAAAAATAGTTTTTTTTTTAGACAAGAAGTAATTAGTTCTTTTAACTGTCTTGAAGTTTCTATATTCGTCTGTAGGTATTTTTTTATATGTTCACCGATATTTTCGTCAATTGTGCATCGATTAAAAAAATATTTTTTTTCTTTGACATGGTACACTCCTAAGGTGGTCCCGTTTTCACAAAGTCAGGATCTGGTGATTAAATCTCTGGGAAATCGAGAGTGTACAAAAAATGGTCAACGGTCATAAGGTAATTGGAGACTTGGTTATATGACTAGTTGCAAGAATAGCACTACAAAGTGGTTTCTAAACAAAATGTGATATTATTAAGAGTATAATGAAATATATATATATATATATATATATATATATATATATATATATATATATATATATATATATATATATATATATATATATATATATATATATATATATATATATCCGACCGATAACTCAAAAAATAATGGACCGATCTTGATCAAATTTATATATGTATATATGTATATATGTATATATATATATATATATATATATATATATATATATATATATATATATATATATATATATATATTGTAGCATATAGTCGAGACAAGCGTAGAGATTAGTATATCTATAGACCGGTCGATTTATTGACAGTAATTTATTATTCTACCAGACAAATTAGGAGTCTTTAAGTGGTCAAATGCAAAGTGACAATGAAGGGCTTGAAACTAAAGGTGCCGCACGATTCAATGTAGTTTTGTTCTTAATCGACCTTGATATAAAAATACTTTCTAATGAGTAGTTTGATGTCTAAAATTATTTTGAAATTTTAAACTTGTTAAAAATGTTAGACATCAAACTATGCTTGAGTCATTAGAAATTTGTCTGGTAGAATAATAAATTACTGTCAATAACTCGGCCGGTCTATACATATACTAATCTCTACGCTTGTCTCGACTTAAAGACCCTTTCGTTTTCTTTGTATCTATGAAGTCAATATAAATACTGTTTACGAAGAATTAAAATCAATATAAATATAGTTTTTATGTAGTATTTTAGTTGAATTATTTATCCTTTGTTAGAGTTAACATTGTGAGCCAAACACCCGGGTTTAGTTGTCTATATACAAAAGATGAGCGGAGGTTAGGGTGTTTGTCTCGCCAGGTGTGCTTGTCGGATTGCTCCAATATCCACATAGTAAATTTCTAGATCGAAAGGGAACGTGTAGATTCCTTAAATAACTCGGTACCTTTCCTTTTTAAGCCTATTATTCTTATGTTAGATAAGGGCTCATACACTTGTCGACCAGAAGATTAAAACAGGTCTTCGACCTCGTAGTTTCACTACACAATAAACAAACGATGGGTATTCGACGACAATTTTACTTCGGACGAGTTCGTTTACCTATACGCGATATAAATACACTGTAGCTAGTAGTTTAATTTTAGAATTTTTCATCCTCTGAAGATGTTGACATGGTCAACAAAACGATCGTAAGGTCTCTGAAATATGTGTTGTGGTGACTTGGGTTCTCCAAGTGTAGTTAATAGTACATTGTTACTACTATATGGGTTATACTGCCTACCAAATGTTCTTCTTTTAAAAAAAAGACAGGAACCCCAGGGGTAAGAACGTGTGCCTCTGAACCGAAAGGTACTGGGTTCGATCCCGGGGTACACCTTTCACTTTTTCAGTACAAACTGTAACATTAACATTAACCGAGGTTCTCGCATTGTATTTGAGCAAGTTGAATGTCTGCACGTTCCGCCCTTCGGAGGGGGCGTAAAGCCGTCGGTCCCGTGTCCATTGGGCAAGTTAAAGATGCCTACCCTCCTTACAGAAAGGCAGGGATTTGGCAAAAATTCCAGGATAGTGAGATGAAACTGCTCCCTGGCGTCGGTGATTGGCCATAGTCACGGAAATAGGCCGACGTTAAAGAAACAGAACACACACACACACAAAAAAGACAGATCTACCGTTAACAACATTTTTACGAAAATTCGCTACCATAACGCACTAGCTGCGTCCCAAACTTTTTACTGTGTGACAACAAAACTTGTCAAATTATACTGCAAAAAAGATTGGTAGGTACCTACTTAATGCTCATACAAAGTCAGCAATGCTTTCAAAGCGGTTATTGGTTTTTCTAAATAAAGATTGACGCACGCGAGCACGCGATCTCCTGGTATAGTCTTGATATCCGTCAGATGTCAATCACTATCAGAGAGATCGGAAGAAGAAGAGTCTCATTGTTGAAGAGCCGAGGTTGAGGGTCGACGGGACGAGCTCGCGGCCATTTCTTGTCGCATCATTCTCTGTTTTTCACACATGTTTCTGGCGGTGGTCATGTCCAGATGGTGACACATGATTGTGATATTGACGAGTCCTCGGCATGCGAGATTTTAGATCTTGCATAAGGATACAATAGACGCTATACAATGGGTATTAAGGAGGTGTAGTTTTTATTAAATCAGTTACTTTTTACAAATATTTATTTTATGTAAACATTTCTAAGCACATTTTTAACGCGTAACGTTAGTAGACCATTACTAGGTAGGTCAAATGATTTTTACAAAATCGAAATGTGTGTTTTTCTGTTTTATTTCATTGATAACATTTCTGAATATTTTCTTTTAATCGACAGCTTTATACGAGACAATACTATACATACATATTACGCAAACTTAATCGGTAGGTGGTAGTGGAATGTCCCTTTACGTGATTGTAAACGATTTTTCTCACGCCCGAGGAGGTACCACCCCTTACATCAAGGGGCCGGTGAAATCCCAACGGACGTTTCCGGTTCTGGTGTATGAGTCGGTTTCCCTTATAAGCAAAAATGATGGTGGCTCATCCTTGTACAAAAGATTCCGGAGGTCAAATACCCCTCCATTCGGATATCCGGGAGAGGGGTGTACAGGGAACGCCAGCATCAAGATTTAACATATTCTTCTCGAATATATGTGGCCTAAATTCTAACCCTCCGTCCACCATTTCCTCCAGGCTAATAGGCCCCAACTCCTCTTCCTCACCGAAACTCAAATCAGTGCCAAAACAGCCACTAATCACCTTAACTTCCCGGGGTATGAGCTCCATACTTTCATTAGATTGCATGGAGGCGTGTGCGCATACGTCCGTAGCAATACCCCCTGCACCAGACTCCCCAATTTAGAAGCTGGAAGAAAATTCATACTTTGGATGAAACTCTATCTCTCGGGGCTGCAACTAAATTCATCTGTTGCATTTACCTGTCACCCTCTGACATCAACTTTGTACAGCTCTTCGGCTACCTTTCGGAAAAACCGACCATATGATTTCTGAACATCCTTCCTCTGAAGTCACTATTCTTGGTGATTTCAATGTCCTTATAAAAAATGGCTAGGATCTTCAAAAACCGATCCACAAGGGAGAGCAGCGGAGGCCTTTGCAGTCAGTAATTCTTTAGCCAATATGGTTCAGCAACCTACTTACATTCTTCGCATCCCAACACATAGCTCAAATCCCTTTGAACTCCTTCTTACTACAAAACCTAAATGCTATAAGACATCAATCACCGCCCCCCTTGGTCGCTCAGACAACGGCATGATCACGGCTTCCTGTGCAATGCAACCCGAAGTCACACATTCATCACGCCCACGTACAAC
Source organism: Tillus elongatus (assembly GCA_964006375.1). Classification (NCBI taxonomy): domain Eukaryota; kingdom Metazoa; phylum Arthropoda; class Insecta; order Coleoptera; family Cleridae; genus Tillus; species Tillus elongatus. The sequence goes on along the minus strand of OZ023265.1, from coordinate 22,100,408 downwards.
TCCGCGAACTGGGACGAAATGCGAGATTACTTTTCCTCATTTCCATGGGTGCCTGTCTGCCTCTCTCATCCTGACCTCTCTCATATCTCACAAAACGTCACCTAAATCATCCAAGCTGGCATGGAATTATTTATTCCACTCAAAAGCCCTGGTTCTCTAAATCCTGTGACAAGGCCAGACTTGAAAAGGTCAAAGCTCACAAACAGCTTCTACCCAATCCCAGTCAAGAAAACCGTCAAGCATTTAACTACGCAAGAAACTGCTATATCCCCATTCTTTCTGAGGAAAAAAACTCGTTTAATAACCACATCAAAACAAAGTCATCTCCAGGACCAACGGCAGCAAACCCTTCTGAACTCTTGCTAAATCTATTGGGAATAATTTCTACAAGAGCACGTTCCCACCTCTTGTTTCAGGGGATAAATTTGTTTCTGCCGCCCTGGGCAAGGCTGAACTTTTTGCCTCGTTGTTCACAGGCAATTCTACTCTCAACCCACCTCCAAATGTTCAACCACCAACAGTCCCCAATGTCGCGCATTAAATGACGGATATCATTTTCAAAACTAAAAAGGTACGAAAGATGCTCTCTTCTCTTAATACCAGGAAAGCCTTTGGCCTTGACGAGATCCCAGCAATTGTTCTCAAAAAATGCGCACCAGAACTTGCTCCTGTCCTGACTCGTCTGTTTCAGGCATCTTACAATAGAGGCATATTCGCTAGTAACTGGAAAACTGCTCGAGTACAACCCGTCCCCAAGAAAGGATCCAAAGCGCTTCCTAGCAACTACAGACCTATTTCTCTCCTTTTAGTCGTCTCTAAAGTGATGGAAGAGTATATAAACACAGAATTACTAAAATTTCTTCAAAAACACAGTCTAATCCACGACAGGTTGTGTAGATTCCGTCAGCGCAGATCGACTGCAGACCTCCTTTCCATTGTCACCAATTCTTGGAACAAGTCTATGGAACTACATGGTGAATCCCAGATTGTCGTTCTAGACATATCCAAAGCATTCGACCAAGTCTGGCACGCAGCGCTGTTTAATAAACTACCGGCCTATGGCCTACCACCAAAACTTATTTGTATACGTATATTTATACGTGGACAGCAAATTTCCTCTCCAACCGGCGCATTTCTGTTGTCGTGGATGTACATTTCTCTAAACTGTATCCAATTATTGCAGGAGTCACTCAAGGTTCAGCTTTAGCCCCCCTTTTTTTTTGTTCCCTCAGGGCTCGTCCGCGGCCTTGCCGCCCCGATAGCACTGCAACCCTTGGTTGATTGTGCATACCCCTAGTCTTACTCCACCCATTCCAAAATCACTGTGCCTTGAACTAGTCTGCACAGCGATTGGTAGGGTGAAGTTTTATATTGCTCTGTCTCCGGTCTAGAGTGACCGTAGATCAGTTGTCTTTTCCGGTCCAGAGCTATACACTCGCACAAGATGTGCTGGGCTGATTCCTCCCCCTCGCCGCAGAGTCTGCATGCGAGGTCTCCTTCGAACCGCCCCATTTTATGTAGGTGTTTCTTGACGGCCATGTGTCCCGTCAAGAGACCTGTTGTGTTTCTGAGCTGTCCTCTGCTAAGGCTTAGCAGCTCCACAGCTCTCTTTGAACTGGGTCCGTCAATTATTGACTTCCCATGTCTGAGCCCTGGACAGTCCGCCCAGTACACCTTGTGTTGGTTTCTGACCCAGGACTTAATGGCTCCCCTGGCAGTGCTCTTTGACACGCCCAGAGCCGGTTCTGGTCCCATAAATGGTTCTGCTGACCCTCTCTTCGCGAGACTGTCAGCTTCTTCATTGCCTTTGACCCCCGAGTGACCCGGCACCCAGATGAGGGTCACCTCATTCTGCCCAGCCAGGTCGCTCGTCTCGTCTCGGCACTCACTCACCAGCCAGGAATTTACCCGTGGGCTACTTAGTGCCTTAAGGGCTGCCTGGCTGTCTGTGGCTATGAGGATCCGCTTGTTGGTGTAGCCCCTCCTCTTGTTCTCCCGCACACAGTGCAGGATGGCGTACATGTCGGCCTGAAACACCGTTGCATGGGCTCCGAGGGAAATACTGTGACTTACCCTCGGTCCTTCCGAGTAAACACCTGCCCCCGTCCCACGCTCCCCGCCAGATCCGTCCGTGAACCAGACGAGCGCGTCCCGTGGTATGCCCGGCGTCTCCTCCCGCCATGCCCCGCGATCAGGGATTTCCACTGTGAAGTTGTTTTCCCTGCACATTCGCGGGCTCGCGAAGTCTGACCTCATTTCAAGCATGGGTTCCTTCACGATCTCCTGAATTTTGCAGTGGCCCCTGAAGCCTGGGTTGATCTTCAGTCTACCATTGCAGGCTAGTCTGTATAGTCCTAGCCTGGCCTCTCCCATAATAACTAAGTGTAGGGGGGGTAGATCCAGCAACACCTCCATGGCGGCTATTGGGGTTGAAGACATGGCCCCTGTGATGCCTAGGCAAGCCATCCTTTGGATCTTGCCTAGTTTTTGTTTGGCACTGGATTGTGTCACCTTGGGCCACCAGACCAGTGCCGCATATGTTAACGATGGTCTGACCACCCTTGTGTACAGCCAGTGGGCCATACTAGGTCTTAGTCCCCACGTTTTTCCATATAGCCGCCTAGTGACGGCTAAGGTCATGACTGCCTTACGCAGTATTTTTCCAATGTGACCATTCCAGGTTAGCTTAGAGTCCAATACGACCCCAAGATATTTTACCTCCCTGGCCATTGGAACGCTCCTACCGTATAGAGTGAGAGTTCTGTGGCTTTCACACTTCCTCCTCCTCGTAAACGGCACGACGGTTGCTTTCTCGGGGCTCACCCCGAGCCCTTGATCAACCGTCCACCCTTCCACCACTTTCAGTGCAGTCTGCATACGCTCCCACACTGCCTGTGTGACCTTTCCTCGGACTATGATGACAATGTCGTCCGCATAGCCCTGTACCTCATACCCCCCTCCCGAGAGCCTCCCCAGCAGGCCGTCCACGACTAGACACCAGAGCAAGGGAGACAGAACGCTCCCCTGCGGACACCCCGCCGCGACCCCCGCCAGCAGAGTCCCTCCCGCGAGTGAGGTGAACACCGCCCTGTCCCTGAGCATGGAACCGATCCACCTGCAGCAGGTCTCCTCTATTCCACGCTCCCGGGCAGCTGCCAGAACCGATCCGAACGAGGTGTTGCTAAAGGCCCCCTCTATGTCTAGGAAGGCCCCCAGCGCCACCTCCTTGTTCTCCAGCGTATTCTCCAGTTTCAGCACCAGTTGGTGCAGTGCTGTTTCTGTTGAGAATCCTGCTCTGTATGCATATTGTCCGCAGTGTAGAGGATATGCTTCCATTACACCGCCCCTAATGTGCCGGTCGAGCAGTTTTTCCACTGTTTTCAGCAAGAAGGACATGAGACTTATTGACCTCAGGGACTTTGCCTGGTCTGTTGGACGCCCAGGTTTAGGAATAAATACAACCCTGGCCAGTCTCCATGCCCTCGGAATGTACCCCAGAGTCAGGCTGGCCCTCATAATGAGGGTAAGCACCGGCGCCAGTATATCTATCCCCTGTTGGAGCATGATGGGCATTATTCCATCAAATCCCGGCGATTTGTATGGCTTAAAGCTGTTAATGGCCCATCTGATTTTGCTCCAGGTAACCACCTCTTTAGCGACTGTCCAGTCTACTCTAGATGCCCGCCTATAAGGCGCCTCTATTTCTGAGTGTTCCCAGTCCGGAGGTGATTGGTTTATTATGTTACAGCCGGGGAAGTGCGTCTGGAGTAAAATTTCCATAGTTTCCTCCCCCGAGCTTGTAAAGCCTCCCGTGGGTGTTCTAAGGGAGCCTATGTTAGTCTGAGGGCCCTTAGACAGGATCTTGTGTAGTCGAGCACTCTCGGACGTGTTTTCCACTTCTTCGCAGTGCCTCCTCAACGACTCCTTCTTGGCGTCCCTCAGTCTTTTGTTATAGGTCGATAGGGCCTGTCTATATTCATCCCATGCTCCCGACTTTTTGGCCGCGTTAAACAGCTTACGAACCTGCGTCCTCCTTTGCCTGAGGTCCTCGTTCCACCATGGGACGTTCCTGGTGGACACCCTCATTTTCAGGGGGCAAGCTTTAGCCCCTACTTTGTTTCTTCTCCACATCAATAACCTCCTCTCTAGCACATCCAACCCAGCTTACAGTTACGCGGATGACAGCACCCTCTACTTAAATATACAATATTCTAAGCCTGTCTCTTTAGCCCGATTAGATGAGGATCGCAGACTCATGCAGGGTTCCGTCTCTGTGGATCTCCAAAAAATATTAGACTGGGGAAGAAGAATTCTTGTACAATTCAACTCCACCAAATCTCAGTCTTACTTTCTATTTCACAAGAGATACACCAGCCCTAGACCCATCACAACGAACAACCCACACGCTGCCATCCCTTGCCCACCGACGTGCCGTTGGTGACCTCTCTCCCTTTTATAGATATCTGCACGGGCACTGTTCAGAGGATCTTTCTTCCATAGTTCCTCCACCTGCTGCCATCAAGAGATATATCAGGCAAACAGAGCGAATGCACCCTTTTACTGTCCAGGTCACCAGACATAGAACATCTTGTTATGCCTGCTCTTTTGTCCCGAGGACTTCCAAATTGTGGAATTCCTTGCCGGCACTTGTTTTTCCTTCTCCACCGAACCCCCAAACCTTCAAGTCCGGAATTAGCAAGTTGCCCCTTTCCTCCTTGTCGACAGCCACGGTACGATAGAATCTAGGCTGCAAGTCCTCGTGGTGTGTTGTTGAAATATTATTTTAAAAAAAGGTAAATAATATAAGGTGTCCCATACAAAAATAAGCTGCAATCATTTCCTTTTAAACCGGAAGTGAGAAAAGTGAATGTGTCATGAAAAAAAGGCGTGTGTGACCACTCGTCATTACAAAAATCCAAAAAAATGCGTCGTTAATAACAGAGAGATTCGACCATTCCGGGACTTTTTATTAACCCTATACAATATATATATATATATATATATATATATATATATATATATATATATATATATATATATATATATATATATATATATATATATATATATATATATATATATATATATATATATATATATATATATATATATATATATATATATATATATATATATATATATATATATATATATATATATATATATTATAACTGTTCTAGGGGGCTCATTTGAAGAAACTTTCTCAAAATTCACTAAAAGTGCGGACATTATACTTAAACAGATAGGAAGGCATACTTTGAAAAGTGCGGACATTACAGTTAAATTGGCAGGCACTTAAAGCGACGCCCGTGGCGAACATCTCCAGTTGGGAATAGCTGCAGGTAGAGGAAATAGAGGCAAGTTACAGTGTAATACAAGCGGCCAGGGAGGTATCAACATCATGAAGCTGTGTAATGCAGCGTACAGACTTCGGCAATCGTAAAACGTGAAGAATTCGTGAAGTCTGGAAATTGCTTTTACGTCTTCATCAACTGCTCAACTAGTCATTTTCCATTCTCGATGTTTTTACAACACATCCAGTTATATACCTTCCATTCATTTGTCAGATGTGAACATCTGGCCGCATGATGTGTGTAATGTGTTCTGCCTCAGTGTAAATTCTATTTTGAATGTGTCACAAAAAACACTAATTAAACGAATTATTTCTTTAAAACAGTAAAACTGAATATTTCTGTTATTCCACTTAAAAATAACGATCTTCGCTGGAACAAACGGTGTCTTATGTAAGTTCTTTCACTCTCGTTTATGGTATGGGACAGTAAGTCTTCTTAAAAATTAGCTGTACCAGCAAAGCTAATAAGCTAGAGGTAGAAAAATTAAACTCATCATCATGGTCTAAAGGTGGAGTCGCCTTGTCGCAACAATTTTTTTTTCATTTAATTTTAACTTTCACACTTCATCAAATGGGAGAGGTTATACATAAGTTTTCTTTTGGATCTACAGCTTTAAGGTTATACATAAGTTTTCTTTTGGATCTACAGCTTTCCTTTTCTAAATAGGTTTGCATTACAGCAAGCTGTCGGCCCTATTTTCGAAGGGAAAAATACACAGAGTATATTGTATACAAGCTGGCTACTTACAAACGGAACAGGTGCGTTTTCAGGCGCTTATCGTGATTTTGTTGAAAATCGCTTGAAGAGCTAAATTTTGCTGTCAAGGGGAAGTCTTTTAGGCTTATTTTCAACATCGTAACACCAAGCCTTAAGCGGTGGTGGGATCCAACCGTAAAGTATATATATATATATATATATATATATATATATATATATATATATATATATATATATATATATATATATATATATATATATATATATATATATATATACAGGCTGACTGGTAAGTGTTTTCATTCCTTTGAGACAGTGATAGTAGATCTCTTTTGTAACATAATAAACCATATATCACATTATACAAAGTCCTCTGGTTTTCTAGTTATTTCTTTTCTTTCAGATTGTGTAGACATTAACTTACGCTGTGCAATCATCACTATGTTGGACAGGATAATAGGAAAGAAATGTGGGGGCACAAATTAGCAGTATCGTGAAAAAATTCAAATTAATTTAACATTTCAAAGACGCTTGTTTTGAAAATCTGATAATAAAAAATTTCCACAAAAAGACTGTAAAAAACTTCCCCGGCCCTCTAACTTTCTAATATACGAATTGTTAGTTGTCTTCTAGTTACATAGATATCTCACATGCAATGATGCGACATAGGTACATGTTATTCATTCGCCATATAGTTTGAAAGTTAGGGATATAGTTTCCAAGTTATTTAAGGTTGCTATGGAAATAATAGCAAAATGTCAATTATAATGTACTGAGACAAGGTTTATGGATTAGACAGGTTGTCTGGTAACTTTCGACCAATCAGAAAGTGGCGCGGGAATACGTCACATGAAGTCTGAACTTAAATATAGTGGATTAATGGTGCATTGAATATAGAAATCAGTCGGCATTTTGATGTGCGTCTTTACAAAGTTATGTTCTTTTGAACTTATAACAAGATTAAACATTTAATAATAAGTTACATTTAAGATTTTGTTCACATAGCAACAGAATGTATTGAAGTTTTAGGATATTATTCGAAATCAAAGTAATGGATTCAATTAACTAATTTGTCTTGATAAGGATTAAAAATTAAATAATATTTATGAAATTATAAATTCATAATGCCTCAAATTGGACATAATTTTCTTCTTCTAAACTGCAATCTAGGTTTTTGGTTTCTTTTTCTTAATTGTTTTCCTATTTTACTTGATAAGCTTCATTTAATAACATGCAACTTTCACAATAAGTAAATTTTTTAAGTTTATAATATTTAGGTAGGTATGTATTTGTACACATACAAAATAGTAGATTTATAATTTTTGCAAACAATTTCTAATCACAAAACTTCTACATGTTTGGAGTTGTAAAATAGTACACTGAGTTAGCACAATAAGTAAATATTGTTTGTATATAATATTTAAGGCGGTATTTATTTTTATACATACAAAATAATAGGTTTATCATTTTTACAATCAATTTCAAAGCAAAAAATCTCGGGACGCAGCAAGTGCGTTAAGGTAGTGAATTTTCATAAAAATGTTTTTATTGCAAATATGAGTGTTTTCTTTTTAAGAAAGCAGACATCAATTTTGGTTACCAGTATAACCTATATAGAAAAAGCAGGCATCAAATTTGATTACCAGTATAACATATATAGTAAAAACAATGTGCCATGTTTCATCAAAATAACTTGATTGTTTGAAAACGTACAGAAATTTCCAAAAGTAAACCAAAAGTGTTACTGAAAAAATCCGTTTCTTGGTCAACCTTATAGGTTAATAGCAAATTGAGCTTTTCAAATATGAAGCATTTAATCAAAATTCGCAACCACAACGCACTTGCTGCCTCCAGAATTTCTTAACTTACAAACATGCATTATATTTCGATGGAAAATGCAAAAAAAGGGCGTTTTCGACAAAAAAAAATTATTTGTATCACCAACGACTTATGGGCCATCCTGTGATTGTCGCAATAATTTTTTAAGATGTAGCTCAAAACACCGTATAATTAATGTATACAATATTTTTTCATATCTTGTATAATAACGAATATATTGAGCTTTATTGATTTTTTACGAAAATTCGACAAAAATGATATACCATTAAACAATAAACTCTATAGCTAAGGCTACTGCCAAGCATCAGAGAAAGGGTCTATTAGAAATGAATTTTCGGGAAATATTTTAGTAAAATGAAGGACAATGACAGTTGAAACTAAGACTTCAGGGTTTGTAAAACATTCTTCTTGAGACATTTTCTTTCCATAGCCCGTATTAGATTCAAGTTATTTGCCTAAATGTTGCGAATTTTGACGTTTTCAATTGTCACTTTGACGTTTTGAGGAAACCCCCAATTTATTTTTTTTTAAATGCCCATAACTTTTTTGTCTTTTGACCTACAGAGCTACATTTTGGTAGGTGGCACACCTATAACGATATAAACCAGCTTACCAAATTTGGTTGCCCTTACTTTGTTAATTTTGGAGATATAAATATTTTGCGAAAGAAAACACAAATTTTTCCGGGAAAACCTCGGCGGATTTTCCTGGCGAACAAAATTATCCAAGCGACTTGCGAAAGGAATGTACTCACCAATTTTGACGTTTAAAATCGCAATTTTGACGTTTTGAGGAAAATCCAAATTTATTTTTCTTTGAATGCCTGTAACTTTTTTATCCTTTAACCTACGGAGCTAAATTTTGGTAGGTAACTTGCCTATAATAATATAAATTCGCATATGAAATTTGGTTGCCCTTACTTTGTTAATTCCGGAGATATAATTTTTTTTCGAAAGAAAACACAAAATTTTCCGGGAAAACCTGGACCGATTTTCCTGGCTAACGAACTTATCCAAGCCATTTGCAAAAGGAATTTATTCACCAAATTTAATCAAAATCGGATATATAAAATATATAAATATATATATATATATATATTATATAAACATATAAATTTATATATATATAAACATATAAAAATTTAAACCGACCCCGGATATGTGTTCTGGGGGGCCTAATTAGCGCTCATTTGAAGAAATTTTTTCAAAATTCAAAAGTCGGGATCTCCTCATTAGTGAATTTTTTTTAAGAAAATTCACTAAAACCGTACGTCTTGTTACGGATTGTAAAATAATAATACATTGAGCTACTATACATAATAAGTAAATCATTTTAGCACATAATATTTAGGTAGGTATTTATTTGTACATATACAAAATTGTAGGCTTCTAATTTTTACAATCAATTTCTAAGCAAAAAACGCATCGTAAAATGATACACTGAGTTAGCACAATAAGTAAATAATTTTAGTATATAATATTTAGGTAGGTATCCATTTATACGCATAAAAAATCGTAGCTTTATAATTTTTGCAAACACTTTGTAAGCAAAAAACTTATACATCCTATATTTTATAATTGATGTTTCTTTTAGCCTTTTTTTTAGATCAGAAATATGTTCCTGCAGTAAATTTTGGCGATTTTCATAGTAATCTATTTTTTTCCTCAAACACAGGTTTCCAATTTGACATTCTTCATATTTTCTTTTTAGGATATCATACTCTGTTTCTTTACTAAGGGGTTGTCTTTCTGACAAGTCTATGCTCTTGACGCTTAATGTCATCAGCTGGTTCTGTGATGTTCAATGATGGTTCTTTATCCTGCTAATTAAACTTTTCACAATAGCTTTCCTATTTTTATGCATCATTCTCTTGGACCTTTCACTCTCATTATGTTTTTCTTGCCCGTTCAACGGATATAATGAAGGACCAGCTAAAAATATAAATTTATGACTACAAGTATGTATAATAGGTACCCTCATAGGTCTCGGGCAAACCTCAAATAATACGTAGGTACTACATACTCTTACACAAAATAAATAAATAATCAAAACCAACAAACACAAACTTTGTACCTGATTTTTTTTAGATGCGTCGGTTGTGTATTTATCATCTTAGCCCGCAACTTATCTTAAAAATCCTCAGGTTTAAAATGCTTACTGCAATTTTTTTTTTGGAACATTCCAGACACCTTTGCGATAACATTTTCTTACCCATTCTTTTTGAATATTGGACCCTTTAGGAAAAGAAAAGAAGGAAAGTGTCTCTCCACTTCTCTTTGCTGTTTTAGTATTATTTTTACACGTTGATATATTACAAATTGTTCCACTGAGCATCTGAAAGGATATTTAGGTTATCTATTGGCTTCTTTTTTAAGTATGTATAATTTATTTTTTGAAATTAAACACATATACCATTATGATGAATTTCCGATTTAATTCTTGATTAAATAACATCCAATTCGTCTTCAGGTTAATTCTGTACACTTATGTTTACAACATTACAACAAAACACCTTAAAAAATCATATACAGTCTTTAAGATAATAGTTTCGATTTAACTGCTATTTCGTACAAAATAAACATTAAAATATGTCTGTAACTGATCGTTTTCGACAAATTTTTAGCAAACACATTAAAAGTTACCTAAATTTCTAGTAAATATTATTTAAAGCACCAAGGCCAAACTTAAACTTTTGTCATTAGACTTCACATGACGTATTACCCTCCTCTCGCGTTTCTCCCGTCTCCGAGTTACCAGACAACCTGTCTAATCCATAAAGCTTGGTACTGAGACATCTATTAAATTTGATTGTTAACGCGTGTAATACTTAAGTTGTGGCTTACATGAATAAGTTGTTTGATTTGATGATGGCAACATTAGAGAATGCTGAATATGTAGATATTTTATTCATTTGCGGTTTCCGTAATCGAAATGCGGCTGAATCTCAACGTGTATATGTACGGCGCTTTCCAGATAGGCGCGTACCTCTTTCCATAGTGTTTGGAAGAACATACAGACTGACTCATGAGACTGGCTCCGTTAATAAAATTCATCGTAAAGTTTCGACCTCGAGGCTCAATTCTAGGGTAGATAAGGAAATTTTGGACTCTTTTGAAGAAGATCTGGATGCAAGCACTAGGAAAGTTTCCTCTTCTCTGGGCGTCTCGCAGTGGAAAGTATGGTCAGTTCTGTATCGGCAAGGACAGCACCCTTACCATTACACACCAGTTCAAGGTTTTCAGCTAGGTGATCCAACAATTTGACTAGTATGTATATCCCATCTTATATGATGTTTAATCCCAGATATAATATATACTTTGCTTCAGCTACTGGACTGCTGCCGATGTTTAAATTACCTAGATTTGGTAAACCACTGGCATACGATGTAAATGGTACATACTTTGTTTTGTTCCAGTTTATTGTTAACATATTGTGGGCAAACCAAGTTTTCAAGAATCTGAAGCTCACCTATGCTTTTTGTTTCAGGAATTTCCAGTCTGATGCAGTGTATATAATAGCTGTGTCCTCAGCATGACTGACAATTTTCCCTGCCATAGCAAAGTGTAACAAGTCATTCACATATATTTTAAACAGTATGGGACCCAACACTGTACCCTGCGGAATCCCATACTTAACACTTTCATAGCTGCTCAAATGACCATCCACCGATTGCTAACATAACTTTTGAGTAAGCTGTAAACTCTTCCGTGAAAGCCGCTTTTATATAATTTGTCCAGTAATTTCTGGTGAGATACCGTATCGAATGTTTTTGCAAGGTCCAGGAACACACATAAGGTTGGTTGGTTCTTATATAAAGTTTCATAAAGTTTTCTCGTAAGAAAAGCTATAGCATCCTCCGTACAACAACCCTCGCAAAAGCCAAACTGTCGACTGGATAACACCCCATACGTTTTAATAAAATACATCATTCTGGATTTCAAGATTTTTTCATATATTTTTGCGATATTTGAAATTGTTGTTATAGGTCTGTAATTTATAATTTCCATTGGACTATCTTTCTTAAAGATGGGAAAAATAATATCCACCTTAAACACCCTTGGAAAGGTTCCCTTAAGTGAACACCTATTAAACAAATACGTAAGAACTCCGGATATTTCATTACAAATTGTTTTGAATGTCTTGGCCTCCACTCCATCATTACCTGACGATTTATTTTCTTTCAATTCTAAAACTTTTTGTTTCACTTCACTTTCTTCGATTTCGTCGAGGTACACACTGTTCTTAATGGAGGGGGCACTCTCCAAAATGTCTTGTTTGGGGATTTTCGCTGCAAGATTCTCTCCAACATATCTGTAATACCTATTGAAAGCGCTAGCCATAGTGTCTGGATCGTCACATCCTTGATCATCAACTACAATCCTTTCTATTCTCCCCTGTGACATCTCTCTATATGGGCAAATTCTGTCTACAGTTTTCCAGATAACCTTAGGATTATTTTTATTATCTTCTATTACACGACTAAAATACGACGATTTTGCACTCCTGATAAGCTCTGTCATTAAATTTTTGTACGTCTTGTAACAAGTTAATGCATCCATGTCAAGTGGGTGTTTCCTTGTTATTCCATATAGCTGGTTATTTTTCTGTATTGATTTCAGTAAAGCCTTCGTTATCCAAGGTTTATTCGATATATCTTTTCGGTTAAGCTGCTTGACCACCGTATTTCTAGCTATGTGTGTCTGCAAACATTGTAAGTATGTATGATATTATTCTGTATTTGACGAAGCTGAGAACTTCAGCGAGATTGCAGTCATACATATAATATAATAACTCATAATGTAAACAAATTTGTTTGTAATTGACAATGGATTTACATCGGGTATCGTCCTCCACAATAAAATAAAACCTCATCCTTCGTACATTTTATGCTTTGACATTTATAATGGACTTACACTACGAACAACTATTTCCCATCCCGTTTAGATAACACATCTAGACCCACAAATTTTCAAACTGAATCCTGGTTAATATTTTATGTATTCATATGAGCTCCACCAAAATGATCTCTACATAAATCAAGCAATCTCGCTTGGTAAGCATCTCATATTCAGTGCGCGACCTCTTCGGTTGCGTTAATGTTTGATGACATTAAGACGCAAACCATGTTTCATCATCACAGTTTACTCATCTCATCGCGCTCATCTTCGCCTCTCCCAGCCTGGCCTAACTGACGGGATATGCTCTTCCTTCCTAGTCTGCATATGGAAGTTTAGTTTGTAATCGCTCGTGCGTTACCTTCTATCAATTCCATCCGCAGCATATTATAACAACTCAACCGCCAAGGAGGAGGCGGGACGACGGCTCGACTCCTACAGCTCAAATTGTTACGTAATCCCGCAGTGAGGGGTGGAGTATATTGCTTTTCTACTGTTCTGCATAATGTATGAATAACATAAGTGCTTTGGTGAATGAAAAATTTGCAAAAATAATATCCGCATTCACTGTCACACATTCGAAAATAAGTTGATCGTAAGGATCCCAAAATAATACATTACTAATCCAAAAAAAAGTATGGACGCAGCAAGTGCGTTATGGAAGTGAATTTTCATAAAAATGTTTTTTTACTGCAAATATGTGTATTTTTTTTAAGAAAGCAGGCATCAAATTTGGTTACTAGTGTAACCTATATAGTAGAAACCAGTGTTACCTATATAGTATAAACAATGTGCCATGTTTCGTCAAAATAACTTTATTGTTTGAAAATGTACAAAAATTTCCGAAACTAAACTTAAAGTGTTCCCGAAAAAACTGATTTTTTGGTCGACCTTATAGGTTAATAACAAATTAAGCCATTGAAATTTGGAGCATTTAATGAAAATTCGCTACCATAACGCACAGGCTGTGTTCCGAATTTCTTTTCTTAAAACATGCATTATATTTTGATGGAAAATGCAAAAATGCAATAACATAAGGCGTGTTCGATTAAGAAAAAGACAATTTTTATCACCAACGACTTCTGGGCCAGCCTCTGATTGTAGATTTTTTTTAATGTAGCTCAAGACACCCTATAATTAATGTATACAATTTTTTTTTCGTATCTTGTATAAAAACGAATATATTATTATATACCATGAAACGATAATCTCTATACCTAGCTAAGACTACTGTCAAAGCATCAGAGAAAGGGTCTATTTGAAATGAATTTTCTGGAAATATTTTAGTAAAATGAAGGACAATGACGGCTGAAGCTAAGACTTCAGGGTTTGTAAAACATTCTTCTTGGGACTTTTTCTTTCCACATCTCGTATTAATTTTAGGTTCTTTGTCTAAATGTTGCCAATTTTGACGTTTTAAATCGCGACTTTGGCGTTTTGAGGAAAACCACAATTTATTTTTCTTTAAATGCCTATTACTTGTTTATCTCTTAACTTACAGAGCTAAGTTTTGGTAGGTAATTTACCTACAATGATATAAATCCGCTTACCAAACTTAGTTGCCCTTACTTTGTCATTTCCGGAGATATAAATGCTGCATGCTGCGTCCCGAAGTTTTTTAAATTTTCTACTTGACATCTTATTAACCAACGAAAAAACTAACAAAATCTGCTGAAATACAAAATAAGTATTTTAAGAATTTGTTATCAAAATTTGATGCAGGCCTACCTTGAAATCTCGTATCAGATCAATGCTTTAAAACTTTCGAAAACCCCCTTTAAAGGAGTGTAAAATACGATCCCTGTAACCCAGGGTCAGTTTAATCAGATGATGATGATGAAGATGATTTTAATGTGAATTATGATATATTTATGAACATATAATTTAACAGAATTAATCAGCCAGTGACTTGTATTATTTCTTTTTGCGATGCTCTAGAGAAGAAATCAGTCAATGCCTCTAGATTTCCTTCCTGTGTTGCAAAAACAAATGAACAAAAAGCTTCTGAAAGTATATTAATAAGAATCTCGCAAATAGAGAAAGAAAGCCTAGAGCAACCAGTAGGTAATATGGTTTAAAATATCTATTATAAGATGTAATATGCGAGTCATCAGAGCTTACATCCTGTGATTGATGAATTATATGGTTCACTTTAGTTCTTAAATCTCTGGGGTCTGAAATTATCCATGCCTGAAGGCAATAACTTTACCAATGAAACACTTCTTTAAGGTTATTAACAGTTGATTTATTTTATTTTCTATCAGGAATATAATTTGTTTCTTTAATTAAGTCTCACAGTTTTCACAATCAAATCAAATACTGTAAAAAAAGAGTAGAGATAATGTATATTATATTATATTATATTATATTATATTATATTATATTATATTATATTATATTATATTATATTATATTATATTATATTATATTATATTATATTATATTATATTATATTATATTATATTATATTATATTATATTATATTATATTATATTATATTTAATTATTAGTTTATTAGTTTAAATTATTCAGTACATTAATACAATAAGTCAAAGGCTTGTGCTGTACAATATAGTAATTTACGTTTCAAGTACGGCAAATACTGTTTTTTGGACGAGTCGACAAAATTATAGGACGAGCCGTAGGCGAGCCCTGGAAGTCTGCGAGTCCAAAAAAACTGTTTTCGGACGTGTTGCGTACACTATTTTTTCGGCAACCGTGTAGAATAACAAATCAATGAGACAAATTTCTTTTCTATATTTCTTTGTAGAACAAAATTTCGAACATTTTAATACTTCTTTGTATTAAATATTGAAATTCGAACAGAAGATAGGTACTTTCTTCACTAAAATGGTACTTTTCAACATAGAGTACATGCTCCACAGGGTAGAGGATTTGACAGTTTCAGATTTTTGCGCCAAGTAAGCTAAAATTACATCCTCTGTAATAGTTTTGCATTTCTTCATATCCATCCATCTCGTGAACAAATCATAAAGGTTTTCATACCTGGACTTTGGTTTTTCAGGCAATAATTGTGCTGTAGCAGCAGCTGCTGCATTGGAAATTTTGTAAGGAACATTTTCAAACCCACTATCGCTGTTGATTTCCATAGTTTATTGAGACAATTGCGACCAAAAACCATGCAAACTTTCGAAAATTAAAATGTCAACTAATTTCATTTCAGATAGCTGTCAGTCGTTATTTCGTTGCTATGGTAATGTTCAACTGTATTTATCAAAATCATACCTACCAAGATTTTCATATTCACAATGACAAAAACGATGTGATTCTTCCCAACCTAGTCCGGGAAGTACGTACTTCCTGGACTAGGCCGGAGAAATGCTACTTTCTCAAAGAAAAAGCGTTCGGGAAGTGGGTACATCCCGGACGTTTGCCGAAAAACGTAATTTTATATATAGGGTGAGGCGCCAAGAGTTACTGTTAGGAGTTTCTCAATAACCGAAGCGATTTTAATTCGGAAAATTTTGATTCCTAGGTTTTAGGCCAAGCTCAATTAAACTAAAATATTTTTGCTCACGTGACACTTCCGGTTCTACCAGAAATGTCCATCAACTTCGTTATTTTAAATGCAGTATGCCACTATTTAATAGAATTTTGAATTACACTCGTAATTTAAGGTAGGCTTTCACTAGCATACTATGTGTCTAAAATCAACCATTTTCAAAATATTTCGTTTTTGTTCGAAAATGTTTGCAGAATCATAACTTGAAGGGAAAATAAGCTACAAGATTCATCTTTTTTACACAACACACCAGTATATGTACCTTCATCACATGTATTACAGTTTTGCGTTGCAACATACAGACTGATTGAAATTGACTGGGTAACTTGACAAAATTCAACTGATCAAAACATTCGTTTCTCAAATGAGATACCCTGTATTTTATTAACCAATTTAATTGTAATTTTGAATCTCTTTCGATTTACATTAGCATTCCCTCTACCTAAATCTAACCGTTTTGGAGATAAATACGTATTCATTCGAATTAGGGTTGCAAAATTGTAACAATAGTAGCCTTTGGAATTTAATTTGTCAACCAACTGACTTTTGCATGCTAGAAGTGCACGTGGTGAAATTTGTTATCGAAATTACAAAATATGCCCTTAATAGTGATGAAAATGGCCAATTTAGGGTATGCAAACTATAATTTTATCGAGCTATTAATTACTTATGGTGAATGTCATCGAATCATTGGTCGCATATGTCGTGCTGTCTCCGAAAAGTATCCAGATAGACCGAAGATTAGTCCGGACACAATAAAGAGATTATTGAAGAATTGTTCAAGTTACGGGAGCTTTATCCCCAAAAAAGAGAAACCAAAGCCAAGTGTTGATAATGAGGTACACGAATCATCTTTTACGGCACAAAATATATTAAATGACCAACGGTCTTGACAATAGTTGGTTCTTGTGACGTAAGGATTTTCATCCGGCCAAAAGTGGCTATTACGACGATTAATAAATCTATTTTTGCAGAACTTCACCTCATCACACCATATATTTTTTTCGCAAAAAGCTCCATCTTCCTGTGTTTTTAAAAGGAACCATTCATAAAATTCAACACGTTGGGAGTTATCACTGGGCTGTAAACTATGGATTAAGTGATATGAGAAGGGTTTCTGGTTGTGTTTTTGAATATTCTGTGAATGGTTGTTGTTGATAAACCCAACTCTCTATGACAATCCCTGAAACATGAATTTGGCTCAGCAGCGAAATATGATGTTGACTTCGTTTACCTCATTATCAACACTTCGCTTCGCTTTCTCCTTTTGGGGATAAAACTCCCGTAACTTGAACAATTGGAGTCTAACAATAGACTTCTACTTTTAACATAATTTTCCGTTATGATTCACGATAAAAAAAATTGGGACTTTGAGCACACCAATCAATCGGCCCATTATTACAAATGATATTTTACATTACAACATTATCCTAAAAAATTGCTATAATTTAATTAAATAGGTAAACCTAGTAAATAACTAAATTTACTAACAGAACTCAATAAAAATCAGATTAATGATTTAGGAAGACGCCTTTGAAAATTGTTTGATTTTTAAACGTAACTCTGAAACTGAACTGAAAAACAACAGAAGAAAGGTTGCTATGGATATAACACTATCGCGACAATTAAGAATACCGTCATTCTTAATTATCTCAACAGTTTGACGTGTATTTAACACGTTGCTCACAATTTTGTACTAAATAGTTTGATTCCTGTTTATTATAAATATTAATCAACAATATGTTCAGTAATGAAGAATATTTTGGTATGTTGAAATCTTATATTAGTTCTAACCAAAATACTGAGGCAACTGCAAATTCATATCAAATCAACTACCCAGAAAGACGACAACCAAACACCAAAATATTTCGCAGGATAGTGACCAATCTATTGAACGACGGTAGCTTCCACGCAAAGAAACTACCAATGCCTATAAATAAAGAAAGAAATAATGCCCTCTTACAGGTTTCAAACGAAAACCCTCCGCAATCTGTTCGGTTTTATGGTGAAGAAATTGACGTTCCGAAAAGTACGGTACACCGTGTATTAAAACCATCCATACAAACCTACAATCGTACAAGGCTTAAATGTTGACGATTACCATAAGCGACTTCAATTCTTCAGATGGTATCAAGGACAATGTCAGCAAGATGAAAATTTTCATTTGAAAATAATATGGACTGATGAATCCAGATTTACAAATTGTGGTGTGTAGAATCGCCACAATAGGCATTATTGGGCAAATAAAAATCCCTATCTAATGGAAGAAAGACGATTGCAAGACAGATTTCGTAGCAATGTTTGGTACGGCTTATTAGGTAAAAAACTGTTATTTTTATTTGTAGATTAGACAGTTAATTAAAAAAAATCAGGTAACTTCATTGTTGGTCCGTTCTTTTTTGAAAATAATTAAACTGGGGAAAGGTATCCTAATGTATTGAGAAATGACATCTTACCAACAATTAGAAAAGTTCATGATAATTTAGACGAGATTTGGTACCAAGAAGACGGTTGTCCAGCTCACAATGCTAGGATCGTCAAAGAATTTTTGTACCAAAATTTTAATAGTCGTGACTCTTGTAACAATGGGCCGGTTCACTGGTGTGCTCGAAGTCCTGATATAACACCCATGGATTTGTATTTTTGGGGTACTCTGAACAATGACGTGTATAAATTCGATCCACGGAAGCTATAAATCATATTAACCAAAACACCCTCACCAGAGTTTCCAGGCATGTTTCACAAAGGTGTATAAAGTGCATTGAACAAAACGGTGGCCATATTGAACAATCTTCTATTTAGTGTATTCTTAAGTTTCTGTTTTATTATTTGTTGAGTTCCATTTCTAATTGTGTTGTTTTGTGGAGTTTAAGTTTCTATTTGTTATTGCCGGGTTTCGTTATTACAATGTTTCACATAATATTACCTAGCATTATTACCTAATTAAGTATTGTCAATTAAATCACAATATGTTTTTATCGTAAATCATTACGGAAAATTATGTTGAAAGTTGAAGTCTATTGTTAGACTCCATAGCCTACGGCTTTTTGAACACTTTTTTTGTCATTTGTTTTTTGGTATTGGATTTCATAGCCTACTACCGTCAACACGGTTTTTCTCAAAATTGTCAATGCAATTACAAGATTTCTCAAGCATGTTGTACATCATTGGAAAGCTCTTTTTACAGCCTATCACATGAGCGAAAAATCCAATATGGCTGCCATAATAAAAACAAACGTTGATACCTACATGTAGCTCAAAAACAATTGACAATCCAACGTTGAGAATAGCATGGAAATATTACTCTGTAAAAAGTGTCCTGATAATGTGCAAGACTAAGACACATAAGATCAACGCCTACTTAGATATTGAGAAAAAAATCGACAAATTTAGGTTTTTAAAAATAACTCGAAAACAAGAAGAGGCAGGTCAAAATACAAGTCATATTTGGAACGAGCATGAAATTCTACAAAACATTGCTAATTAACCTTCTCGCTATCTCTAATAATAACGGAGATAGCAATACATTTCCATCCAGTTTGGGACACATTGTATATAAACATATAGATATTTTAAAGGACCTTGATTTTGGATTCTAGGGACCCAAATTCGCGGTCATCTGAAGAAATTTAATTCACTAAAATAAGCATTACACTAATGTTGAGTCGTAGAGAAATAAATTTTGAGATTGAGGAATTTCGTCATTTTTTAAAATATCAGCAAATATTATTTCTCTTAATTGCCGTATTTTCAAGAGCAACAATTTTTTATACAGTGTTTGTTAGACAACTTCATTAGAGACGATCTGTTAAAAAAGTCCTATATTGAGCTATAGAGATGTAACTGGAAAGATTTGGCCTCGCGCAACGAAAATAGAAAACAACGAGGAGGCGCTTTCCGACTAATTAAACATTTTCTGAATTTTCATTGGAAGGAAAAGTTAATATTTATTGCTCGTCCCGCTTTCATGTCTCTGGAGTGAGCAGAGGGGGTTGTATCATCCCTGCGGGGGTCCGGGAAGGATAATTCATGTCACTTAACAGCATCGACGAGGCTTTCCTCTGGCAGTTTTATTGGAGCTCCAAATTGGATCTGAGCAACGTGTCGTAGCCGGTCGGACAGGCAAGTAGCAAAAGAGTAAGTGAGCAAGCCGATCGTATAGGCCTACCCTCCTGCCCTCCCGGGGTCCTGAATTAACACCGTATCATTGATCACCCGAACTAATAATCCACTAATTTGTCCTGGACTGGCTAATAGAAATTGTCAATCCGGAGGAACGGGCTGCTTCCGATAGGGCCTAGCGAGCTCCCGGATCTGATTTACTGCTAAAACTAGATGAGAAAACATGCAATAAAGAGGCCGGGATCTGGATACCGCCCGCTGGTGCTGCCGGCTCCACGGACCAACATCGCCTGGACGGTGGTGATTAAACGGCAACACGCCGCGCTATCACCGTGCCTTTAGCTACTGATATTAGCCGGTTACATCGGTGATCCGGACCTCCTGCTCGAAATCTTAAAATCATACAAAATACTGAACACCTACTTTAAATTGTGTGTGAAAACGTTTATAAATTACGATGCTTCTACTCCTTCTGTTGATAAATTGTATTAAATGACAGCAGGTCCTAAAGACTGCATTAAAATATTAGGATTTATCGGATTTTTATAGAAACGTCTTTGATTTGCTATACCAATCAAATACTTTATTGGTTAATTTACCAAGCTAATTACAACCTAGCAAGAAGTCAAATAATAATGTCCTTAATCTATAGTCATATCAGTGAAAGTGCTGTCTGTTTACTCAGCGTTCTGCTGTGTTTTTCATTGGATTATTTATTGTCTCTTATATTTATTTATTTATTCGTTTGGATACCAGCGGTGTTGCCCCCAAACAGGATCACATACAGAGTATATAAATACAAATACAGCAGTGATAACCAAAACACCATTCATTATTCTAAAAACAAATCAAAACAATATTTTATTTAAGTTGTAAATACAATATGCACATGCACATTTGAAATGAGCATGTGTACCCCTTCAATATAATACACCCTTTTTTATGCCCATAGAATGAAGCATTGGCAACACGGTCAGCTGTCATATGTTTATGTTTATTTACTTATTTTTGCTCTATTGATGTCTATAACATATCATAGAATCAAAGATCCAAAACGCTATATAATCATTCTTATATGTCTCTCCGTATATAAGTAATATATATATATATATATATATATATATATATATATATATATATATATATATATATATATATATATTGATATGGTTACTAAAGGGGGCCACATATACATATATACACATACATAAACACATTTTACCACAAATTATACTAAACACAAACAACAACTTACCTTTGGTGTATGCAATGTTTTTGCACTATAAGGCAGGGAGAAACTAAATTTTACAGATATATATATATATATATATATATATATATATATATATATATATATATATATATATATATATATATATATATATATATATGTTAAAAGGAGGCAAGGCAAGTGTAAATGTATGACAAGTTTAATTAGATAGTTTAAGGTATTATTGTTTGCTAGATGTTATGTAATTTAAGATGTTATTGTTTGTTAGAATTAAGGATATTGTTAGCTTTAAGAATAGTAAGATGTCAAAATTTGAGTGTTAAATTGTAAGAAATGTCATGTCATAACCTAGATGTAAGTCAGCTGGTTTTATTTAGGACAGACGTCAAACTGACACTAAAATTATAGTTAGGTTAATTATTCTCTCATTGACTAACAACAATGAGAAATATGTATCCGAGGAGATGATGGGAGATAATTATTGTGTTAAAAATTTGATAGGATATTTTATTTGAAGCAGGCATAAAGCAGTTTTTTTGATTAGTTACGCGGGTTACAATGAAAAATAATAAACAGATGGAAAAATTTTGATAAAAGTATCAGATTGAAAATTTTTGAGATGAAAAAAGATTGAGATTATTATTAAATTATTAGACGGGGACATTTTGATTAAAAGATTAGATAGATTGAAACTTTTTGATATTAAAAAGGGATTGAAATATTTTTATAAAATTTAAAACGAGAAGGAGGTACATTTTTGAAGAGAAGTAAACAATCAAAAGGAGTCACAACACGGAAGCTCAGAAACAGACCAGATAAACTGTGAGTAAAGTAAATAAATATTTACATTTATTGTGCGACATATCCCCAGCTTCAAAAAGAATAGTAAATAACTCGCAAAATTATGATACATCAAACGAAAGTAGAGAGGTCTCATCGTAAAAAAACAACCATCTTGGTTTGCATTTCACACACCAAGGGCTTGAAAAACCAGTAACCATACCCAGCCAGTGAAGGGACTCGTCCATTGACTGCACGTAGTACTAAGGCATTGTATAAATCATACAAACATCAATAGATGCCGTTACCGTTTGGCTTTAGTAAGTGCGTGAGAGTCATAAATATAAGTGGTCTTAAAAATTTAAAACAAATAATACTGATCAGTCTTTTTTTTTTATTGGCATTGTTAAAAAAATAAACAAAGAGCTCTAAATTCAAAAGTAAGAAGTACATGATAAATAGCAAATAAGTATTGGGTTTTTTGTCAGTTGTGTTAGTTAATAAATATTCAAGTTCTGTGTGAATTTAATATTCTTGCTTCATTTTATTTTATATGTATATAAGTATTTAAAAACCAAAAACAGATAGGGTAATATATTTCAAAATTCAAAAAAATAAACAAAGATATTTCGGACTTGAACCCACCAGCTTAAGAAGCTCCCTGTTTTAAGAGTAAGTATATCCATGCTATCAATTTGTTTATATCACATGCAGCAATAAAAGACATTGGGTACACCAGAGTGGAAGTCAAATACACGTATATTTAATAAATTTGTTTTCAGCATAATTCACTCAACTTTACAGGTAGATAAAACTCACAAGATAAAATACACTTCGAAATTAACATCACAAAAAGCAATAAAACATATTTAAGTCAGCCACCATATCAAGTATTTCAATATACCTAATAATAATAATATAAAACGTAAAATAAACCTTTCCCTATTTCAATTATCACCCAATAGTGGGACTAAAACAACACTAGCTTAAATTAACTTAACTATATCAATTAGCGCCTAAAAACGTGGGACTATATATTTCGTTACATGAAAATTTTGCTAATAAATTGAAACTAAATTTGATTACCATGTAGTTGAAATTCCCATAAGAGAACAAAATGCCTTCAAAGTTTGGTTAGTTTGCCTTGTCATTGGGAATTGTGTCTTATAGGTAAAAAAAATAGATCAAAATTATCTTTCAGGTCAATAATATTACAACGGTAGCCATATTAAATTAGGTTTGTGGTATCCATCTTGATGGTATTAAAAAACTAAGAACCATTTTTTGTTAAATCTAGTGTAATTAAATTTCAACTCGAAAAAAAAAACATAAAATAATGCTTGTATACAATGAGGGTAGGATAGTGTTGTCTTCTTTACATCACCTATCCTCAAAATCAGAATTTCAAAAATGTTGAATAGTTTTTAATTTTAACTGATTTTACTTTTTACAGAGTCGCTAGAATTATATCAATGTATCATAATCATGTTAACAGAAAAAACATAACCACAGTTTTTCTTTCCCTTATACAGTGCGAATTACTGTTATCCATGATTCAAATATTTATAGTATCTAATTTGATCATTCAACATGTTGTCATTTGTAAACAGAAATGGATATACCTAGTTGCTAATATCTACTGGTTGTTAATACATACATAACCACAGATCCCACAGAATAATATCACATGCGCAGTTCGTTGTTAAGAATTCACGGCACTTGCGCCCAGATGTCGGATTCAAGTAAAACGTTGGACGTATTTACCAATAAATTACGTCCATTGGCACAATATATAATGAAAATGCCCTAAATATAACTTAAACGCATTGGTTGAAATGTCTTGCTGGACCTGTTATCGACTTATTACTTTTAGTTTATTCCCCACATTGCTAAAATACACTTAAATTTTACTCGAAAATTACCTGTGGTGATTTGGTCGCGAACCCCTTGCTAGGGCGATTTGACGTCAATTTGACTATAAATGTTGCTTGGGAAGTTTCAAGATTTAAACAGAAAAACAAAAAGTCTGGTCGCAACAAGTGCGTTATGGTAGTTAATTTTTATAAAAAAGTTTTTAATAGCATATATGGTTTTTTAAAGAATGCTTGTATCAAGTTTGGTTACCAGTATAACCTCTATAGGAGAAACAATGTACTATATTTCATCAAAATAACTTGATTGTATGACAATATACGAAAATCTTCCGAAAATAAACTTAAAACCAAAAAACTGATTTCCTGGCCAACGAACCTTAGGTTAATAGTAAATTAAGCTACCGAAAAAACATTTAATGAAAAATCGCTACCATAACGCACTTGCTGAATCCTGAATTTATTATCTGACAAACATGCATTATCTTTCGATGGAAAATGCAAAAATTTCAATAATATAAGTCGTGTTCGATTAGGAAAAAAATTTGCATCACCAAGGCCACCTGTGATTGTAAAAATAATTTTATAAGATGCAGCTCCAGACATCGTATAATTAACATATAAAATTTTTTCTCATATCTTGTATAATAATGGATATATGGAGCTTTACCATAGAAATGCGTCACCCTGTATATATGAAAACAGATAAAAACTCAAACTAACCCGGATATGGGTTCTATGGGGCCTAGTTCGCGCTCATTTGAAGAAATCTTTTCAAAATTCTAACGTCGCTAAAATTGTATGCAACTCTATGAGTAAAATTGTGATTGCCAAAAATAAATATGAATTTAAGAAGAAGAACATGCCTACATTTGTATTACAAATGTCAGAAAACAAAATACTTATTTACATGTCACTTTGAAAGTAGATCTGACATTTATCAAAATAATTTGTCAGTTGAATATGACATGTACTGTTGCCGTGGACTGTGGACTATCATGCACAATTTATTACGCCTTATAGGAATCTTGGTTTTTAGTGAATTTTCTTAAAAAAAAATCACTAATGAGGAGATCTCGACTTTTGAATTTTGAAAAAATTTCTTCAAATGAGCGCTATTTAGGACCCCTGGAACCCAAATCCGAGGTCGGTTTCAGACTTTATATGTTTATATATATATATATATATATATATATATATATATATATATATATATATATATATATATATATATATATATATATATATATATATGTTTATATATTTATGTGTCACACCTATAACTAAAAAAATAATGGACCGCTTTTGATAAAATTTGGTGAGTACCTTCCTTTCGCGAGTGGCTTGGATAAGTTCGTTAGCCAGGAAAATCCGCCGAGGTTTTCCCGGAAAATGTTGTGTTTTCTTTCGAAAAAAATTTATATCTCCGGAATTAACAAAGTAAGGGCAACGAAATTTGGTACACGGGTTTATATCGTTATATGTAAGCTACCTACCAAAATTTAGCGCTGTCGGTTAAAGGACAAAAAAGTTACAGGCATTTAAAGAAAATTAAATTTGGGTTTTCCTCAAAACGTCAAAGTCGCGATTTTAAACGTCAAAATTGTTAATATTTAGGCAATGAACCTGAAATTAATATGATCTATGGAAAGAAAATGTCTCAAGAATAATGTTTTACAAAGCCTGAGCTCTTAGTTTCAATCGTCATTGTCCTTCATTTTACTAAAATATTCCCAGAAAATTTATTTCAAATAGACCCTTTCTCTGATACTTTAGCAGTAGTGTTGGCTATAGAGTTTATCGTTTAATGGTCAATATCATTTTTATCGTAAAAAATCATTAAAGCGCAATATATCCGTTATTATGCAAGTTACGAAAAAAAGTTGTATACATTAATTGTAGGGTTTCTTAAGCTACATCTTAAAAAATATTTCCACAATTACAGGGTGGCCCATAAGTCGTTGGTGATTCAAATTTTCCTTTTTTTTTAGTGAATTTTTTTAATCGAACACGTCCTATGTTATTGAATTTTTGTATTTTCCATCGAAATATAATACATCTTTGTAAGAAAAGAAATTCGGGATGCAGCAAGTGCGTTATGGTAGCGAATTTTCATTAAATGCTTCAAATTTTGAATCAATTTGCTATTAACCTATAAGGTTGACCAGAAAACCAGTTTTTTCGGGAACAATTTAAGTTTACTTTCGGAAATTTTTGTACATTTTCAAACAATAAAGTTGTTTTGATGAAACATGGTACATTGTTTTTACTATATAGGTTATACTGGTAACTAAATTTGATGCCTGCTTTCTTTAAAAAAACACACATATTTGCTATTTAAAAATATTTTTATGAAAATTCACTGCCATAACGCACTTGCTGCGTCCAGAGGTTTTTTTTTTTGAGTACGAAAGCTTATTTTACTGTTTAAACATTTTCCGATCCTTTAACCTGAAATGGTTTTCGTCTCATTTAACGTTGTTTCATTATAGCGTTACAGTAGGTTTTAGAATCTAGAAATTATTCTAAAACCTACCTAGAACAAGTTTTATTTTCCTTCAATTATAAATGACAATTGTTAGTAAATTCCTATATTTTCTGTGCCCAATATGTTGAACGGATGCGAAACGGGAGAAGCAAATTTCATTTAAAGTTAAAATGACGAAGAGAACTTTATTCGAGCTCGAGCGTTGTTTCCATTTTTTTTTCTAATATTAATAACATTTATAGGTAAATTATCAGATTAGCGTATTGTCCGTTTTTTTGAAAAAAATAAATAAACAGAAACATGCTTAGAGGAACCCTTTTATGCATTAACCATCGTACAAATGCTGTGATCTCAACTCCACAATGCAGTTAAGAGACCTAAGGTAAATTTGAGGTTCTGTGCAAGGTAAACATGCTACAATGGAGCTAGAAATACAAACTGTAAAAAACTCACCTAACAGAAGTCCATAGAATGGAGAAACTACTTACCAACACCGTTTCTCCATAACAAACTTCCACTCCCAATCGAAAAAAAAAAACGTGACATAATAAGCGTAAACTGATTCCTTAAAATTAGATAAGTAGCTGAAACTGCTACCAAAGCATCACATAAAGGGTCTACTTTAAATTGATTTTCTGCAAATAATTTAATAAAATAAAGAACAATGAAAATTGTAGCTGAAACTTAAGGCTTTTTAACATCTTGCGACATTTATGGTGCATAGACGTTCATGTAGGTTCTCTATCTAGAACATGTCAATTTTGACGTTTTGAATCGCGACTTTTTTGACGTTTTAAGAATAAAAACTTAAAAGCTTATAACTTTTTTTTTTCAAAGTTGATATTCATATTTTGGTGCATGGTTTTCATTTTACGATATAAACCATCGCAGCCAATATGGTTGCCCTAACTTTGTTATTTCCGGAGATATAAAAATTTTCCGAAAGAAAACACAAAATTTTCCGGGAAAAACTAGTCCGATTTTCCTGGCTAACGAACTTATCCAAGCCACTTGCGAAAGGAAGGTACTCACCAAATTTATTAAAATCGCGTATTATTTTTTGAGTTATAGGTGTGACACATAAATATATAAATACAAATATATATATATATATATATATATATATATATATATATATATATATATATATATATATATATATATATATATATATATATATATATATATATATAAAGTCTGAAACCGACCTCGGATTTGGGTTCCAGGGGATCCAAATAGCGCTTATTTGAAGAAATTTTTTCAAAATTCAAATGTCGTGATCTGCTCATTAGTAATTTTTTTTAAAGAAAATTCACTGAAAGCCACACTGATCACCGAGCATCACACCGATAACTCTAAAAATAATGGGCTACTTTTAATGAAATTTGGTAGGTACCTTTCCTTCGGTAGTTAGCCAAAATAATCTGATCAGGTTTTCCGGGAAACTTTTGAGTTTTCTTTCGGAAATTTTGTTTAACTTACAAAATAAAAAAGTCGTGGCAACCAAATTTGGTGTGTGGGATTAGGTTATAAAGAGTAAACTATATACAAAAATTGATATCTCCTCGTTACATAAAAAAGGTTATAAGCATTTAATAAAGAAAAATGTTTGGTCCCAGGTTATTTCTATCAAAATTCACTACCATAAAACACTTACTGTGTCAAAACTTTATATGGTAATAGATGTTCCTCCTAAAAAACGAGATGACCAATTCTAGGACAAATAACACGATTAGGCATTTTACTTTTGTCATTGTGGTTCTGGGTAAAAAGAGACTTTCATGACACCAATGGCTGCATTTGTGTTATGATGTTATTTAAGCAAAACAATTGCCTGCAAATATGTTTACAATATCAAGTTGACAGAGACCAATAAACTGACAACAGAATAAGAATTTGTAACTGTCATCGACACCATGTAATAAAATTCTTCTGTTGATATATTCGGGAAAGAACGAGGGTGGCGGAGTACTAACGTTGGGATATTTGTTTTATAAGAGTGGTATTAGTATGTATGATGTTATCGCATCGGGGCCTGCTATTATTTTATTGGCCGTCTGAGTGGTCGTATTTGAACAGAGTAAATGTTTATTATCCGGCAGTGAACGGGCGTTATTAAAAACGGGAAGCCAAGGAAGACTTCCTGTCTCGCGCTACGTGACAGAATTCCTTCAGTGGGATCCATGCGAATATCGGCATGGCCATTGTGATAATATGAACTTCCATGTGCCGTATTCCAGCTCATGAACACGAAGAGACGATGTTTGTTTTATGCAAATCGACAGGTAAAGTATTCCAGTTTTCATGCAGATATTGACGTCACATACTTTCAGGTACGGTTACTGAAATATTTACTTTCATGTTATCTAGCATACTTTGATATTATGGAGCACAGATACGCATATATAGTGCCTATTTAAAAATGACACAAACGCCGAGGAATTAGGAGATTAAACTGGCGGAACCAAATTACCCATTCCTCCTATGTCAATATATTGGCCAAATTAGCTAGCGATGAGTCTAGAATAAAAACGTGTGGACGCAGCAAGGTCATGGTAGTGAATGTTCATAAAAATGTGGTTGTTGTGCTTTTTGCTTCTTTAAGGTCGGCCTATTTCCGCGGCTATGGCCGATCACCGACGTCAGGGAGCAGTTTCACCTCACCATCCTGGAAAATTTTCCGAACCTCTGCCTTTCTGTAAGAAGAGTAGGGATATTTAACGTGCCCAGCATCGTATGGACACGGGACCGACTGCTTTACGCCCCCTCCGAAGGGCTGAACGTGCAGGCATTCAACTTGCTCAAATACAATGCCAGAACCTCGGTTGATGTTAATGTTACAGTTTGTACTGAAAAAGTGAAAGGAGAACCCTGGGATCGGACCCAGTACTCTTTGGTTTAGAGGCACACGTTCTTACCTCTGAACCACCGAGACTCTTTATAAAAATGTTGTTAATAGCGGTTTTTTTTAAAAGCAGGCATAAAATTTGGTTACCAGTATAATCTATATAGTACGATATAAAATAACTTTATTGTTTGAAAATGGACAACAATTTTCCAAAAAATACGCTTAAAATGTTCCCGAAAAAACTGGGTTCCTGGCCAACGAACCTTATAGCTTAATAGCAAATTGAGCTTTTCAAATTTGAAGCAATTAATGAAAATTCACTACCATGGCGTACTTGCTGCATCCCGATTTTTTTTTACAAACATGCATTATATTTAGATGCAAAATCGCAATAATAGAGGGCGTGTCCGATTAAAAAAAAAGGAAATTTTTATCACCAACATGTTATCTATGATTGTAGAAATATTTTTTGAAGATGTAGCTTAAGACACCCTTATTAGTACACTTGGAGAACCCAAATCACCACAACATATATTTCAGAGACCTTACAATCGTTTCCTTGACCATGTCAACGTCTTCAGAGGAAGAAAAATTCTAAAATTAAACTACAAGCTACAGTGTATTTATATCGCGTCTAGGTAAACGAACTAGTCCGAAGTAAAATTGTCGTCGAAGACCCATCGTTTGTTTATTGTGTAATGAAACTCCGAGGTCGAAGACCTGCTTTAATCTTCTGGTTGGCAAATTTATGAGCCCTTATTTTATGTAAAGATAATAGGCTTAAAAGGAAAGGTACCGAGTTATTTAAGGAATCTGAACGTTCCTTTTGATCTAGAAATTTACTATGTGGATATTGGAGCAAGCCGACAAGCACATCTGGCGAAACAAACACCATAACCTCCGCTCATCTTTTTTATAAAAACGAACCCGGGTGTTTGGCTCACAATGTTAACTCTAACAAAGGATAAATAATTCAACTAAAATACTACATAAAAACTATATTTATATCGATTTTAATTCTTTGTAAAAACAGTATTTATATTGACTTCTTAGGTACAAAGGAAAATGGTCTTTAAGTCTAGACAAGCGTAGAGATTAGTATATGTATAGACCGGCCTAGTTATTGACAGTAATTTATTATTCTACCAGACAAATTAGGAGTGTTTAAGTGGTCAAATGCAAAGTGAAAATATAGGGCTTGTAATTAAAGGTCCTTGTGAGAGGGGCAACTTTTGATGCAAAAAGTACAGCCCAAACTTTAGCCACCTAACCGGGGGATAATCCCTCGTTTTTATCAAATGGTAATAGTAGTCAGGTGATAGCTCATTGAAAAGAGCTTTTGATTTGCTATACATTGCTTTTTTATTTTTAAAATTCGGTGTTTTCGTTTAGAAAATATGGAGTGTTGAAATATCACTAAGGAATTACCTGAGATTTTAATAAATTTCAGGACGCAGCAAGTGCGTTTTAGTAGCGAATTTTAAAAAGAATTGTACTATATTGTTAGACGGCATATTAGTAAAGTTAATACTTTAAACTTACACAGACCTTGAAGATCGATTTTAAAGGTCGCAATACGCCCACATTTGAAGGATTTTTTCGAAAGTGTTACCATTGATATCTTTCCATTATCAAAAAAATCTTGTGTTCTAATTTCTTTTGAGAAAAATGCCCAAAACTCAATTTTATATGAAGCTAAAGAATTAAATTTAGCGATATCTGTAGACAGTACTTAATCACAGAATTAGTAGAATTACCATTGAAACACACCCCACTACTGTCTAGGTCTAATGTTTAAGTTTAAGGATAAAAGAAACTATTTTAGAATAATTTTTATAGATACTTGGCTTGATTTGGTTTACATTTCTAGTATATTATACGACAGGATAATATATCGATGTTGTGCTAAAACTGTTTTTGAGGCCGTTCATAAAGCTACAAATATAGTGTTTTTTTATTAATTGATTGAATCTGCCAGTTAAATAACAATTACTTGGCAAATTTTTAATTTCATGTCGTCTGTCAATTTCCATAACTGCGGCCGAGATTTCACGATTGTTGATTCGTGCATTATGTTTTATGCCTGGTATGGTTACCGTTGATGTATGGTATATACCTGTTGTATATATCAATCTACTCGTGGCAGTTAACTACTCTGTCTGTCAGGCTTTAAACTACTAAGTCGTTTCAACCCATGTCTTTGGGATTTTGTTTTTAATTTGGAAAAAACTCTAAATGTGGTGTACCGAATTACTTAAAATTGACAACATAGGTTTATTTACACTTTTTATAGCCACATGTAAAGCATCATTCTAGTTACTCTAATACTTACAAAAATATAGCGTTTTCAAAAAGTTTTCCCCGATTTTTCACCGGAAGAACTTGAAAGGCTGATTAACGAACTCGACCTCGTTTTTCGTCCAAACAAGATTTCTGCCAAGTTTGATTGAAATCAGTTTAGTATTTTTTTAGTTATCGCTCGGATACATATATATATATATATATATATATATATATATATATATATATATATATATATATATATATATATATATATATATATATATGTTTTGAGTTCGTAAATAAAGAATATTGAAAAAAATATATTAGATATACCTTTCAAGAGATTAACTTCTTAAATGTAAAGAAGTTAATTATCATTCTTTTTAGCTAGGAGATCTGTGTTATATATATATATATATATATATATATATATATATATATATATATATATATATATATATATATATATATATATATATATATATATATATATCCGACCGATAACTCAAAAAATCATGAACCAATCTTGATGAAATTTTGTGAGTACCTTCCTTTTGCAAGTGGCTTCGATAAGTTCGTTAGCCAGGAAAATCGGCCCAGGTTTTCCCGAAAAATTTTGTGTTTTCCTTCATATCTCCGGAAATAATGAAGCAAGGGCAACCAAATTTAACAGGCTTGGTGGTATTATAAACAGTCAACTCTGTACCAAAATTTAGGTCTCTAACTTTTAAGCCAAAGAAGTTATGGGCAGTTAAAGAGACAAATTTTGGAGTTTTCCTCAAAACGTCAAACTCGCAATTTTAAACGTCAAAATTGGCAATGTTTAGGCAAAGAACGTGAAACAAATACCGATTGTGAAAAGAAAATGTTGCAAGAAGAGTGTTCTGCAAACCCTTAAGTTTCAGATTCAACCGTCATTGCCCTTTATTTTACTAAAATATTTACAAAATATTCATTTCAAATAGACCCTTTCTTTGATGCTTTGGCTGTCAGTTTAGTTAAATTGGTGCCTTTTTGGATATTTATTTGTAGGTTTAGTGAAGTTTGTGGTTTAACGGTCTATAATGGTTTTTAAGCTAATTTTCGTAGAACAAATTCGTTAATGCATTTTTGCATTTTTTATCGAAATATGATGCGTTTGTAAGAAAAAAATCTGAACGCAGTATGTGCGTTTTGGTAGCGAATTGTCGGTAAATTTGCAGTTTAGCTCCCGAACGCTTTTCAAAAAACTGTTTCCAGAAACCTGCCTAGAGCTCCCCCTGGAACCACAAATCCCAAGAAAAATTTCTTGTTCACACCCCCAAGGAAGTTACGGGACCAGGAGTGAGTAGGGGTGCACAGTTTTTTTTAGCTAATTTTCGTAGAACAAATTCGTTAATGCATTTTTGCATTTTTATCGAAATATGATGCGTTTGTAAGAAAGTTTGTGCGTTTTGGTAGCGAATTTTCGGTAAATTTGCAGTTTGTTTCCCGAACGCTTTTCAAAAAACTGTTTTCAGAAACCTGCCTATTTTGCATTTTTTATCGAAATATTATGCGTTTGTAAGAAAAAAATCTGAACGCAGTATGTGCGTTTTGGTAGCGAATTGTCGGTAAATTTGCAGTTTAGCTCCCGAACGCTTTTCAAAAAACTGTTTCCAGAACCCTGCCTAGACTCCCCCCTGGATCCATAAACCCCAAGAAAAAATTCTTGTTAACACCCCCCAAGGAAGTTACGGGACCATTTGCAGTTTAGCTCCCGAACGCTTTTCAAAAAACTGTTTTCAGAAAGCTGCCTAGGCTCCCCCTTGGATCCAGAAACCCCAAGAAAAATTTCTTGTTCACACTCCCCAAGGAAGTTACGGCACCAGGAGTGAGTGCGGGTGTATAATTTTTTTTAGCTAATTTTCGTAGAACCAATTCGTTAACGCATACTTGCATTTTTTATCGAAACATGATGCGTTTGTAAGAAAAAAATCTGGACGCAGTAAGTGCGTTTTGGTAGCGAATTTTCGGTAAATTTGCAGTTTAGATCCCAAACGCTTTTCAAAAAACTGTTTTCAGAAACCTGCCTAGACCCTACCCCCCCCTCACGCCCTGGATCCACAAACTCCAAGAAAAATTTCTTGTTCACAACCCCAACCCCTCCCCCAGGAAGTTACGGGAGCAGGAGTGAGTAGGGGTGCTGGGCGGGGTAGGTAGTAAAAGGGAAATATGAGCAGAAAATTCGAATAAAACGGACTTTAAAGCTGTCTTTTTCACATCTTGAAGCCATATCTCCCTTAAACCCTGCCTACCCCGCACAGCACCCCTATCCCCCCAGGTGCCATAACTTCCTTGGCGGGTAGGAACAAGACATTTTTCTTGTGGTTTATGCAGCGAGGGTGGTTTTATGCCCGCGAGGGGGAAGGAAAATCCCCACGACGAAGCAGCCACCCTCCAACCCCTGCCACAAGTCGAACCGGGGGTGGGTCTGCTTCGTCGTACGCAATCCACGACCCTAGTGTGCATACAACCACCCTCGTTGCATAAACCACAAGAAAAACTTCTTGTTCATACCCTCCAAGGAAGTAACGTGACCTGGGGGATAAGGGTGCTGTGCGGGGTAGGCAGGGTTTAATGGGGATATGGCTTCAAATAGACAGCTTTCAAGCAGTTTTTGTATATTTTCAAACCATAAGTAATTTTGATAAAATATAGTACATTGTTTCTACCACATAGGCTATACCGGTAATCAGATTGATGCCTGCTCGCATTTGCTATTAAAAACATTTTTATGGAAATTCACTTCCATAACACATTTGCTATATCCAGAATTTTGAAAAATGTTTATATATTTTCAAACAATAAATTTATTTCGATGAAATATGGTACATTGTTTCTACTATATAGGCAACCAAGTTTGATGCCTGCTTTCATCAAAGAGAGACATTTGCTATTAAAAATATTTTAAAGAAAATTCGCTACCATAACGCACTTGCTGCGCCCAGAGATTTTTTAGTGTAATTTCTGCAATTTACTAATCCATTCACCCTAACAGGTCTACTACACAGCGGTTACATTCTTCATTCCTATAGATCACAGCATCAATCTCATTTGATGGTCATATCTCCTTTGACAGTCATATATGTTCTGACATGCAGAGTCCAGTATGTGCTCATTATCTCCACGCATGTTCTGTTCACCTATACATACATCCGTCCACATATCAGGGATGCCCGAGCCACCCCGGATCAAAAAGCGAGAGATTGGACCGGTTCGCGGAACTGACGTGATCGACAGCCAGATGAAATTGCCCATTGTGACGTATTACCCATACCCATGTCTATATCCAGATTATGCAGGACCGGGTTGACATATGCTGCGATAGGGTTACATTTGAGTCTTTTGTAATTGATCAAGCTCAGGACCATATGATTGAGACAAGAATATTTGATGATAAACACGAGTAAATACGACTTAAAAAGTCAATATTTGAACACTAATCGTCGCCAAAAAAAGTGATTTTATGATCTATGCTTCAGTACCTATTATCATAATATCCAAAAAACTCAAACTATACACTGTGTCCCAAACTAGAAGGGACTGTATTGCTATCTCCGTTATTATTAGAGATAGGGAGACGGTTAAATTAGCAATGTTTTGCATAATTTCATGCTCGTTCCAAATATGACTTGTATTTTGCCCTGCCTTTTTTCGTTTTCGAGTTATTTTGGAAAAAGAAACAAAATTTATCGATTTCTTTTTTCTTCAATATCTAAGTAGGCGTTGAGCTGACATGTCTAAGACATGCACGCTTTTTACAGAGTAATCTTTTTGTGCTATTCCCAACTTTGGATTGTCATCTGTTTTTGAGTTACAGGTATCAACGTTTGTTTTTATTATGGCAGCCATAATGGATTTTTTGCTCATGTGATAGCCTGTGAAAAGAGCTTTCCAATGATGTACAACATGCTTGTGAAATCTTGTAATTGCACTGACAATTTTGAGAAAAACAGTTTTGAGGCTATGAAAGCCAATACCAGAAAACAAATGACAAAAAAAGGTGTTCAAAAAGCAGTAGGCCATGGAGTCTTACAATAGACTTCTACTTTTAACAGAATTTTCCGTAATGATTTACGATAAAAAAATAGGAACTTTGAGCACACCAATGAATCGGCCCATTATTACAAATGATATTTTACATTACAACATTATCCTAAAAAATTGTTATAATTTAATTAAATAGGTAAACCTAGTAAATAACTAAATTTACTAACAGAACTCAATAAAAAGCAGATTAATGATTTACGAAGACGCCTTTAAAGATTGTTTGATTTTTAAACGTTAGTCAACTGAAAAACAAACGAAGAGAGGTTGCTATGGATATAACATATCGCGGAAATTAAGAATACTGCCATTCTTAATTATCTGAACAATTTAAGGGGTATTGAACATGTTGCTTAAAATTTTGTACTAAATAGTTTGTTTCCTGTTTATTTTAAATATTATTCAACATTATGTTCAGTAATGAAGAATATTTTGACATGTTGGAATGTTATACTCGCTCTAACCTAAATACTGAAGCAGCTGCAAATTCATATCAAAACAACTACCCAGAAAGACGACAACCAAACACCAAAATATTTCGCAGGATAGTGACCAATCGATTGAACGACGGTAGCTTCCACGCAAAGAAACTACCAATTCCTAGAAATGAAGCAAGAAATAATGCCGTCTTACAGGTTTCAAACGAAAACTCTCCGCAATCTGTTCGGTTTTATGGTGAACAAATTGACGTTCCAGAAAGTACAGTACACCGTGTATCAAAACAAAGTCATTATACCATCCATGCAAACCTAAAATAGTACAAGGCTTAAATGTTGACGATTACCCTAAGCGACTTCAATTCTTCAGATGGTATCAAGGACAATGTCAGCAAGATGAAAATTTTCACTTGAAAAGAATATGGAGTCATGAATCCAGATTTACAAATTGTGGTGTGTATAATTTCCATAATAGGCATTATTGGGCAAATGAAAATCCTCATCTAAAGTAAGAAAGACGATTGCAAGGCAGATTTGGTATTAATGTTTGGTACGGCTTATTAAGCAAAAAACTGTTATTTTTATTTGTAGATTAGACAGTTAGTTTTATTTCAGGTAACTTCTTTGTTGGTCCGTTCTCTTTTGAAAATAATTTAACTGGAGAGAAGTATCTTAATTTATTGAGAAATGACATCATACCAACAACTAGAAGAGTGCATAATAATTTAGACGAGATTTGGTACCAACAAGACGGTCGTCCAGCTCACAATGCTAGGATCGTCAAAGAATTTTTGTACCAAAATTTTAACAATCGTGTCATTTGTAATAATGGGCCGGTTCATTGGTGTGCTCGAAGTCCTGATATAACACCCACGGATTTTTATTTTTGGTGTACTCTGAAGAATGATGTGTATAAATTCGATCCACCACAAAATATCAATGAATTACGGAACAGAATCACGGAAGCTATAAATCATATTAATCAAAACACTCTCACCAGAGTTTGCAGACATGTTTCAAAAAGGTGTATAAAGTGCATTGAACAAAATATTTTTTAACGTGAATCATTACGGAAAATTATGTTAAAAGTAGAAGTCTATTGTTAGACTCCATGGGCTACTGCTTTTTGAACACTTTTTTTTGTCATTTGTTTTCTGGTATTGGATTTCATAGCCTACTATTCTCAAAACGGTTTTTCTCAAAATTGTCAGTGCAATTACAAAATTTCTCAAGCAAATATTGTAAATAATGTCTTTAACAAGGTCCTATGTTTATATTCACATACGATCCTACCTGATTATGATCGGTAATATACCTGGCACTATACTGATCTCAGACTCATGGAGGGTTCCGTGGACCTCCAAAAAATATTAGACTGGGGAAGTAGAAATCTTGTACAATTTAACCCCACCAAACCTCAGACTTGCTTTAAAATGTTTGTGTGTGAACTTTGCATTCCATAATAGTGTATGTCATTTTACCAGAGTATTCTGGTTAAAATGGCATAGGAAGAAAATTTTTGTGTTATTAGTGAATTTTCATTAAGAAAATTCACTAATAGAGAGGTATCGATGCTGAGACTTTCGGAAAATTTCTTCAAATGACCACGTATTAGGACCTCTGGAACCCATTTCCATGTTAAGCTAATATATATATATATATATATATATATATATATATATATATATATATATATATATATATATATATATATATATTAGCTTAACATGGAAATGGGTTCCAGAGGTCCTAATATATATATATATATATATATATATATATATATATATATATATATATATATATATATATATATATATAACCGATAACTCAAAAATTACTTCACTGATTTGGACCAAATTTGGTATTGCCCTTATTTTGCTAATGGCTTGGATGAGTCCGTTCATCAAATCTTAACGGCCAATTTTTCTTAGTAAAAAATTCAAAAATATTTAAAACGAACAAATTTAAAACGCAATGTCTCTCAAATTGTCTAATTGATTAAAACGAATATTTATAACGTAAAAGAACATAGACAGACGTGGTTGTGTACCAATTTTTAAGTCGTTTGATCAAAGCAAAATAAAGTTATTCGAAATTAATAATACAGTAATTCTCGACATCCCTTCAGAATCTATAATGCAATATCTACAATGTTGGACAAAGACAGATGACGTTATATGTATTGCTATGCTATTTAAATAAGTCGTAGATGAAAATCTAAACAACGAAGTTTGTCGCAGGTTATCAGCGTGACATCGTTGTGAGAGAGATACAGGGACGCCCTCTCGGTGCAGGACCAGGTATAGTATGTTGTCACAGTTCTAGTTTACACAAAATATAATAGATAAAGCTGTACAATTAACTAAGAATATTCAATCTTGAACCATAGTAACACCTATGTAAACGCACGTGGGTACTAAATTAAAGAAAAATAACATAATGAGCTTCGCGGATAACTACAACTTTGTTCTAAAAAATCTTTTTTGTTGTTTATTGTTTGCAAAAACTGGATGGGTTGACTAAAACAAAACCATCCAAACAATCAATAAGGAAAAATACATGCCTTGGTTATAATTTTACAGGTACATTTCCTTTGTAAGTAATTAATTTTTTTTTTAATAATTTTGTAACTTCAATGAAATTTGTAACAATTTTTTTTAATTTAAAGACACTTGCAGTACTTACATATTTTATCTAAGACCAATTGTTAATTTTTTAGCTTCAGATAAAATATAATTTTTTTCAAATAATCGCTAACTGGGACTCTAAAACCGATATCCAAGGTCCATTTAAATTTAAAGAATTAGTTTTATTAGTATATCTTACTAATAGTGTACAATTCTTATGAAAATTCACTAATATAACGCACTTGCTACGTCCCGAACTTTTTTTATTTTTCTTGGAGTGTTTCATTTTGGTAGAGAGGTATCGATGGTGAGACTTTGCAAAAAAAAAATTTCAAATGAGCGCGATTTAGGATTTAGGACCCCTGGAACCCATATCCGGGGACATTTTCATTTTTTATATGTTTATATATATATATATATATATATATATATATATATATATATATATATATATATATATATATATATATATATATATATATGTGTGTGTGTGTGTATCCAACCGAAAACTCAAGAAATAATTATCCGATTTCGATCAAACTCGGCAGGTGCCTTTCTTTTATTAATGGCTTGAACGAGTTCGTTAGCCAAGAAAATCTGACCAGGTTTTCCGGGAAAATTGAGAGTTTTCTTTCGAAGAAAAATTTTTTCTCAGAAAATTACAAAGGTACTTTAATGAAATTTCGTGAATAGATTGCCTTGAGAAAGACCTTACCACATACCAAAATTAAACTTTCTAAGTTTATAGAAAATTGAGTTTTTCAAATTTTCAGTTTTCTTTCGAATTTTTTTTTTAATTTTCCGAAAATTACAATGTTATTTTAATGACACTAGGTGAATGTGTTGTCATAAGAAAGACCTTTCTACATACCGAAATTCAACTTTCTAAGTTTATTGAAAATTGAGATCTTTGAAGCATCTAATAAAAATTCACTACCATAATGCACTTGCTGCGTACCGAACATTTTCTTACTGGCTAAGGTATATTTTATATCAGCGAATTATATTCTAATTTCTCGTAAATTTATTTTCATAAATTTCGAAATTAGAGGGCAAATCATTTAGCGTATGTCATTTTAGGCTAGTTTTCCCTATATATGTTATCCGGACTTCATAAGAAGGACTCGGATTTATCACATCACAGAGACGTGTTGCAGGTTAACATTAGGTGATAAATTACCTTAAAATATGTATTTAAGTTCTCTGGATCTGGTAGTTTTCAATCCAGTTTGGGGCACATTCCGATCTAAAAGTTACCGATTGTGGAATTAAAACTCACAAGTATTTTTTATAGGTTTTTTATTTCAACAACACACCACGAGGGCTTACAGCCTAAATACTATCGTACCGTGGGTGTCGACAAGGAGGAAAGAGGCGACTTGTTAATTCTGGACTTGAAGGTTTGGAGGTTCGGAGGAGAAGGAAAAACATGTGCCGGCAAGGAATTCTACAACTTGAAAGTCCACGGGACAAAAGAGCGGGCATAACAAGATGTTCTATATCTGGTGACCTGGACAGTAAAAGGGTGCATTCGCTCTGTTCCCCTGGTAGATCTGTTGAGAGCAGCAGGTGGAGGAACTATGGAAGAAAGCTCCTCTGAGCAGTGCCCGCGCAGATATCTATAAACGAGAGATAAGTCCCCAACGGCACGTCGGTGGGCAAGGGATGGCAGCCGTTGAGTGAACGTAGGGTCACCGATGAGACGTATAGCTCTCTTTTGAATGGAGTCCAGGATAGTGAGTGTAGAATCGGCAGCAGCACCCCAGATGTGGAAGCAGTATTCGAGGTTTGGTCTTATTTGTGAAGTGTATAAGGTATAGACATTAGCTGGTGAAAAGTATTTGCGAGCCCGGAAGAGGAAACCTAATTTCTTAGCAGCCGCTTCTGCAATTGATGTGACATGTTGGTGCCAATTGAGATTTCGATCCACAGAAACGTCAACAAGTGAAAAGGACTCATTACTTTGAATAACTTGGTTGTTTATTGTGATGGGTCTAGGGCTGGTGTATTTCTTATGAGAAAGAAAGCAAGACTGTGATTTGGTGGGGTTGAATTGTACAAGATTTCTACTTCCCAGTCTAATATTTTTTGGAAATCCACGGAGATAGAACCCCCCATGAGTCTGCGATCCTCATCTAATTGGGCTAAAGAGACAGGCTTAGAATATTGTATATTCGAGTGGAGAGTGCTGTCGTCCGCGTAACTGGGTTGGATGTGCTAGAGAGGAGGTCATTGATGTGGAAAAGAAACAAAGAAGGGGCTAAAGCTAAATGGATACAGTTTAGAGGAATGGCCATCCACGACAACAGAAAGCTCCGACTGGAGAGGAAATTTGCTGTCCACGTACAGAGTTTTGGTGGTAGGCCATAGTCCGGCAGTTTATTAAGCAGCCTTGCGTGGCAGACCTGGTCGAATGCTTTGGATATGTCTAGAGCGACAATCTGGGATTCACCGTGTAGTTCCATAGACTTGTTCCAAGAATGGGTGACAAAGGAAAGGAGGTCGGCAGTTGATCTGCGCTGACGGAATCCATACTGCCTGTCGTGTATTAGACTCTGGTTTTCAGGAAATGTTCGTAATTCGGTGTTTATATACTTTTCCATCACTTTAGAGACGACTGGAAGGAGGGAAATAGGCATTTAGTTGCTGGAATGCGCTTTGGATCCTTTCTTGGGGACGGATTGTACTCGAGCAGTTTTCCAGTTATTAGGGAATATGCCTCTATTGTAAGATATCTGAAACAGACGAGTCATGACAGGAGCAAGCTCTGGTGCGCATTTTTTTAAAACAATTGCTGGGATCTCGTCAAGGCAAGAGGTTTTCCTGGTATTAAGAGAAGAGAGCATATTTCGTACCTTTTTAGTTTCGAAAATGATATATGTCATTTTATGCGCGACATTGGGGACTGTTGGTGGTTGAACATTTAGAGGTGGGTTGAGAGTAGAATTGCGGCGAACAACGAGGCAAAAAGCTAAGCCTTGCCCAGGGCGGTAGAAACAATTTCATCCCCTGAGACAAAAGGTGGGAACGTGCTCTTGCAGAAATTATTCCCAATAGATTTAGCAAGAGTCTAGAAGGGTTTGCTGCCGCTGGAGCTTAAGAGGACTTTGTTTTTGATGTGGGTAATAAACGATTTTTTTTCCTCAGAAAGAATGCGGACATAGCGGTTTCTTGCGTCGTTAAATTCTTGACGGTTTCCTTGACTGGGATTGTGTAGAAGCTTTTTGTGAGCTTTGGCCTTTTCAAGTCTGGCCTGAGATTTAGAGAACCAAGGCTTTTGGGTGATTGCAGAGGTTTTCTGTGTACGTGGAATAAATAATTCCATGCCAGCTTGGATAATTTCGGTGACGTTTTGTGAGATATCAGAGGGGTCAGGATGAGAGAAGCAGACAGACGCCCATGGAATAGAGGAAAAGTGATCTCGCATTTCGTTCCAGTTCGCGGAGTTGTAGTGCCAAACGATACGTGGGTGTGATGATTGTGTGACCTCGGGTTGCATTGCGGAGTAAGCAGTGACCAAGCCGTGGTCTGAGCGACCCAGTTGGGCGGTGACTGATATCTTATAGCAGTCAGGATTTGTAGTAAGAGAGAGATCCAAGGGATTTGAGCTGTATGTTGGGATGCGAGGAAAGTAAGTAGGTTGCTGAAACATATTGGCTAAAGAATTGCTGACTGCAAAGGCCTCCGCTGCTCTTTTATATGGATCGGTTTTTGAAGATCCTAGCCATTTCTTATTATGGACATTGAAGTCACCAAGAATAGTGACCTCGGAGGAAGGATATTCAGAAATCAGACGGTCGGTTTTTCAGAGAGGTAGTCAAAGAGCTGCACAAAGTTATTGTCAGAAGGTGACCAGTAAATAAATGCAACAGATGAATTTAGTTGCAGCCCTGAGAGAGAGTTTTTTCCATAGTACGTGTTTTCTTCCAGCTTCTAAATTGGGGAGTCTGGTGCAGGGTAGATTGCTACGGACGTACGCGCACACGCCTCCATGCAATCTAAAAGAAGCAAGGAGCTCATACCCCGGAAAATTAAGGTGAGTAGTGGCTGTTTTGGCACTGATTTGGGTTTCGGTGAGGAAGAGGAGTTGGGGCCTATTAGCCTCGATGAAATGGTGGACGGAGTTCAGGTTAGAATTTCGGCTATATATGTCCGAGAAGGATATGTTAAATCTTGATGCAGGCGCCCCCTGTACACCCTCACCCCGAGATCCGAATGGAGATGTATTTTAACTCCAGAATCTTTTGTACCAGGAGGAGCCATCATCACTTTTGCTTATAAGGGAAACCGACTCATACACCAGAACCGGAAACGTCCGTTGGGACTTCACCGGCCCCTTGATGTAAGGGGTGGTACCTCCTCGGGCGTGAAAAAAATCCTTTACTATCACGTAAAGGAAAATTCCATTACCACCTACCATATTGCAAGTATACCACACCAGCCAACTATTAAATAGCTGACCAGCTCCAGAACTTGCGAGGTTAACTTTAACTCAGTGACTTGTAAGTTACGGACTTTGAAGTAATTCTATTATTGAAAAATAAACTAATTTTAGAGCTGCGTTCTAACATTTCTACTAATTATGGAAATCAAGCAAACAGTTTAATCAATTATGACCTAATTAAAACTTGATTATTTAGAACCAGGTGATAGTTTACATGCCTTAATTTGTTGCTTGGTGTGTGAGTGACATTCAGTTACATGTGCCGTTTATTTAAACAATAATTATATTTTTGTCCATTTAAACAGAGCGTGAAGCCCATATCGTGGAAAAAACTGCTGGCTAAATGCTCCCCTGTTTGGCACCGCTTCACCAGTGGGAGAATGGCCCGTGCGGAGTCGCTGACAGCGCCGTCTACATTGTCACCTGATTTATTGGTGCAAAAAGCATATAAACATTCCGATGCTTTGAAAGAAATTTAATTAATTATTTGAAACAGCCCTCAATAAGAGGCTCCCGAAGAAGTTTGGTATGGTACTTGGAACTGTTAAATTTTAGTAGGCAGTCTTTTTTAATTGCTATTCAAAGTTCCTCGAATCGCACATGAAGCGAACAACTGGCCGGGGACGGAGGACTGGGAAAGGCGAGGGGCGGGACTTTTAATGAAAACAAAGAGACGATTAAATAGTCGCATCTTTGCATGCATTATAATAAGTGTAGATTGAGTGATAAGCGCAAGAGACGCTAGCTACTAGCGCCACTATGGCTGTTATCGTCAAGCCCATCGTTCTAAGAAAGCAAGGTATAATGGAATGAATTCAGCGTGAGATATTTGCATCAGATTTTTGTTTAATGAGTTAATATGTTTCTTTCGGAAAGATGTGACTACACAGGGTGCTTAAAATTTTATTTACTTTCAGTTTAGTTCCTC
This sequence comes from Tillus elongatus, assembly GCA_964006375.1. Classification (NCBI taxonomy): domain Eukaryota; kingdom Metazoa; phylum Arthropoda; class Insecta; order Coleoptera; family Cleridae; genus Tillus; species Tillus elongatus. The sequence continues at coordinate 22,055,950 of OZ023265.1, read as the reverse complement.
ACCTTATATTTATAAGAACAGCAGAGCCTTCCTTGAAATAGCAGGTTGTATTTATTAAATTCTGGTTAGCCTCGAACTTTTTCACAAGCAAACAAAATATTGAAGGGAATATATATATATATATATATATATATATATATATATATATATATATATATATATATATATATATATATATATATATATATATATATAGGCGCATTGAAAACGAAACAGACCGATTTGCGTCCGAAGAATATTTTTCTTAAGAAACGCTGAAACACGTCAATTTTAATAATGAGGGGGACATGTTTTGACATAAAACTCAACTTTGTCACATCAACCGCTTAAGGGTGGTGATAACAACCCTTATATTTTAAATAGGGAACATGGATCGGGTGTTACATCATTTGAAAGCAGTTTCTTTTCTGAATTCAACACACTAATTTTTTTGGAAGTTTTATCAACTCGTTTAAAAATTATTCACAGTTGGAGTTGCAAGAACCTATTTCATTCATTGTGATAAGAAATGTCAATTTTTCGTTAAAAAAATAAAAAAACAAAACCAAACGTTCAAAAATGTTTATTCAGTTAAGTAGGTGTTCAAATTGTTGACCACCAGCTTCCATACAAAAGTACAAATTTTGTTCAAAACGAGCTCTGACATTCTTGAGAATTTGTGGAGTTATTAGACGGCATTATTCAACAATGCGTCGTCGTCGTAAGTCTTCCAGAGACAACGGTTCTGTTGCGAAAATTCTACTATTTAAATGGCCTCATAGAAAGAAGACTAAAGGAGTTAAATCCGGTGGTCTAGGGGGCAACTCAATAGCACCTCTACGCCCAATTCATTGCTCTGTAAACTCTCTGTTCAAAAACTCCCTAACACGTTGTGAAAATGCGGAGGAGCTCCATCTTGTTGAAACACTAATTGATTTTCTTGATAGCGATCATCATTTTCAACAATGTCAATTAGTAGAGGGTAAACGATATCTTCTAGTAACTCCAAATACGTTTCGCCACTCAAATTGCCATCAATAAAAATCGGTCCGATTAAACGATCTCAAAAAATGCCAGTCCAGACATTCAATTTCTGTGGAGTTTGCGTGTGGACTTCGTGAAAATTCCTTGGATTATTATCTGCCCAATAACGACAATAATGACGATTGACTGTAGAGTTTAATAAAAACGTACACTCGTCTGAAAAACAGATATTGAACAGAAAGTTCCCATTATCAGCTATTCGTGCAGTCGTAACTTTACAAAACTCCAGCCGCCGATCAAAATCATCTTCCTTCAGTTGTTGTACAAGATGAATTTTATACGGGTGCAATTTATGATGCTCCAATATTCGCTGAATAGTTATTCTTTTGATGTTTGAAACAGTGGCCAATTTTCTCGTGCTCAAAGTTGGGTCTGCAGCAATTTGTCCTAAAACTTCAATATCAGTAGTCTCATTTCTAACCGCAAATTCACGTTCTGAATCCCGTTTTTCGTTGGCTACTGAACCACTTTGTCGAAACTTTGCAACTAACTCCAAAATGCATTTTTTGTTAACATGTCTGTTCGGATGTCGTTCATTAAACAAATTTGCGGTACGGTTGGCACAGTCATCGTTTTTGAAAAAAAGAGCAATTAGTTCAACTCTTACTTCTACAGAATACACCATTGTGAAATTAATTTTCGGTAGTACTATCAAGTATCAAACCGAAATAATAAACCGCATTTCTCTCATTCCAATAAGAAATGTTCTAATAGTCAATTTTTTTTACCAACCAACAAAACATTGACTATCAGCACATTTCTTATCGGAATGAGTGAAATGTGTTTTTGCATCTTCAACTGTGAATAGTTTTTAAACGAATTGATAAAACTTCAAAAAAGATTAGTGTGCTGAATTCAGAAAAGAAAGAGCTTTCAAACGGTGTAGCACTCTACCCATGTTCCCTATTTAAAATATAATAGTTGTTATCACCACCCTTAAGGAGTTGATGTGAAGTTGAGTTTTATGTCAAAATATGTCCCCCTCAATATTAAAATTGACGTGTTTCAGCGTTTCTTAAAAGAAAAATCTCTGGTCGCAAATTGGTCTGTTTCGTTTTCAATGCGCCACCATATATATATAAATATATATATATATATATATATATATATATATATATATATATATATATATATATATATATATATATAGATATATATATATATATATATATATATATATATATATATATATATATATATATATATATATATATATATATATATATATATATATATACATACATAATTGCTTTTAATATGACTATTTGTTAAGAACAGGTTACCGCGAATTATTAACATACTATACTCCATTTTGTTGATTTCAAATTAGAAACTTTACTTGTCCATTATACACAGCATTATAGAGCGTTCCTATATAATTTCACCAACTAGCTCCTTTCTACCGTCTAGATTGTTAGTGAATTTTCATTAAGAAAATTCACTAACAGAGAGGTATCGATGGTTAGATTTTTGGAAAATTTCTTCAAATGACCGCGATTTGGGGCCCCTAGAACCCAAATCTAAGGTCTGATAAAAATTTTATATATATATATATATATATATATATATATATATATATATATATATATATATATATATATATATATATATATATATATATATATAGGTATGTATATATGTATGTATCCAACCGATAACTCAAAAAATAATTTACCAATCGAAACCAAATTTGGCAATTCCCTTCATTTTATTAAAAGCTTGGACGAGTTCGTTAGATAGTTTTGGGAGTCAAACACATTTAGAAAAAATGCTAAAAACTGTTGAAAACGCATTATCTTTTAAATTACTAAAAGTACGAAACTAATATTTTAGACGCACGTAGGTATCATATGCGGTCCTCTCTACCAAATTTGAACTTATGAACTAAATGAAAAGTAAACAATTTACGATATGACCTGATATTAGCTCTGAATGGGTGCCTATAATGTTAGACAAGGTCAGACAGATATATCAGGGTTACACTGCTATTGGAAACAAATGCTCCAAATCAAACTACAAACGAACAGGCTACAAAATATGTCACAATAAACGAACAGCGGGGTTGCCATTTGCCAAAACTACCATCTGAATGCGAAGATATCAGAAAATATATATAGCAATACATAAAAATTTTAATGAAAGTGATTCAATTTGTTTAAAGGCAATCTAGAACTACGTTTTATTATGTATAAATATTAAGCTTCCCATTCTTCACGGTATTTAAAAACCGTCTCCCTATCCTAATTCAATCTGACAACTGTGAGCTATTTGTCATTTGTGATTTTGCCAACTGACAGCAGGGGGGAGTCGAATTCTAGATTATCTTCTTCTTCTTTGTTTACAGATGTCATAAACAAAGAATAAGAAAATAATCTCTAAATCGACTCCGCTAGTCCCTTAGAATCTTATAATAAGGTACTTATTGTTTACTTTTAGTTTTTATGGTTTATGTAGTGTATGTAGAATTTGAGCTAAATGAAAATACATAATATCATACAGTAGTTTCAATTATACCTATTATATTATAAATTATACATACTTTCAGGATACATTTTTAACATTTTAATTTCCAAGTTTTGCATTGTTTATATTTATTTACTTGATTTTCAATTAGTATGGATACACCAATAGTAAATAAATGCTGAAAAGAGTTTAGATGCAGCAAGTGAGTTATGGTAGCGAATTTTCGTAAAAATATTTCAAATGGTGATAATTCAATTTCCCATCAAACTAGAATCTTCAGTTTTGATACATAATAAAACTTATATAAAAGCAGCGTGGGTACTAAATTTTAAAAATAACACAATGAGCTTCACAGGCAACGACAAATTTGTTTTAGTAAACCATTTTTGTTATTTTGTTTGCAGAAACTGGTTCGATTGAGTTGACTAAAACGGATCATCCAAGCGACTAATAAGGAAAAATACCTGCCACGTTTATAATTTGGCAGGTACATTCCTTTTGTAAATAAAAATTAAATTTTTGGTTTATTTGCAGATTAGCACACGGGAGATTTTTAGAAAAAACATCAGAAACATGCTTAGACCTCCGTCTGAATGCACAAACCACAAGAAATATTTCTTGAAAACAGCCCCCAGAAAAGTTACGGGATCAGGAGTTGGGCGGGAAAGAAGATAAAAAGGAAATGTGAGCGGAATGTACGAAAAAACCAGCTTAGTTGAACCTGTATAAGCTGCCTTTATCCCAGTTTTTGCAGCTATACCTCTTTAAAATTCTTTTTATCCCGCCCAGAACCCCTCATATTCACCGCAAGTCCCGTAACTTTCTTGCGGGTTATTCCCAACAATCTTTTCTTGTTTACGTTGTTATTGTTTATGCATTATGGGTGGTTGTAGGCATACAGAAGGGGAAGGGGTACCCCTGCGACAAAGCAGCGAACCAAGATTTTCGATGTATCTTTAAACTTTTACCCCATTTCAGTTGTTTTTCAGTTTCATTTTTCCAAAAATGAAATTGAGGTTGTCTTGTTTGTCAGTCTTACATAGAGAGCTACAATATTTCATCATTTTCAAAAAGTGTAGATACGGCAACAGTAAATAGGTGTTGAAAATGTCTGGGTGCAGCAAACACATTATGGTAGAGAATTTTTGTACAAATATTTGAAATCCGATAACTCAATTTCCTATTAACCTAGAATCTTCAATCCTGAACCATAGTAACACCTATGTAAACGCAGCGTGTGTACTAAATTAAAGAAAAATAACTAATGAGCTTCGCCGATAACTACCAATTGGATTTCAAAAACCTATTTTGCTGGTTTGCTTGCAAAAACTAGTTCGATTGGGTTGACCTAAACAAAACAATCCAAGCAATTATATTTGTAAATAATAAATTTTTTCTGGAAAATTTTTGTGAGTTTAATGAAATTTGTAATACAATCTTTTTAAGAAACTTGCAGTACTTACATATATCTCTGCCAAATTATAATTTTCTAGCTCCACAGAAAATATAAATTTCTTCTAATAATCTCCAACTGCGACCTCTAAAATTGATCTTCCAGGTCCATTTAAATTTAAAGAATTAGTTTTAATAGTATACCTTACTAATAGTGTACAATTCTTATGAAAATTCACTACTATAATGCACTTGCAGCATCCTGAACATTTTTTTATATTGTTGGTCTAGTTATAAATACCAAATTTATACTTTGTAAGAAGTGAAATAAGTTTGAATTAAATCGATTAAAAAATCTTTGATATCATACCAAGCAATAAAGGAAAGTATGACCAAGACCGGAAGCAAAGCAAGTCAGATCTTACTCATGGAAATGATGACAGCTCATAGTGTCTGTCAATGCTTTTCAAGCATCCAATTAAACGCACTTTTGCTGCGTCATTGTCCTGATTAGCTCTCCTTACCACCTGGACCGAAGCTACTGACATAAGCACTGTGACACAATGTCGATTAAATTATAAGATCACAGAGACCTGGCATGTGTTATATAATTATCTGACATTGGTATCAACAGAATGAATGTCCTACAAGGTTAGCACCATAATTAAACATAACTCTATCGTGTTTTTAAAAGTTGACTAAAAGGTAAGATGCTTACTGACAATTAGGCCAATGCTGATCCTCTTTGCTCCTCTAAACTATTCAACACTTAAGTATTGTTGCTGTATCAACACTTTTTGAAAATAATGAAATATTGTAACTCTATGTTAGACTGACAAACAAGGCAACCTAAATTTCATTTTTGGAAAAATATTTTAAACAAATGAAATGGGGTAACAATTGAAACATAAATTTAAAATCTTGGTTCGCTGCTTTGTCGCAGAGGTCCCCTTCCCCTTCTGCATGCATACAACCACCCTTAATGGATAAACAAGAACAATGTAAACAAAAAAAGTTTCTTGGGAACAACCCGCAATAAAGTTACGGGACCTGCGGTAAATATAGGGGTTCTGGGCGGGATAAACAGAATTTTAAAGAGGTATAGCTGCAAAATGGGATAAAGGTAGCTTATAGAGGTTTTTCCCCGGGTTTTCCTCACATTTACTTTTTGTCTTCTTCCCCGCCCAACACCCCTATTCACTCCTGGTCCCGTAACTTCCTTGGGGGCTGTTTGCAAGAAATATGTCTTGTGGTTTGTGCATCAAGAAGGAGATGTTAGCATGTTTATGATTTTTTTTCTAAAAAGCTTACAAATTTAGCGAAAATTTAATTTTTATTTACAAAACGAATGTACCTGCCAAATTATATTATTCGCTTGGATGATCCGTTTTAGTCCACTCAATCGAAACAGTTTCTGTAAACAAAACAACAAAAATGGTTTTCTAAAACAAACTTACCGTTGCCTGAGGAGCTCATTGAGTTATTTTTTAAATTTAGCACCCACGCTGCTTTTATATAGGTTTTAGTATGTATAAAAGATTCTAGTTTAATGGGAAATTGAATTATCATCATTTGGAATATTATTACCAAAATTCGCTACCATAACGCATTTGCTGCACCTAACCCCCTTTCAGCATTTATTTACTATTGCTGTATCCATATTTTTTGAAAATTAAGTAAATAAATATAAACAATACAAAATTTTTTAAATAAAATTTTAATAATTTACATTTGTTTATTAGTATTATTTAAACTACTGCATGATATTATGTAGTTTCGTTTACCTCAAATTTTCTATATACGACATGAAGAGTAAATAATAATGAAAATTCACTAAAAACTAAAAGTAAACAATAAGTACCTTAGTCCAAGATTCTAAGGTATTAGCTGAGTCTTATTATTTGTTTATGACGCCTGGAAACAAAGAAGAAGAAGAAAACCTCAAATTTGACTCCTCTCCACTGTCAGTTTGTAAAATAAGAAATGAAAATGACAAAGAGCTAACTGGCGTTGTCAGATTTAACTAGGAGAAGGCGATGGGTTTTAAATACCTTGAAGAATGGGAAGCTTAATATTTATACATAATAAAACGTGGTTCTAGATTACCTTTAAACAAAATGAATAACTTTCATTAAAATCTTTATTTATTAATATATATTCTCTGATATCTTAAAATTCAGATGACAGTTTTGGCAAATGGCAACCCCGCTGATTGTTGATTCTGACATATTTTTGTAACCTGTTCGTTTGAAGTTTAATTTGGAGCATTTGTTTGCAATATCAGCGTAATCCTGATATATCTGTCTGACCTTGTCTAACATTTTAGGCACCTATTCAGTGGTAATTTCAGGTTATATCGTAAATTATTATTTTTTTGGTTATAACTCAGAATTTACTGAACCGATTAAGTTTAAATTTGGTACAGAAAACCACTGAAATGATATCTACGTGTGTGTAAAGCTCTAGTTTTATACTACTAGTAATTTAAAAGTTATTGCGTTTTCAAACAGTTTTTTCTTACATTTTTTTCTGAAAGTATGCGATTGTCAAAACTGTCTAACGAACTCATCACTCATCCAAGCTATTAACAAAATGAAGAGAATTGCCAAATTTGGTTTCGATTGGCGAAGTATTTTTTGAGTTATCGGTTAGATACATACATACATACACATATATATATATATATATATATATATATATATATATATATATATATATATATATATATATATATATACACCTTACCCACAAAAACAAAATGTAAAGTATGATGGGCATTGTCTCTCTTCTTAAATTATTATTGGTTTATATGAAGTAAAGAAAATTTGAGGGTTTGTTTGCTGAGCTTGGTAGACGATAGCATAGAGAATCCCTTTTGTTTTTTTTTAATGTAAAACATCGTATTATAGTAGGGAGCTGAAGCACTAGTTGTTGACCTGGAGTGACTGTGGCTAAAAGAGCTTACTCGAAGCCAAAACAAGTTATATATATATATATATATATATATATATATATATATATATATATATATATATATATATATATATATATATATATATATTTCTCAACTGACCTTGGATTTGGGTTCTAGAGGCGCTAGTTCTCGCTCATTAAAAGAAATTTTCCAAAAATCTTACCATTGATACCTCTTATTAGTGAATTCTCTTAATGAAAATTGACTAACAAATTTATGCATCTTCGGCTCCTCTAAAAAGAAACAATAAATTGTGAGGTTATATGTGCATAAACTACAACAAATTTAATCTAAGAATGCCCACAACACGTACACCTCCTTACTTTTCAAGTTTGACAGGTAGCTAAGTTTAAGGGAAGTTGTAAGCTGCTTAATACAGGGTGATGGTTTCGACAGCGAGGCGACATCGCCCTTAGCATTTAATGACAAAAATATGAAATTTATGCATATTCGGCTCCTTTGAAAAAACAATAAATTGTTAGGTTATATGTGCATAAACTACAACATATTTAATTTAAAAACCACGTTTTACTGACTAAACTAATTGATTAAGATGTTCACCTAACCACAAGAATTTTTAATGGGCTGTCATGCATAGTTATATTTTGAAATTATATATTATAAGCTTAATCAGTTTTTGAACCATGGCTAAAAAATAAAGGTCGGCCACCCAGCTGAAATGAATATGATGAGAACGATATAATAAAACCAATAATCTCCTGGGAGCATCAAACCATTAAACTAACAGAGCTCTAGGTAGGAAAGTATCTTCTCCAAACAAAGCTTACCCATATTCTTATTTTCCATGGCCCGATGATGTGTGAACTGTGAAATAGCATAGAATTAAATAAAAAATGCTACGTCATCGGCTTTATTTTGTCGATTCTCTCGTAAAATATTAACGATTCTATCAAATTAAGCTTTTTTGCTACACACAGGTGGGAAATTTTCGATTACTTTGTCGCTACAAAAAAATACAAAATATTATACGTTACCCTTTGTGCGTACAAGATTCAAAACGTATATTATAACACAGTATATTAAAGCTTGAATAATGCAAAGATTGCTTTTTTGTAACATATTGGACGCTCTAACAATGGCCATTATAGTTTGATGCATGTTTATTATTTGTTGAATCTGAATGACCGGTTTATTAGCAAAATTATTTAACGTTATGGACTAAACTCATATTGCCGCAAAAGTTACAAATTATGGAAAAGTTTATACGCAACAATAACAGCAATTTTTATAAAAATGTTTTAAATTCTAATAACACAGTTTTCTTACATGAGGCTTGAGAATATTATCTACTAAATTTTATCAAAATAACTGTTTCAGATTCGAAGATTTTTTTAGAAAGCTTGATTTTTTTCCTAAACTCATATTGCCGCAAAAGTTGCAAATTCTGCAAAAGTGTATACGCAACAATAACAGCAATTTTTATAAAAGTGTTTTTAATTCTAATAACACAATTTTCTTACATGGGGCTTGAGAATGTAGTCCACTAAATTTCATTAAAATAACTGTTTCAGATTCGATCTTTTTTTTAAAGCTTGATTTTTTTCCCTCTTAGGGCCCATCAGCGACTTTCGCCCCGATACACCGCAGCCTTTGATTTATTGTGCATGCCCTATGCCTTTTCTACTCCACCCATTCCAAGATCACTCTGCATTGAACTAGTGTGCACAACAAGTGGTAGGGTGAAGTTTTATATTGCTCTGTCTCCGTAGATCAGTTGTCTTTTCCGGTGCAGAGCTCTACACTCGCACGAGATGTGCTGGGCTAATTTCTTTCCTCGCCGCAGAGTCTGCTCCAGGTCTCCCTCGAACCGCCCTGTTTTATCTAGGTGTTCCTTGACCGCCATGTGTCCCGTCAAGAGTCCTGTTATGTTCCTGAGCTGTCCTCTGCCAAGATTTATCAGCCCCACAGCTCTCTCTTTGAACTGGGTTCCGCAATTACTGACTTCCCATGCCCGAATCCTGGACAGGCTGTTCAGTACGCCTTATATTGGTTTCTAACCCAGGGCTAAATAAATTCCCTGACAGTGCTCTTCGTCACGCCCAGAACCGGTTCCAATCCCATAAATGGTTCTGCTGATCTTTCCTTCACGAGACTGATCAGCCTCTTCATTGCCTTTGACGCCCGAGTGACCAGGTACCCAGATGCGGGTAGCCCCATTCTGCCCAGCCAGGTCACTGAACTCATCTCGGCATTCCCTAGCCTGCCTGGAATTTATCTGTGGGCTGCTCAGAGCCTTATGGGCTGCCTGACTGTCTGTGGCTATGAGTATCCGCTTGTTGGTGTAGCCCCTCCTCTTGTTCTCTCGCACGCGGTGTAAGATTACTTACATCTCGGATTGAAACTGCGACTTACCCTCGATCCTTTCGAATACCCCCCCCCCCCCCCCCCCGTCACACGCTCCCCGCCGGATCCGTCCCTGAACCAGACGAGCGCGTTCCGTGTTAGGCACGGCGTCCCTCCCCGCCATGCCTGGCGATCAGATGTTTCCACAGTAAACCTGTTTTCCGTACATATTCGCGGACTCGCGGAGTCTGACCTCATTTCAAGCATGGGCTCCTTCACGATCTCTAGAATCTTGCAGTCTGGGTATGCCTTCAGTCTATCATTGCAGGCTAGTTTGTATAGTTCTAGCCTGGCCTTCCCCATGATAACCAAATGTGGGAGGGGGCACATCCAGAAACACCTCCATAGCGGCTGTTAGGGTTGAAGTTATGGCCCTGTGATGCCTAGGCAAGCTATCATTTGTATCTTGCCTATTTTTTGTTTGGCACAGGATTGTATCAGCTTAGGCTACCATAGAAGTGCCGCGTATGTTCACAATGGTCTCCCCTAATAATAATAAACCGACCTTATTCACAACACGGCGTGAGGAAGTTTTAGATCTAACAGTTTCCACCCAGTTTCTGGTTGACTTTGTTAAGAACTGGGCTGTGTCTGGGCAAGTGGGTAGCTCAGACCACATATACATCCGTTTTCAAATCTCCAAAGTCGAAAGACAAACGGTATGGTACTATCAGTGGAACTACGGGGGGTTAAGAGTACCATGGACAAATCAATAGACCTCGAGATTGCAACAGCCCTAGTGCGAGACCCAATCACCTCGGCCTATAACGCCAACTGCCCGCTGAAAATGAGGGCGTCTACCAGGAATGTCCCGTGGTGGCACGAGGACCTCAGACAAAGGAGGACGCAGGTTCGTAAGCTGTTTAACGCGGCCAAAAGGTCGGGAGTATTCGATGAATATAGACATGCCCTAACGACCTATAACAAAAGACTGAGGGGAGCCAGGTAGGATTCGTGGAGGAGGCACTGCGAGGAAGTGGAGAACACATCCGAAAGTGCTCTAGTACACAAGATCCTGTCCAAGGGCACTCAGACCAACATAGGCTCCCTTAGAACCTTCACGGGAGGCTTTACAAGCTCGGTGGAGGAAACTATAGAAGTTTTACTCCAAACGCACTTTCTCGGCTGTATCATAATAAACCAATCACGTCCGGACTGGAAAAACTCAAAAATAGAGGCAGTAAAAGCAAACATAAAATTTTTCGGAAAAGCTTGGGCCGCTTTTTATGACTAATGAACTTATCCAAGCCATTTGCAAAAGGAAGGTACATACCAAATTTCATCAAAATCGGTCCATTACTGTTTGAGTTATCGGTGTAGCATATATGTACACACACACACACACACACACACACACACACACACACACACACACACATATATATATATATATATATATATATATATATATATATATATATATATATATATATATATATATATATAAATAAATAAATCGAAACTGACCCCGGATATGTGTTCTAGGTAAAGGTTTTTTTAAGAAAATTTCTAAAAGCTAGAATAGAAGGTTTGCAAGCTTCTTGGGTAGATCATCGGATAAAGACTTGAGTGTGATAGTGTTACTTATTGTCATTTTTTACTTATACTAAGTAACTAATGTATTAACAATATCTGGAGAGAAACCACTACAAAAACTAACAGTGAAGACAGAGAAGTAGTCTCCAAGTCTGTATGTACTTTATGTATATATGTATATATATATATATATATATATATATATATATATATATATATATATATATATATATATATATATATATATATATATATATATATAGAGGTATCACATCGATGACTCAAAAAATAATGGGCAGATTTTGACAACATATGGCATGTACCTTCCCTTTGTTAAATGGCTTAGATAAGTTTGTTAGTCAGGAAAATCGGACGAGGTTTTCCGGAACAATTTTGAGTTTTCATTCGAAAAAAAAAATTATTAAAAAAAATAAAAAATCTATGATAACCAAATTTGGTAAGTAGGTTAACGATATAAAAAGTAAACTATACACCAAAATTTAGATTTTTATGTTACAAGAAAAAAAAGTTATAATAAAATATTTGGTGCCAGATCATTTCTATGAAAATTCACTACCATAACGCACCTGCTGCATACAGGCTTCTTTGTTTCCACCTTATTACCTCCGGTGTTGTTTAGATGAATGATTCTTATAATGAAAAATGAATAAATGAGCTGGTTATAAAACTGAAATAAACGCTTTGTATCCGGCCGATGTTTAATTTGATTCCAGTGTCTGTAGATGACGCTTCAAGCTTGATTAGTGATTCGATGTCAATTTTATTACTATATTTATTTTGTCTGTCGCTATTTCAACCACAATGTCTGGGATAATCGACCTGGAATATGATTATTCATTGCATCCGTGGACTATGATTGTATACGGATCATCAGATTTACTTTTCTGTGTTCCGACGCAAGTCATACTTTTAATAAATCCACGATTCAGTCATCACAACAATATACACATAAAAAATTTGCGTCTGACATGTATTGGCAATGTTTTTATTAGCCTTTAGAGAATTTTCATAAAGCATATTAGTGAATTTAAGAAAATTCTCTAATAGAGAGGTATCGATGGTGAGACTTTCGGAAAATTTCTTCAGATGAGCGCGAATTAGGACCTCTGGAACCCATTTCCATGGTCAGTTAAAATGTTCATATATATATATATATATATATATATATATATATATATATATATATATATTATGTTTAGTACCTTAAATTATACAATATGCATATACAAAAAGTCTAAGATTTGTATAATAACATAATTTATAAAGTTTGATCCAGAATTCCTTGACGCCTAGTGCATACCAAATTCAACAAACTTCAAATTCTGACTTGCCAATTAAAATGACCTTTTGCTGCATGTCTCTCTTCGAATGTTTCACCACATGCCTTTATTTATAATAAGTTGTGATCGGTCCATAATCCTGTCTTGACCTACAATTTCTTTTTAACAGCCCATATTTTTTGCCAAATTTGTAAATTGAAAAGGTGACAGAGAATGATAATAGTGACATATCAATCACAGAATATCATATATATATATATATATATATATATATATATATATATATATATATATATATATATATATATATATATATATATATATATATATATATATATATATATATATATATATATATATATATATATATATATATATATATATATATATAGATATATGCATCACACCGATAACTCAAAAAATAAGGGGCCGATTTTGATAAAATTTGGCATGTATTTTTCCTTTGTAAGTGGCTTGGATTTCGTCAGGAAAATCGGACGAGGTCTTTTGCTTATCAAGAGGTAATGATTGTCGCATTTTCTAAAAAACGTGTAAAGCAAGCGTGAATTAGAGCCAATTGCACCTTATATGAGGTCAGCTTCAGACCTTATAATATTTATATACAGTGTGGAACACCCAAATAGAATAAATTCAGTATCACGATTAGTGTGAATATTTATATAAAATGCCGAAACACGTCAATTTTAGATTGAAAAATGACATCCTGCCACGTGAAAACTTCACCCTTACATTCAACCCCCTTTTCGTAGCAGTAGCAACACCCAATTTTTAAAATAGGAAGTAAGGTCTCGTAATACTTCATTTGAAATTTATATATTCATTAACTAAATGGTAAATGGAAAGGCTTCTTTTCAGAAAATATATATATTTAATTTCCTATTTGTTTCGGCCAACTAAATAGCCATCTTCAGACGTAAATCTAAAAATACAATAAAAAGGACTGCCAGAAAACTGTTTTTTGTAGGCAATTATGCTGGTTGGGGCACAATGGTCTCAAAACACTCAATACAGAAAACGTCAACGTTAACATCTAAAGTGAAACAGTAAAACAAGCTACAAAGCTACAGTAAAAGCTAAGGAAAACTACAGTAAGAGTTAAAGGAGCTACAGTAAAACAAGCTAAAAGCCAAAACATAGTTAAACATGTAGTCAACGCGGATCAAAAGCATCCGAGAAAACTAATACACAGTAAACTGATGAGGAGGTTGAGCCCGTTTTTCCTGTATTAGTTTGCTTTTGATCCTATCCTATTTATTTAAAAAGCAAAGACAGCAACCTTAATGAATATAAGCTTCAAGTTAAATTATTTATTCATTATTTAACCAGAAAATGAGACAATTTTTTGTAAATAAGTCAGCAAGGGCAGGGTTAATCTTAATAGGTAAGCTCTTACGGTCAGCTTTTTCTCGCTACCGTACCATTTTTACTGAGGCAGCATAACATCAAAGGAAGTTTTAATCGTTTTAACATCGCCTTAATAATACACAGCAAAGACCTAGTGGATTAAAAAGATTTTATTGAGTTTGAAAAAACTTTTTATCTCAAAAAATAATAGGGCGATTTTGATAAAATTTGGCGTGTACCTTCCTTTTGTAAATAGCTTGGATAAGTTCGTTAATCAGGAAAATCTGACAAGGTTTTCCGGAAAAATTTTGAATTTTAGTTCGAAAAAAAATTTATCTCAAAAAATAAAAAAGCTATGATAACCAAATTGGGTAGGTAGGTTAGCGTTATAAAAATTAAACTATACACCAAAATTTAGATTTCTATGTTACAACAACAAAAAGTTATAATAAAATATTTTGTGCCAGAGCATTTCTATGAAAATTCACTACCATAACTCACTTGTTTATATCTCTGCAAATAACAAACTTAGGGCAATCACATTTGGTACTCTGGTTTATATCATAAAAAGTAAACAACATACGAAAATTTAGATGTGTAAGTTAAAAGACAAAAAAGTTACGGGCATCTAAAGAAAAAAAATTGGGATTTTTCTCTTAAAACGCCGAAGTCGCGATTTGAAACGTCAAAATTGGAAAAATTGAGGAAAATAACCTGAAACGAATATGATATGTAGAGAAAACCTCGCAACAAGAATATTATACAAACCCTTTCAGCATCAACCGTCATTGTCGATCATTTTAATAAAATATTTCCAAAAAATTCATTTCAAATAGACCCTTTCCCTGATGCTTTGGCAGTAGTTTAAGAAAACGTTTAAATTAATTCCTGCATATAGTTTTTATTAGTGAAATTAAATAAATTGTTTTGATGATACAAAAACCTTCATAGTGGGACTCTCTTTTGGTCACCAGAAGGAGAA
Source organism: Tillus elongatus (assembly GCA_964006375.1). Taxonomy (NCBI): domain Eukaryota; kingdom Metazoa; phylum Arthropoda; class Insecta; order Coleoptera; family Cleridae; genus Tillus; species Tillus elongatus. Next base: position 22,040,550 of record OZ023265.1, on the reverse strand, counting down.
AACATAAATACCTATAATAATTCAATTTTCTTTAAAGTTAGAAACTTCAAATTTGGCATGTACTAGTTAAAAGGGGTTGTGTGTGTGGGGTTGCTAGTCCTCCATCGGGCGCCTCCCAGGTGGCGAATAGGTGAACGCCTCCTAAATATACCGAGGAAATCAAATACTCGGGGCAGACCAAAACTAGCACGGGCCGAACAGTTACCGGTATAAGTAACCAACTCAACTAAGAGATAGGGCACCTTCTTGCCCTTGAGATGAGAAATCATCTCTAAAGGCGGAGAAACCAATGAATGGTGAACGGCAGGAAGATGCAGAAGGCAACGGGAAACCACTGCAGTAAATATCCAAATAGATATCCCTAGTTAATCAACATGGCTGAGTTCAAGGCGAAAAATTCAGGAGTTTCTAGTCCCCTATTCGGATCACCGGGGGGGGGGGCAGTTTTGAATGCAGCTAAGAAAAAGGAAAGAGACATAAGGATCGGTACATGGAACATCAGATCCTTGTTCGAAGCAGGTAAAATTCACAACGTGCTTCAAGAAATGCAGCGACTCAATGTGAACGTAATGGAACTCAGTGAAACTAGATGGACTAATTCAGGCGAAATGAAGATTAATCAGTCAAAGATTTACTACTCGGGTAACAACGACGCAAACCACCGAAACGGAGTAGCGATTGTGGTGGAAGGTAACTTTTGTCAAGCTATAACTGGCTTCATCCCCAGATAGAGTAATGATGATAAGAGCAACAACAACAACCCAAAGAATACTTAACATCATTCAAGTATACGCCCCCACTTCCGATAAGAGTGAGGAAGAAATAGAACAATTCTATTATGAAATTCCACAAGCTCTGGATGTCACAAAGAACAAGGATATAACGATAATAATGGGAGACTTCAACGCGAAAGTTGAAAAGGGGAAAGTAGAAGATCTTATTGGTGATTTTGGGTTGAGCACAAGAAATGAAAGGGGGGATAGATTAAGACAGTTCTGTCAAGGGCAAGGCAAGGTGATTACAAACATATACTTTAAGCTGCCTGATAGGAGGCTTTATACTTGGAAATCACCCGGTGATAACACCAAACACGTAGTTAGGAATCAAATTGATTACGTCTTAATTAATAAAAGGTACCGAAACTCCATAGTGTCGGCTACGGCTTATCCTGGAGCAGATGCAGCAACAGAACATAATCCAGTAATAGTAAGGCTCAGAGTACGACTGAAGAAGCCAAAATCCCAACAAATAAAAAAACATCTACAAACCTTAAACTTTAAAAGCCCAATAATGAGAGCACAATTGACCAAGAATATTAACAACGAACTAAGTAAGATGAGAACTGAACCGAATGAAGATCCAAACATAATATGGGATACCATCAAAACCACAATAACGACTTTAACAAAAGAATTACTGCAAACAAAGAATACTGTTCACAAACAAAAACCATGGATAACTGACGAAGTTTTAAAACTAATGGAAGAAAGAATAACGTACAAAAATATAGACAACAATGCATATAACCATATACATAGTGAAATAAGAAAAAGAATACGTGAAGCCAAAGAAAAGTGGTACAGAGAAAAATGTGCGGAGACAGAAGATTTGACAATGAAACACGATGATCTTAACCTCTATAAAAAAATTAGGGAGGTGGCTGGTATAAAAAGGCAAAACCAAAGCAATGTTTTGCTAGACAGAGATGGCAAAATAATCCCAGACACTGCAGGGAGCCTGGCAAGATGGAAGCAGCATATCCAGGAACTATTCGACGATGACAGACAACAAAAAATTGTAGAAGAGGACACAGGAGGAGATTTGGGCCCAACAATAACAAAGGAAGAGGTAATGCACGCGGTAAAAATGGCAAAGTCTAATAAAGCTCCAGGACCCGACGAAATTCCAGCAGAAATAATTAAACTAATCACAGAAGATCAAATGGGCATATTGGTGGAACTATGTAACACCATATACAACACAGGAATCATTCCCCGCGAATTGCTTAGATCGACCTTCATTACATTACCAAAAAAGGTTAAAGCAAAAGAATGTAGTGACCACCAAACCATCAGTATAATGAGTCATGCTCTCAAAATATCCCTAAAGATAATACACCAGAGAATTTTAAGGAAATTACAACAAGATATTAGCGAAACCCAAATTGGCTTCAGAAATGCCATGGGAACAAGATAAGCCTTGTTTGCCTTCAATGTGTTGACTCAAAGATGCATCGACATCAATCAGCCGATGCATGTCTGTTTCCTTGACTACGACAAAGCATTTGATAGAGTCCGCCACAACCACCTCATTCAGTTACTTAAAAGTGAAAATATAGACATGAAAGATATTAGAATAATAAATAATTTATACTACAGCCAGACGGCTAATATTAAAGTGGACAATGAACTCTCAGAAGAAGTAAAAATACAACATGGTGTAAGGCAAGGATGTGTACTATCGCCGCTATTATCTAATCTTTACTCGGAAGAAATCATTCAGAGAGCGCTGGAAGAAACAACAATGGGAGTAAAGGTCAATACCCATTAACAATATCCGGTATGCAGACGACACAATACTCATTGCCGAAACAATAGAAGATTTACAGAGCTTAGTAGATCAAGTAGTGACGAGTAGCGAGGAGAGCGGACTTACCTTAAATATCAAAAAGACCAAATTTATGACCATTACAAAATCAGTTCAGCAACAGGAAAACCTATAGATCAACGGAGAACTAGTAGAGAAAGTCAGTAAGTACAGGTACCTGTGAACAACTGTCAATGAAAATAATGAGTACGCTGGAGAAATTAAATCAAGAATTGGACAAGCCAGAACCATATTTAACAGAATGAGAAGCGTGTTATGCAGTAGAGATCTTAACTTACAACTTAGAGTCAGAATATTGAGATGCTGCGTTGTCTCGGTGTTGCTATATGGGATGGAATCATGGACGGTAAAGAAAGATATAAGTGATCAACTGGAGGCATTTGAGATGTGGTGATATAGAAGGATCTTGAGGATAAGTGGGGTAGACATGGTAACAAATGAGCAGGTACTGGGACGAATGAGAAAAGAAAAAGAAATATTGAACACAATTAAAATAAGGAAGCTGCAATATCTGGGCCACGTGATGAGAGGAGAGAAATATGTATTGTTGCAGAATATTATGCAGGGAGAGATACAGGGAAAGAGAAGCAGAGGAAGAAGATGCATTTCCTGGCTAAATAATCTGAGAAAATGGTACAATTGTAGTTCCGTTGAGTTGTTCAGAGCTGCAGCATCAAAAGTGGGAATAGCCATGATGATAGCCAACCTTCTAAGAGGAGACGGAACTTGAAGAAGAAGAAGTTAAAAGGCAACCTTTGTTCAGCATTCTACTAAAATAAGTTATTATTTTCGAAGATGAAAAAAAATTTCGAACATAACTCAAATTTTCCGAAAATAATGAAAAAATTTCGAAAATAATGTAAAATTTTCCTTAAAGTCCTAAAAATTTACCACATAAAAAGTTTCTGCCAAATTTAATTTGAAACACATACGTGTCCCTTGAGACTAATTATTATTATTATGATCATTGTTATTATTATTATTAATAGGTTTATTATTACATCAAACAGTGAACGCATTCAAATATTCTTATCTCTTCTGGGTATCGTTTCAATCTGGCATGTTGGTTCCCTCTGTTGGCAAACAAAGGAATATGCAGTTTCAATCTCTTTATAGTATGAGTGGGGAGAAAGAGAGACGAACTCACACACACACACGCATACACACACATACACACATATTCACATGAGCAGGACACTGGACAGTGTACGACACAAGCAATTCAGATGCTGCAAATGTATCAGATTGGATGCAGTGCATTATTGATGATCAGGTACTTGAAGTCCATTGCATCAGAGCTGCATCCCTTTCCTCCCCATAGTCCCTCTCCAGGATTCTATACTGCTGTAGTGGACCCCGAGTAATGTAATGTCCAGAGGGAGAGCTATTGTGAAGCAGATATTTATCATTTATATCAAATACTCCTCCAGTGAATTATGCACTGTAATCCATTTAATGTTTACATACGTTCAAGAGGATGTAACACGCTGGAACTCGTGCTTCACAAGATTGCCTCTTCTTACTTTTATTTTGTGTTCGTTAGGTTAGATGATAATACTGAATGTAATCCTCGTCACTTAGTAAAACGCCTCCGAACTAAATTTGCCTGTTCTCTCTTCTTGGGCTTTTATCACAGTTTTAGTCCAGTTGAATAAGCGTCCAACCTCAGAATGAAAGATAAAAAAAATTCGGGACGCAGCAAGTGCGTTATAGAAGCGAAGTTTCATAAGAGTTGTATACTATTTTTATACGGCATATTAGTAAAATTAATACTTTAAACTTACACAGACCTGGAAGATCAATTTTAGAGGTCCTAGTACGCGCACATTTGAAGAATTCTTTCGAAAGTGTTACCATCGCTTTATCTCTATTATCAAAAAAAAATCTTGCGTTCTAACACCCTTTGAGAAAAATGCCCAAAACTCAATTTTCTATGAAGCTAAAGAATTAAATGTTGCTATATCTGTAGATAGTGCAAGTCTCTTTATAAGAAACTTGTATTGCAAATTTCATTAAAGTTATACAGCAGATTTCCAGAAGGAAACTTAATTCATATTTAGAAAAGTAAAGCATCTGCCAAATTACAAACGTAGCAGTTATTTTTCCTTATTAATCGCCAGTATGATTTCATTTTAGTCAACCTAATCCAACCGATTTTTTCAATATCAACAATAACAAAACTACAATTTCAGACTCAAAGGTGACAAACTTATTCAGGCGTTTTAAGCAAAAATGAGATCTTGTTTAAGCCGTGTCAAATCTGTGCACTATTGTTTCTCCAAATGTTAAAATAAAACATTGAAAAAACATACGTTCGTCGAGCTGGATTCGATCGCGTAACCTTCTGCTTAGGAGGCAAGGGCGATGCCTCCTGCGCCATCTAGGCGCAAGTCAACTAACGTTTTATTTGCGTCATACTTTAGATTGGCTTCATGCACTGGATCTTATATTCAAGGTATACGTAACAATTATTAATTACAGAATTAGTATAATTACCATTAAAACACATCCCACGGCTGTTTCGGTCTTATATGACGTCTTATGTTTAAGTTAAAAGATAAAAGAGACTATTTTAGAATCATTTTTATAGAGATTTGGCTTAATTTTGTTGAAATTTCTGCTATATTATACAACATCATAATATATCTATGCTGCGCTAAAGCTGTATGTGCGGCCGTTAATAAAGCCACCAATAAAATGTATTTTAATAATTGATTGAATCCCGCAGTTAAATAACAATCACATGGTAAATTTTTAATTTGATGTCGTCTGTCATTTTTCATAATTGCAGCCGAGATTTTACGATTGTTGGTTCGGGTAATATGTTTTCTGCCTGGTATATATATTTAGTTTGGTTACCGCTGATGTATGGTTTATACCTGTTGTATGAATTAATCTACGCGTGGCAGTTAACTACTCTGCCTGTCAGGCATTGGACTTCAACCACTGAGTCGTTTCAACGCATGTCTTTGGGATTTTTTTGATACATGTAGCTTAAAAACAAATGACAATCCAAAACTGAGAATAGCACAAATAGATTACTCTGTAAAAAGTGTCCTGATAATGCGCAAAACTTAGACATGTCAGATCAACGCCTACTTAGATATTGAAGAAAAAAGAAATCGACAAATTTTGGTTTTCTCAAAATAACGAAAACGAAAAGAGGCAGGGCAAAATACAAGCCATATTTTGAACGAGCATGAAATTCTACAAAACATATTCAGAAAGATTTCCGCGGTCTTTAATGTGAGACATGCTTGGTTCTCGGGTTAAACCGCGTCCAGAATTTATGGAAACTCGACGTTTCGGCTCCTGTTTTGGAGCCATTTTCAAGAGGTAAAGGAAATATGTAAGGACACTCTAAGGCCTCAATCTGTCTACTCCTTAGAGTGATGGACAAAGGTGGGTAAATGAAATATGTAAGGACACTCTAAGGCCTCAATCTGTCTACTCCTTAGAGTGATGGACAAAGGTGGGTAAAGGAAATATGTAAGGACACTCTAAGGCCTCAATCTGCCTACTCCTTAGAGTGGTAGACAAAGGTGGGTAATGGAAATATATAAGGACACTCTAAGGCCCCAATCTGCTTACTCCTTAGAGTGGTGGACAAAGGTGGGTAAAGGAAATATGTAAGGACACTCTAAGGCCTCAATCTGCCGACTCCTTAAAGCGGTGGATAAAGGTAGGTTGGACTGTTGTAGCTCGATTACGGGGCCTCAATCTACCTACTCTCCAAATCTCGCCGGAGATAGTCTGTGAGGTCTCAGTGTGTTCAACCCTAGGCCTCAGAGAGATCTGGCAGTTCGTTGCAAGTCTTGTCTTATATATGTCGTTCCGTCTACCTGTTTCGTCATCAGTGAAAGTAGTGGGGTCACCGTCAATTAAGTGGGGGGCTTTGGTCACGGTATTTAGAGGAGGATTAAGAGGGTCACCGGCATTTGTTGAGGCAGATAATGATGCAATAAAATTGTCTGTGGAATTTATTTCCTTTTTGTGTGTTTGTAAAGAAAATATAATAGGTTTCCAAGTAGTCGGAAGGCGAAGAGCATCATCTCTCTTATTTAAACAATCGGGACGTTTTTCAATCTCGATTGCTTCCCGGATAATTCTCGTTTTGAAATTGTAAACCGGTGCTATTGTTTTGGCATTATCGAAGTCTATTTTTTGCCCTGTATGAATATGATACATGGCCGTATTCACAACAGACCAAAAACTGTCAAATCTTATAAAAACTCCCAAGGATACAATTCCAAACGAATTCCACGGAGTTAACTAAATTCCTTGTTCCGACTGTTCCCGAACTTACGTAGGACAAACAAACAGACGCATCCACAATAGAATATACGAACACACCCTCGCAGTTAGAAAATCCGACCCCTCATCGGCGCTGGCCATGCATCATATTCATACAGGGCACAAAATAGAAATAAGAAAAGAAATTCGGGATGCAGCAAGTACGTTATGGTAGCGAATTTTCATTAAATGCTACAAAATTGAATAAAAGGTAAGATGCTTACTGGCAAATAGGCCATTGCTGACCCTTTTTGCTCATCTAAACTAACCTACCCTCCACCTTGAGCTCGATCTCAACGACGACAGTGATGTGAAAAATCATCCGCCGCCGGTGAGTCTCGAACCGTCGACCCCCGAGTCCGTATTGGAAAGTCATCTACTTTCCTGCATGGCCACGGAGACGCTTGAATAGCTCAATTTGCTATTAACCTATAAGGTTAACCAAGAAACCGGTTTTTTCTGGAACACTAAGTTTACTTTCGGAAATTTTTTTTACATTTTCAAACAATAAAGTTATTTTGATGAAACATGGCACATTGATTATGCTATATAGGTTATACTGGTAACCAAATTTGATGCCTGCTTTCTTAAAAAAAAACACACATATTTGGTTTTAAAAACAATTTTATAAAAATTCACTACCATAACGCACTTTCTGCGTCCAGATTTTTTAATCTAAAATTTTGTCATTTTTAAAGATGCACAATAATTTATATATATATATATATATATATATATATATATATATATATATATATATATATATATATATATATATATATATATATATATATATATATATATATATATAAATATTTAACATTGAAACTGACCCCGGATATGGGTTCTAGGTGTCCTTTTTTTTTCTCCCTTTGGGCTCGTCCGCATCTTTGCCGCCTCGATAGCACCGCAGCCTTTGGCTTATTGTACTAGGTGTGCTAGTTTGCGCTCATTTGAAGAAATTTTTTCAAAGTTTAAAAGTCGGGATCTCCTCATTAGTGAATTTTTTTTAAGGAAAATTTACTAAAAATCGCTAAATAGCTAGTGACGTTATCTGATCGGTTATTAGATATAAACTAGTGGACCTGTGCAGTGGTCGAAATTCAATATATTAAAAGTCAGCTCAGAACTGGCACGGACCGGGGGAATTCGACTGACCAATTAATACAAAGCATTCTTTAATCTATTTGAACTTAAAGATTTTTCTGGCTAACGAACTTATCCAAGCGACTTTCAAGAGAAAGGTACTCACAAAAATTGGATCAAAATCGGCCCATTATTTTTTGAGTTATCTGTGTGATATATACATTTATATATATATATATATATATATATATATATATATATATATATATATATATATATATATATATATATATATATAAAAGTCCGGATCTCCACATTAGTGAATTTTTTGAAAGAAAATGCACTAATAAGCTGTATTAAAGTAAAGCATGTACTGCATTCAAATTTAAAAAAGAACAAGCAAAATTGGAAAGGTATTCTATAAATCTCAAAAAAATCGAGACGCAGTAACTGCGTTTTGGTAGCGAATTTTCATTAAATCCTTCAAATTTCAATAACTTAATTTGCTATTAACCCGAAGTTTGTTGGCTACGAAACCAGTTTTCTTGGAGAAGCTTATTTTCGGAAAACTTTTGTACATTTACAAACGATACGTTTTTCTGATAAAATATGGTACATTGTTTCTACCACATAGGTTATACCGGTAACCAAATTGATGTCTATTTGCATTTGAGAGATATATTTGCTATTAAAAACATTTTTATTGACTTCCATAACGCACTTGCTGCGTCCAGACTTTTTAGTGAATTTTCTTTAAAAAAATTCCCTAATGAGGAGATCCCGACTTTTGAATTTTGAAAAAACTTTTTCAAATGAGCGCTAATTAGGCCCCCTAGAACACATATCCGGGGTCAGTTTCAATTTTCATATGTTTATATATATATATATATATATATATATATATATATATATATATATACATATATGTATACATAATATATATATATATATATATATATATATATATATATATATATATATATATATATATATATATATATATATATATATATATATATATATATATATATATATATATATCACACCGAAAACTCAAAAAATAATGGGCCGATTTTCTTTAAATTTGGTGAATAACTTCCTTTCACAAGTGGCTTGGAAAAGTTTGTTATCCAGGAAAATCAGTCCTGGTTTTCCCGGAAGATTTTGTGTTTTCTTACGAGAAAAATTATATCTCCAAAAATAACAAAGTAAGGGCAGGTTTTATATCATTATAGGTAAGCTACATACCAAAATTTAGCTCTGTAGGTCAAAAGACAAAAAAGTTACATGCATTTAAAGAAAAATTTGGGTTTTCCTCAAAACGTCAAAATGGCGATTTAAAACGTCAAAATTGGCAACATTTAGGTAAAGAACCTGGAACTAATATGGGCTATAGAAAGAAAATGCCTCAAGAAGAATGTTTTACAAACCCTGATGTCTTAGCTTCAACCGTCACTGTCCTTAATTTTACTAAAATATTTCCAGAAAATTTATTTTAAAAAGACCCTTTCTCTGATGCTTGGCAGTAGTCTTAGCTATAGAGTTTATCGTTCAATGGTATATAATTTTTGTCAAATTTTCGTAAAAAATCAATAAAGCTCAATATATCCGTTATTATACAAGATACAAAAAAATGTATACATTAATTATAGGGTGTATTAAGCTACATCTTAATTATTTCTACAATCACAGGCTGGCCCATAAGTCGTTGGTGATACAAATTTTCTTTTTTTCAATCGAACACGTCTTATGTTATTGGATTCTTCAATTTCCATCGAAATATAATGCATATTTGTAAGAAAAGAAATTCGGGACGTAGCAAGTACGTTATGGTAGCGAAGTTTCATTAAATGCTACAAAATTGAATGAAAGGTAAGATGCTTACTGGCAATTAGGCCATTGCTGACCCTTTTTGCTCATCTAAACTAACCTACCCTCCACCCTGAGCTCGATCTCAACGACGACAGTGATGTGAAAAATCATCCGCCGCCGGTGAGTCCCGAACCGTCGACCCCCGAGTCCATATTGGAAAGTCATCTACTTTCCTGCATGGCCACGGAGACGCTTGAATAGCTCAATTTGCTATTAACCTATAAGGTTAACCAAGAAACCGGTTTTTTTGGGAACACTAAGCTTACTTTCGGAATTTTTTTTTACATTTTCAAACAATAAAGTTATTTTGATGAAACATGGTACATTGATTATACTATATAGGTTATACTGGTAACCAAATTTGATGCCAGATTTCTAAAAAAAAAAACACACATATTTCGTATTAAAAACAAATTTATAAAAATTCACTACCATAACGCACTTGCTGCGTCCAGATTTTTTAATATAAAATTGACGTGTTTTGTCATTTTTTAAAGATACACAATAATTGAGATACTGCGTTTATCCCATTTGGTTGGTCCTCACTGTATATAGAATTTCAAAAATTAATGAAGCGATAATTTCAAAAAGTATGTAACCAATTTACTGAAAAATCTAAATATTTATTCCTATGCCGGTAGAGGAGTACATCTTATTTTAGCTGATTTCTTTTCTTATTTACGCGCATTGTTGCCCAAAGTAGATTCACTTTGTATGATATCCTGCTGTGCTACAGGGCTGGGGGTCTCCTTTGGGAACTGCAACAGTCGTGTGTCTTCCTTGTACTACATATGTATAACCGTATATGTATCTGCAGTGATTGTGTCCCGGTCTTTATGTCTGCTGTGTGTGTGTATGTATGTATATGTGTACAAGAGTGTGTGTGCAATCAATTTAAGCATTATTCGTGTAGGGAGAACGACCTCAGGAGAATACCGACTGACCATTTTAAAGGACACACTCCGTAAATGGTAGATATATGCTCAGCTTGACCCTCGGATCTTTCTATACCATTCAGCAAATATTACTTCCTTTGATATGTGAGATAGCTCTCAAAATTTCTATTGGAATTCCTTTTACTTATTAAAATATGTGACGGCTAAAAGGACGTCGGTTTCGATTGGGAAATGTAGATTGAGAAATGTAATTCTATGTTGTATCGGTAAATACAAAGTGTTAGGCAATTTTAGAGTTATAATCATCTTAGTAAATTCTAAAGATTGTATATTACAATTAATATTTTGGAAACATTATTGCTCTTTTTAATTTAGTGAATTTATTGTTACACGTACAACAATATAACTGCAATGTGTGTACTGTGAAAAAAGTTATTCATTTCACTGTAGAGAATCATCTTCTAAAGTGTCAGAATTACGTATTGTCACATTTGTCTATGATAATTAAGTTTATGGACTTTGTTGCTTCTATGGTCAGATGTCAATTATTAAGTGTGTTGGTAAGAGCGAACACTCTGGAATTATATTTCTAGAAGGGACCAGAAGTGACAGGTAGAGAAAAGTGTAGAAGATCTAGAATCTCTATGGAGAGTATAAATAGACGAACAGTACATAGAGTGAGTTAGTTCAGTATTAAGTCGGTGTAGTGAAGAAGTGATCATAGAGTATTAAGCGAGTCAGCAGTGTTGGTGTTTAAGAAGCGATCATAGAAGGCAAATAGTGGAATATAATTTTATGAACATTTAGTAATAGAGAGAAACATTTTAGTTGATACTGGTGTTGGAAAATAGTTGCTTATAATAAATTAGTAGTTTGAAAAGCTGTGTTTTGTTAGTCAACGAATCCGGAACCCTGTAGAACGTAAGAACTGGTGTCAGAAGTGGGATTTTCAAGCTGGTAGTGGAAATATTTTTCAAAATATTCGTTGAACAACGTGAAAACTTCTAGAATTTCTGGAAGATCAGTGTCAGCAGTGATCCATAACTGGATGTGTTCTTCGAACAGAATAAACTGTGTATCAGCTTTAAGTACGTCTATGCATAAGACACGTAGCGCAACAGCCAATCTGGACGCCCAGCTATTAGAAATGATTTTAAAAATGGACGAAGAAGCTAAGTTAGCAAGAGAAGAAGCCAGAAAAAGAGACGAAGAATCCAAATAAGAAATTAGAAAAGAGATAAAGAAGACAGAAAAAGAGATAAAGAAGCGAAAGAAGAAATAACAAAAATAGATGAAGAGGCCAAAGAAGAAATAAGAAAAGGAGATGAAGAGGTCAGAAAAAGAGACGAAGAAGCCAAAGAATAAATGAGAAAAAGAGATGAAGAGGCCAGAAAACGAGACGAAGAGATAAGAGAGGAACTGAGAAAAAGAGACGATGCAGTCAAAGAAAAAAATGAGAAAAAGAGATGAAGAGGCCCGAAAAAAAGACGGAGAAGCCAGAAGAAGAGATGAAGAAACAAACAAAATTCTGCAAGAACAAGCCAGCAGAATTAAGAATATTACTTCCTGTGTGGACGAACGTATGAAGCAGGTAAAAGACGACATCTTCCAACAAGTAGAAAGCAGAGTAAGGGGTATCAGCGACGATGTACATGACAAGCTGACGAATATACAAAAGAAAGTGAATCAGAAAATACAATCACTAGAAAAAAAGTGTGGTATTTATCTACGCCAATTTGAAGCCGCTGCTACAGCAAATGGTTGCGGCGAGAGAGAGAGAGAGAAAGCGACATCGCTAATTGTAGATTTTAGAGGAGATGCTCTAGATGTGCCTCAAGGTATTCCTAGGGAAGAACCGCTGAGTTTTGACAGCATCAGACATCAATTAGAAATGAGGTTTGGCGACCAGCATTTACAACAGTTGTATCGATTGCAGTTGAAAAATCGTTGTCAGAAACCGGGCGAAAGTCTCCAACATCTCCACGCCGACGCTGTCAAACTGACGCGATTAGCCTACCCCATAATTCCGATGGAGTTTTTAAACCAGCTGTCGGTGCAAACCTTCATTGACGCCATCAGAGATACCGACACGCAGCAGGCGCTGATAATAGTAAGACACAAAAACCTGAACGATGCTTTGGGGCATTCCCAGGAGTTTGAGGCGCAAAGCAAGCATCGGAAAGTCATGTGACAGTTCGCAGTCCCCAGGTCCAAGAAGAAAATAAAACAGATTCATCCAAGCTCATGCAGCTACTAGAGAAAATAGCAGAACAAATAAGGCCGACGTCTCATCAACACTCAATAAGAGCTCACCGTGTGAATGCCTAGCGCTGCTGTAACTGCGCCAAGGTGGGACATATAAGGGGCGAATGTTGGGCTCTAAGACCACACCTAAGGGAAAAAGTGAAGTTAAGGTCGGTAACCATTTCTCAGGTTAGCGATTCGGGCAGCGCTCTCGTCCTAGACGAATACGTAAGCGGTAATAAGGCTCAGATGGTCGTTGACACAGGCGCACCTAGGATGATTATTTGCCGCGACATGGTTTCAAGATGGCGAGTAAGGAAGCCAGACCGTGTACAGAGTAAATGCAGCCGGTGGTGATCGAATCCAGGTATTTGGCGAAACTGACGTCAAGCTGCAAATTGCGACATGAAAGGCAAAGCAGAGAGCCATAGTCGCCGCCATATCAGACCCGATTATAATTGGCTTGGACATACTTCAGTGTCAGTGCGCTAAACTTGATCTTGGCCCTAACATCCTGACTATCGGCGGTGAAGAAATAATAATGTCGCCGGGCAGTAACCTGGTAGTGCGGAAAATCACCATAGAGGAAAATAGCAACGTTTGCCGTGAAAGTGCCATACCAGTGAAAAGAGCGATGAGAGGAATATACCACCCAGTTACTCAGCCAGAAGAAAGTGGAGAAGAAAGTATGAGAGAAGTAAAAGACAAAGGGTGCAAAGACCACGTAAATGTGAAGCCAACTCAGAAAAAGCTCAATAAACATCTTTGTTGGAACAGAGCCGATGTCGACAGGATGAATAGGGCCCGCCAAAATATGTATGCAAGTACAAGCACCAGAACAACAGCAACTACACGGAAGAACCAGCACCACCTATAAGAACTTCGCTTGAAGAAAGCTCCGACATATTGACGAGAAGTAAAACCATCCACTCTACTGTCGGAATGCATATACGAATAGAAAGCGACCGCATGAAGACCCGTTATGACGTGCGAGCCAATTCAGCTGGTTTTAAAGAAGAAGATCGATTGTTGTTCTACAATCCAGTACGACGCAAGGGACGGTCACCGAAACTACAGAAATTGTAGGAAGGTCCTTATAAGGTGGTCAGAAGGTTCAATGACGTTGTATACCGAATTCAGAGAAGCCCTAAGAGCAATATGAAGGTGGTTCAGTGTATTGGTAAGAGCGAACACTCTGAAATAATATTTCTATAAGGGACCAGAAGTGACAGGTATAGAAAAGTGTAGAAGATTTAAAATCTCTATGGAGAGTATAAATAGACGAACAGTACATAGAGTAAGTCAGTTCAGTATTAAGTCGGTGTGGTGAAGAAGTGATCATAGAGTATTAAGCGAGTCAGCAGTAAGTGTTGGTGTTTAAGGAGCGATCATAGAAGGCGAATAGTGGAATATAATTCTATGGACATTTAATAATAGAGAGAAACATTTTAGTTGATACTGGTGTTGGAAAATATTTGCTTATAATACATTAGTAGTTTGAAAAGCTGTGTTTTGTTAGTTAACGAATCCAGAACCCCGTAGAACGTAACAGTATTGTAGGTACCTCGTATAAATTGAAAGGGTCGATGCAAAATCTTCCAACTTAATTAATTTTGAGGATGAGTTATTCGTTCCATAAGATTGTATAAGCACTTTCGTATGATTTGGTACAAAAATCAGTTGAGTCCCTGCACGCCAGCATCGAAATATAACATATGGAGTTGACCCAGCATGAATTTTGGGAAAACGATTGGTCAACTCCAGGAGATGACCAGTTTTCTCCAAAAATGTGTGGAAACCAATGGCAACACATGCGATTCAATTGTGGCTTTGCCTCAATACCCTTTCCTATAAGTTTTAGTTGTAGCAATAGAATTGTTGCGAATATTCTGCTTGGAAGAAAATAGCAACCTTTCTAACATATAACAAACTAACACACCAAAAAAGTGGTTATGAAGTTGTTAGTTTTTGCATTACAAGGCTACTTATCACACTATTATCGTTTAATACTTGCAATCATTCATAAATACTACAAACATCAACAACCAGACCACAGTTCCCTGCGGTATGGCCAATTATTTGGCTTTCACTATTATTGCGATAGGTTAAAAGACGCCATGTACTATAAAAATAACATCTCTGAGGCTTCAAACAAAAATAAAGCTACGTGGGAAGCAATTAAAGAAAATGTCATCGTGGGGAAGATGAACAGCAAGGTGGGTAATCTCAATATCGAGTTTGTCGCGCTTTGTCGACTCTGTTTAGCATCTGACGAAAAACTGTGACATAAATTGTGCATTGAGAAACAACTCTAATCTATATTCTATGCTTTTATATCATGTCTTAGAGGAGGATGTACTAGCGATCATAAAACCAGTGGCAGTTAAAATTCATCAGGGATAGATAAGATACCATGTAGTCTTTTTGAAAGGGCTACTCATCGTGTGGTAGCTCCACTAACTTATAAATGTGTCATTTAAAATCGGTTGTTTTCCTGAGCGTCTGAAGGTGACCATTGTTATCTCTCGTCTATTGAACAACTACAGGGCGATTTCGCCGGTTTCGTTTTTTCTAAGATCTTTATAAGGAATTGCTGCTCAGTGTTATTTTTTTAATTTCAACAACACACCACGAGGGCTTACAGTCTAAATACTATCGTACCGTGGGTGTCGACAAGGAGGAAAGAGGCAACTTGTTAATTCTGGACTTGAAGGTTCGGGGGAGAAGGAAAACATGTGCCGGCAAGGAGTTCCACAACTTGGAAGTCCTCGGGACAAAAGAGCGGGCATAACAAGATGTTCTATGTCTGGTGACCTGGACAGTAAAAGGGTGTATTCGCTCTGTTGCCCTGGTAGATCTGTTGGGGGCAGCAGGTGGAGGAACTATGGAAGAAAGCTCCTCTGAGCAGTGCTCATGCAGATATCTATAAAAGAGAAAAAGGTCACCAACGGCAAGTCGGTGGGCAAGGGATGGCAGCCTTTGGGTAAGGGTAGGGTCACCGATGAGACGTATAGCTCTCTTTTGAATGGAGTCCAGGATAGCGAGTGTAGAAGCGGCAGCAGCACCCCAGATGTGGGAGCAGTATTCAAGGTTTGGTCTTATTTGTGAAGTATATAAAGTATAGAGATTAGCTGGTGAAAAATATTTGAGAGCCCGGAAGAGGAAACCTAATTTCTTAGCAGCCGCTTCTGCAATTGATGTGACATGTTGGTGCCAATTGAGATTTCGATCCACAGAGATGCCAACAAGTGAAAAGGACTCATTACTTTGAATAACTTGGTTGTTTATTGTGATGGGTCTAGGGCTGGCGTATCTCTTATGAGAAAGAAAGCAAGACTGTGATTTGGTGGGGTTGAATTGTACAAGATTACTACTTCCGCAGTCTAATATTTTTTGGAGATCCGCGGAGATAGAACCCTCCATGAGTCTGTCCTTTTTGGAAGGTTACAATTGGCTGTCTCCTTGTCAATTTGGCTTTCGTAAGCGACTGTCAACTTAGGATGCCATATCTGTGCACTTACCTGACAGTCTTGGAGTACATAAATGGTGGCTCCAAATCCGCCAGGCTGATAGAACTCTCATGTCTAGACTGGGAAATTTAGTTGCGGCTATTTCTATACAACCCTCAACAGACAGGTTAATTATCGGATCAATTGACCCATATTCCACTCCTTCCCTTATCAATATCATAGCACCACCACGAAAGGTTGATTGTTTTGTAAAGTACTTTGCTATTCTGCAGGGTTGTATTATTTATAAAGCAAGCTAAACGGCAGTCTTCTAAACAATTTTCTAGGAAATCTATTTTCCTAGGCAGTCCTTGTAAGTTCAGGTTAATCCAAGCAAGGCAACCTTTGAGAATTTTTACGCATCGAATTTTGCCTTATCTCTTCCTCGAAAAAACCTATTTCTAGATACTGTTACAGCAGTGGGACAATTTTGAGCATCGTAAATATCACTTAACAGAGCAAAGTCTGCTTCTATCTTGAAATATGTATGTAATCGTCATTTAATTTTTCAAGCGTTTCTGATAATCTCTCATCGTGTTCATTTGACGTTTTCGGATCCTTATATTTATCATGCTTTGTCATACCTTCATTGCAAATTTTCGGCAACGTGGCAACGTTGCGTCCTTCACTTTGAACGAAAATATTTTTATCGCGGTTAATAGTTCAATGAAGAGGTTTTTATCATTTATTTATTTCTCCAAATTGCTATTTAATATGCGGAGGCATTCTATTTCCTTTCTACTAACTGTGAGTTCACATGTTAGATTGTTTACATTCACACTATTTTGCAGCTAAGGAATCACCTCAGCCATAGAATCACTAAAACCATTCCTAATATTAATAAACATGTTGAAGCTCGAACGACTCTAGCTCCGTTAGGAAACATTTTTTAATTAGAAAATTTACATTAAATCGCTATTAAATCAACTCTGGAATGTGCTGTTTCCATTTGTCTGTTTACTTTCTGAACAGCCTGTATATAATGATAATTTCTGCAAGAGCTCGTTCCCACCTCTTGTCTCAGGGGATGAAATTGTTTCTATCGCCCTGGGCAAGGCTGAACTTTTCGTTGTTCGCCGGCAATTCTACTCTCAACCCACCTCCAAATGTTCAACCACCAACAGCCCCCAACGTGTCGCATAAAATGACGGATACCATTTCAAAACTAAAAAGGTACGAAAGATGCTCTCTTCTCTTAATATCAGGAAAGCCTCTGGCCTTGAAGAGATCCCAGCAATTGTTCTCAAAAAATGCGCACCAGAACTTGCTCTTGTCCTGACTCGTCTGTTTCAGATATCTTACAATGAAGGCATATTCCCTAGTAACTGGAAAACTGCTCGAGTACAACCCATCCCCAAAAAAGGATCCAAAGCGCTTCCTAGCAACTACAGGCCCATTTCTCTCCTTTAAGTCGTCTCTGAAGGGATGGAAAAGTATATAAACACCGAATCACTAAAATTTCTTGAAAAACACAGTCTATTCCACGACAGGCAGTATGGATTCCGTCCGCGTAGATCGACTGCCGACCTCCTTTCCTTTGTCACCCATTCTTGGAACAAGTCTATGGAACTACACGGTGAATCCCAGATTGTCGCTCTAGACATATCCAAAGCATTCGACCAGGTCTGGCACGCAGAGCTGCTTAATAAACTTGCGGTCTATGGCCTACCACCAAAACTTTGTACCCAACTCCAACAGGAGAATTTTTGTTGTCGTGGATGGCCATTCCTCTAAACTGTATCCAATTAATGCAGGAGTTCCTCAAGGTTCAGCTTTAGCTCCTACTTTGTTTCTTCTCCACATCAATGACCTCCTCTTTAGCACATCCAACCCAGTTCACAGTTACGCGGACGACAGCACCCTTCACTCAAATATACAATATTCTAACCCTGTCTCTTTAGCCCAATTAGATGAGGATCGCAGACTCATGGAGGGTTCTGTCTCCGTGGATATCCAAAAAATATTAGACTGGAGAAGTATAAATCTTGTACAATTCAACCCCACCAAATCTCAGTCTTGCTTTATTTCTCATAAGAGATACACCAGTCCTAGACCCATCACAATGAACAACCAAGTTATTCAAAGTAATGAGTCCTTTTCTCTTGTTGGCATTTCTGTGGATCGAAATCTCAATTGGCACCAATATGTCACATCAATTGCAGAAGCGGCTGCTAAGACATTAGGTTTTCTCTTCCGGGCCCACAAATACTTTTCACCAGCTAATCTCTATACCTTATATACTTCACAAATAATGCCAAACCTCGAATACTGCTCCCACATCTGGGGTGCAGCTGCCGCTTCTACACTCGCTATCCTGGACGTCATTTAAAAGAGAGCTATACATTTCATCGATGACCCTGCCGTTACCCAAAGGCTGCAATCCCTTTCCCACCGACGTGCCGTTGGTGACCTCTCTCTCTTTTATGGATGGAGCTTTCTTCCATAGTTCCTCCTCCTGCTGCCCCCAACAGATCTACCAGGGGAACAGAGCGAATGCACCCTTTATTTGTCCAGGTCACCAGACATAGAACATCTTGTTATGCCCGCTCTTTTGTCCCGAGGACTTCCAAGTTTTGGAATTTCTTGCCGGCACATGTTTTTCCTTCTCCTCCGAACCTCCAAACCTTCAAGTCCAGAATTAACAAGTTGCCTCTTTCCTCCTTGTCGACACCCACGGTACGATAGTATTTAGTCTGTAAGCCCTCGTGGTGTGTTGTTGAAATTAAAAAATAAAAGCCCGAAAGTATGAAGGACATATAAGCCTCCAAAAAGTGGACATGTAGAAAAATGAGAAGACAAGGGATGCTGATCGACAGATGAACAAAGGTGTATTATATTATGAGGTGAGGGAAAAAAGATGAAGGAAATTGAGAGAGGAAACCAAAATTTCTTGGACATATTCCGAAATATAATCTTTTTGTCAACATTATGCGAAGGACAAGTCTTACAAAAACGCCAACAGATAGACCAAGTAGAGGATGGCTTCTGGAGAACTTATCCCAATTTATGAACTACGAAAGATACAATGGAATGCTGGAGACAGAGAGTAATATTTGCGACGACAGGGCGACATTATCCTTAGACTGTAGTAATGATTATAACGACTACATTATAGATGAGGCAACGTGCAATAATTATTTACATTTGTTACCAATAAAGTAAATATAAAACGAGCAAAACATAATTTTTCCAGAGCAATTCATCATGAAAACACGTATAGCATACAAACCCATCCAAAACGTCAACATACTAATGTCAGATCAGACCGTATGAAATTTTTATGTGCGTTTTATGATCGCAGCCTACCGTTAGTATTCAAATGAATCATATATTATTCCGGTGATCGTGCCATAACACATTTCTATGTCACTTTTATAAAATCGTTTTCCCATAGCCCATAAAATATGTAAATGCTGTATGTATTTGTTATTCCAGTTGCATGGTACTGATCGTGTATTATTTTGAACATACGCCCATCCAATTCATAATAGAGCGAGTTGGCGTGATGGACTGCAATTTACCGAGATCTAAATGAAGAATGTCTAATCAGCCGAGAAGTACTTCCGCCAAGGGCCGCATGTCCGGAAGTTGGCATTTCTGTTATGACTTTGCGATATCTGGGGGAAGGGGGCGCACCGGCAAATGATGCAATATGTCTATCTATGATTTTTCAATGTTTTGACAGCGTCTCGATGATATGAGGGTAGTTAGCCAACTAACTCTGTTTCCGGGGTTAATCGTCCAGAACGCACACTTAGATCATACAAAATGTACCGCATCTAAAGTTGCAATCTTAAGGGAACACATTAGAGTGTTTAGTTATTAAGAATTTTATTAAGTCTCATTTATTTATTTTCAAATATTACTTTGTGTTATTATAAGGATCATATTTTGTTATTCTTGTAAAATGTACTTAATGGAATTGAGTACAATGAAACTCTGTGCGTTGGTCATGTAGGAGAAATTAGGGTAAGATGATGTTTGCAACAAAAGTATTTTTACTGCTGGAAATTTTTATATCGACAACTACGAATGCATTTAGAAAAAAACTCTGGACGCAGCAAGTGTGTTATGGTAGTGAATTTTCATAAAAATGTGTTTAATAGCAAATATGTCTGTTTTTTTAAGAAAACAGGCATCAAATTTGGTTACCAGTATAACCTATAGCGTGTGTCCCAAAATGGATGGGAATGTATTGCTATCTTCGTTATTATTAGAGATGGGGAGACGGTTAAATTAGCAATGTTTTGTAGAATTTCATGCCGGTTCCAAATATGACTTGTATTTTGCCCTGCCTCTTTTCGTTTTCGAGTTATTTTGAAAAAAAAACAAAATTTGTCGATTGCTTTTTTCTTCAATAGCGTTGATCTGACACGACTTGCACATTATCAGGACACTTTTTACAGAATAATATTTTTGTGCTATTATCAACTTGGGTTGTCATTTTTTTTGAGCTACAGGTATCAAAGTTTGTTTTTATTATGGCAGCCATATTGGATTTTTTGCTCATATGATAGCCTGAGAAAAGAGCTTTCCAATGATGTACAACATGCTTGAGAAATCTTGTAATTACACTGACAATTTTGAGAAAAACCGATTTGAGGATAGTAGGCTATCAAATCCAATACCAGAAAACAAATGACAAAAAAAGTGTTCAAAAAACAGTACGCCATGGAGTCTAACAATAGACTTCTACTTTTAACATAATTTCCGTAATGATTCACGATAAAAAAAATGGTAACTTTAAGTACACCAATGAATCGGCCGATTATTACAAATGATATTTTACATTACAACGTTATCCTAAAAATTGTTATAATTTAATTAAATAGGTAAACCCAGTAAATAACTAAATTAACCAACAGAACTCAATAAAAATCAGATTAATTATTTACGAAGCCGCCTTGACAATTGTTTGATTTTTAAACGTAAGTCAACTGAAAAGCAACAAAAGAAAGGTTGCAATGGATATAACACTATAGCGATAATTAAGAATACTGTCATTTTTAATTATCTGAACAATTTGAGGTGTATTTAACACGTTGCTTAAAATTTTGTATTAAATAGTTTGTTTCCTGCTTATTTTAAATATTATTCAATAATATGTTCAGTAATGATGAATATTTTGACATGTTGGAATGTTATATTCATTCTAACCGAAATACTGAGGCAGCTGCCAATTCATATCAAAACAACTACCCAGAGAGACGACAACCAAACACCAAAATATTTCGCAGGATAGTGATCAATCTATTGAGCGACGGTAGCTTCCATGCAAAGAAACTACCAATGCCTAGAAATGAAGAAAGAAATAATGCCACCTTACAGGTTTCAAACGAAAACCCTCCGCAATCTGTTCGGTTTTATGGTGAACAAATTTACGTTCCAAAAAGTACGGTACACTGTGTATTAAAACAAAATCATTACCATCCATACAAACCTACAATCGTGCAAGGCTTATGTTGACGATTACCCTAAGCGACTTCAATTCTGCAGATGGTATCAAGGACAATGTCAGCAAGATGAAAATGTTCATATGAAAATAATATGGACTGATGAATCCAGATTTATAAATTGTGGTATAATCGCCATAATAAGCATTATTGGGCAAATGAAAATCCCCATCTAAAGGAAGAAAGACGATTGGAAGACAGATTTGGTATTAATGTTTGATGCGGCTTATTAGGTAAAAAACTGTTATTTTTATTTGTAGATTAGACAGCTAATTTAAAAAAAATTCTGGTAACTTCATTGTTGGTCCGTTCTTTTTTTATAAATAATGTAACTGGGAAAAGGTATCTTAGTCTATTGAGAAATGATATCTTATCAACCATTAGAAGAGTTCATGATAATTTAGACGAGATTTGGTACCAACAAGACGGTTGTCCAGCTCACAATGCTAGGATCGTCAAAGAATGTTTGTACCAAAATTTTAATAATTGTGTCATTTGTAACAATAGGCCGCTTCATTGGTGTACTCGAAGTCCTGATATAACACCCATGGATTTTACACTCTGAAAAATGATGTGCATAAATTCGATCCACCACAAAATATCAATGAATTACGAAACAGAATCACGGAAGCTATACATCATATTAACCAAAACACCATCACCAGAGTTTGCAGGCATGTTTCAAAAAGGTGTATAAAGTGCATTGAACAAAACGGTGGCCATATTGAACAATTTTCTATTCAGTGCAATTTTGAGTCTCTATTTTATTATTTGCTGAGTTCCGTTTCTAATTGTGTTGTTTCGTGGAGTTTAAGTTTCTATTTGTTATTGCCGGGTTACGTTATTAAACTGTTTCATATAATGTAATCTAGAATTATTACCTAATTAAGTATTGTAAATTAAATCACAAAATATTTTTATCGTGAATCATTACAGAAAATTATGTTAAAAGTAGAAGTCGATTGTTAGACTCTATGGCCTACTGGTTTTTGAACACTTTTTGGGGGTGGGTGGTTAGGTAGTAAAAAGGAAATATGAGCAGAAAATGCGAATAAAACGGGCTTGAAAGTTGTCTTTTTCACATCTTGAAGCCATATTCCCCTTAAACTCTGCCTACCCCGCACAGCACCCCTATTCCCCCAAAAACATTCTTGTTTACAATCCCCAAGAAAGTTACGGGACCAGGAGTGAGTAGTGAAATTTATGGTTTAACGGTCTACAATTTTTTTTAGCTATTTTTCGTAGAACAAATTCGTTAATGCATTTTTGAATTTTTTATCGAAATATTATGCGTTTGTAAGAAAAAGATATAGACGCAGTAAGTGCGTTTTGGTAGCGAATTTTCGGTAAATTTGCAGTTTAGTTCCCGAACGATTTTCGAAACACTGTTTTCAGAAACCTGCCTAGGGCCCCCCCTGGATCCACAGACCCCAAGAAAAATGTCTTGTTCACACTCCCCAAGGAAGTTACGGGACCAGGAGTGAGTAGGGGTGTATAATTTTTTAGCTAATTTTCGTAGAACAAATGCGTTAATGCATTTTTGCATCTTTTATCGAAATATAATGCGTTTGTAAGAAGAAAAAAAAACTGGACGCAGTAAGTGCGTTTTGGTAGCAAATTTTCGGTAAATTTGCACTTTAGCTCCCGAACGCTTTTCAAAAAACTGTTTTCAGAAACCTGCCTAGGCCCAATCCTGGATCGACAAACCCCAAGAAAAATTTCTTGTTCACACTCGCCAAGGAAGTTACGGACCAGGAGTGAGTAGGGGTGTATATATTTTTCTTAAGCTAATTTTCGTAGAACAAATTCGTTGATGCATCTTTGCATTTTTTTTATCGAAATATGATGCGTTTGTAAGAAAAACATCTGGACGCAGTAAGTGCGTTTTGGTAGCGAATTTTCGGTAAATTTGCAGTTTAGCTCCCGAACGTTTTTCAAAAAACTGTTTTCAGAAACCTACCTAGACTCCCCCCCCCTGGATCCACAAACCCCAAAAAAAATTATTGTTCAAACCCAAGGAAGTTACGGGACCAGGAGTGGGTATTGGTGCTGAGCGGGGTAGGTAGTGAAAAGGAAATATGAGCAGAAAATTCGAATAAAGCGGGCTTGAAAGCTGTGTTTTTGACATCTTGAAGCCATATCCCCCTTAAACTTTGCCTACCCCGCACAGCACCCCTATTCACTCCCAGTCCCATAACTTCCTTGGGGGGTGTGAACAAGAATTTTTTCTTGTGGTTTGTACATCCAGGTGGGGTCCTAGTAATGTTTCTGAAAACAATTTGTTGAAAAGCGTTCGGGAGCTAATCTGCAAATTTACCGTATTTTCATTAAATCCTTCAAATTTCAATAACTCTATTTGCTATTAACGTAAGCTTTGTTGGTTAGAAAACCAACATTTGAGTTTACTTTCGGAAAATTTTTGTATATTTTCAAACCATAAGTAATTTTGATAAAATATAGTACATTATTTCTACCACATAGGCTATACCGGTAATCAGATTGATACCTGATCGCATTTGCTATTAAAAACAGTTTTATAGAAATTCACTTCCATAACACATTTGCTGCATCTACACTTTTGAAAAATGTTTATATATTTTTAAACAATAAATTTATTTCGATGAAATATGGTCCATTGTTTCTACTATATAGGCAACCAAGTTTGATGCCTGCTTTCATCAAAGAAAGACATTTGCTATTAAAAATATTTTAAAGAAAATTCGCTACAATAACGCACTTGCTGCGTCCAGAGATTTTTTTAAATATAAAATCACTTACTGGAGTATCTGCGTTATTATCTGAAAAAATGTTTACAAAACAACATTTTCAGTGCGGTAAATTCTGAAATTCTAAGGGATTTTCGCCGTCTGTAAAATCAATTAGTCCAAAGAATATTATTAATAAATAATAGGATATTTACATTTAGCCGTATTTTTCAGAGTACTTATTGCATGAAATATATATTGACACTAATTTTATAAATTCTTTATCCATAAAAATTCGATGCGCTGTCAGAAGAAATATAATTTCAGAAATCTCCAATGCATCAGGTCAAACAATACATTTTCCAATTTAAGCTATGGGGAGACGGCTTAATTTGTCACGTAAATATATCAAATATGCATGAATTGTATATATGGATGTGGAGTATGCTAAAAACAACCGTCCAGATAAATAATGCATCAATCCAAAGTAGTTGAACTGAGTTCAGAACCAACTGGTCGTTTGGTGTAGGGTTAACAAGGAACAATTGAATTGTATGGCGACAATTCTATTCCCTATCCTATTCAATATAATATTCAAGTCCCCAGTACACTCTCACTATTGTGTACATTTACCATATGATGTTCTTCCAGGAGAATACATACACAGAGCTTTTCAATAGGAACGTGCTGCCACTCTAACAGTGCCAGCGAAATTGTAGAAACGAGAAATATGATCCATTAATCATTTAAATGGACATATATTATTCTCAACGCCCTCTATAAGCTTCTTGAATTAAGTTTCAGATTCGTATGACATTAAATAGGTCTATAAATTTTTGACAGGATTAGTATCGGAAGCGAAAGCGGGTATGTTATCAGTTTGCGACATAGGGTATCTCAGACATATAGCTGTGAAAATTGCCTGATTCATAAGTCATCTAATTAAGCAACTACACAACATGCTAAAATAATATAAAACAACTTCGGGACGCAGCCAGTGTGATATAGTAGCGAATGTTCATAAGAATTGTACACTATTATCATACGGTATATTACGAAAATTAATACTTTAAACTCACACAGACCTTGAAGATCGATTTTAACGGTCCTAGTATGAGCAATTTGAAGAATTCTTTTGAAAGTGTTACCATCTCTCTATTATCGAAAGAATATATCGCTCTAATGCGAGCAGGCATCAATTTGGTTACCGGTATAACCTATATAGTAGGAACAATGTACCATTTTTATCAAAATAATTATTTGAAAATGTACAAAAATTTTCCGAAAATAAACTTTAAATGTATCTGAGAAAACTGGTCTCCTAGCCAATGAATCTTAGGTTAATAGCAAATTGAGTTATTGAAATTTGAAACATTTAATGAAAATTCGCAACCAAAACGCCCTTGCGGCAATCATACAAATATTTTTCGGTAATACTGTTAAATGTTGGTTTCCTAAATAACAAAACGTACGTTAATAGCAAATGAGTTATTGAAATTTGGAGGATTTAATGAAAATTTGCTACCAAAATGCACTTACTGCGTCCAGATTTTTTCTTATAAACATGCATCATATTTCGATAAAAAATGCTAAAATGCAGTAACGAATTTGTTCTACGAAAATTAGCTAAAAATTATAGACCGTTAAACCATAAACTTCACTCAACCTACAGCGAAAGCATCAACTTAACTAAACCGACAGCCAAAGCATCAGAGAAAGGGTCTATTTGAAATGAATTTTTTGTAAATATTTTAGTAAAATGAAGGGCAATGAGGGTTGAGTCTGAAACTTAAGGGTTCGCAGAACACTCTTCTTGCAACATTTTTTTCTCACAATCCGTATTTGTTTCACGTTCTTTGCCTAAACATTGCCAATTTTCACATTTTAAATTGCCAGTTTGACGTTTTAAATTGCGAGTTTGACGTTTTGAGGATAACTCCAAAATTTGTTGCTTATGCTGCCCGTAACTTTTGTGTCCTTAAACTTAGAGACCTAAATTTTGGTCAATGGTTCACTCTTTATAATACAAATACGCGTAACAAATTTGGTTGCCCCCACTTTGTTATTTCCGGAAATATAAAAAATTGTTTAGAAAGAAAACACAACATTTTCCGGGAAAACCTGGTTCGATTTTCCTGGATAACGAACTTATCCAAGTCACTTTCAAAAGGAAGGTACTCACCAAATTTGATTAAGATCGGTCTATAGCTTTTTGAGTTATCGGTACGATATATATATATATATATATATATATATATATATATATATATATATATATATATATATATATATATATATATATATATATATATATAACTAGGATATACCCATTAGTGAAATTTTTAAAGAAAATCAACTAAAAAAGAAAATGGGCCACCCTGTAATTGTAGAAATATTTTTTAAGATGTAGCTCAAGACACCCTATAATTAATGTATACAATTTTTTTCGTCTTTTGCATAATGACGGGTATATTGAGCTTTACATTTTTTTACGAAAATTCGACAAAAATCATATACCATTAACCGATAACCTATATAGCCAACACTACTGCCAAAGCATCAGAGAAAGGGTCTATTTGAAATGAATTTTCTGGGAATATTTTAGTAAAATGAAGGACAATGACGATTGAAACTAAGAATTCAGGCTTTGTAAAATATTATTCTTGAGACATTTTCCTTCCATAGCTCATATTAGTTTCAGGTTCATTGCCTAAATATTACCAATTTTGATGTTTAAAATCGCGACGTTTGACGTTTTAGAGAAAGGGTCTATTTGAAATGAATTTTCTGGGAATATTTTAGTAAAATGAAGGACAATGACGATTGAAACTAAGACTTCAGGCTTTGTAGAACATTCTTCTTGAGACATTTTCCTTCCATTGCTCATATTACTTTCAGGTTCATTGCCTAAATATTACCAATTTTGACATTTAAAATCGCGACTTTTGACGTTTTGGGGAAAACCCAAATTTATTTTTCTTTAAATGCCTGTATCTTTTTAGTCCTTTAACCTATACAGCTACATTTTGGTAGGTAACTTATCTCTAAGGATGTAAACCCGCATACCAAATTTGGTTGTCCTTACTTTGTTAATTCTGGAGATATAAATTTTTTTCGATTTTTTTTTTAAAGGAAACACAAAATTTTCCGAGAAAATCTCGGCGGCTTTTCCTGGCTAACGAACGTATCCAAGCCACTTACGAAAGGAAGGTATTCACCAAGTTTTATCAAAATCGGTTTATTATTTTTTTAGTTATAGGTGTGACACAAATATATATATATATATATATATATATATATATATATATATATATATATATATATAATATATATATATATATATATATATATATATATATATATATATATATATATATATATATATATATATATATATATAAAGTCTGAAACCGACTTCGGATTTTGGTTCCAGGCGTCCCAAATAGCGCTCATTTGAAGAAATTTTTTAAAAATTCAAAAGTCAGGATCTCCCCATTGGTGAATTGTTTTTAAGAAAATTCACTAAAAACTTTGTGTTCTAACTCCTTTTGAGACAAATGACCAAAAGTCAATGTTGAGCTTTTTGGGCAACTGTCAGAAAATTTGAATCTCAGATGCACAAAAGATCCAATGGGGTCGCAGCACTGAGAAGTAAAATTCCTATGCGACTCACTAAGCTATCAACAACCTAGTAATTTGAAAGGGAACAAATGGTCCCTCACACTAAAACAAATTTTGTATGTTCCAACTTTAAAGACAGTTGATGCATTTACCAATATTGGTAATATGGATGAAACAAACAGAAATGAATATTACAGTTGAAAAATAACTTTTTAAAAAGCTGCCGTGAGTACATCAACTTTTTTCCAGTGGCGGCTTGTGGGCGCCTTACATGGGGGTTCGTGAGTAGGATTGCCTATCAGTAATCAGTGGCGCCGTAGGTAAAAATTTTGAAAATTTTCAAGGTCATGTGTTTCCCTGGCACTTCAGAATTTCAATGAAAAATTCTTTTATACAAAAATATAGACTTTCTGTGAAGCTAGAAAATTAAATTTTGCTATATCTATAGATAGTGTAAGTTTTTTTTAAAGAAACTTGTATTACAACTTCTACTAAAGTTTTTTCCTCGTTAGTGCGCGATTGCCGCCCCAATAGCACCGCAGCCTTTGGTTTATCATGCACACCCTATGTCTTTTCTACTCTACCTATTCCAGGATCACTGTGCCTTGAAATAGTCTGCACAGCAGCTGGTAGGGCGAGGTTTTAAATTGTTCTGCCACCGGTCTAGGCTGTCCGTAGATCAGTTGCCTTTTACGGTTCAGAGTTTACAATCGCACAGGATGTGCTGGTCTGAATCCTCCTCCTCGCCGCAGAGTCTGTATGCCAGGTTCCCCTAGAACTGCCCTATTATATGCAAGTTTTTCTTGTCAACCATATGTCCCGTCAAGAGTCTTCTTATGTTCCTGATCTGTCCCCTCTTAAGATTTAGCAGCTCCACAGCTCTCTTTGAACTGGGTTCGCCAATTACTGACTTCCCATGTCTGAGCCCTGAACAGTCCGTCCAGTACGCCCATGTTGGTTTCTGACCCAGGACTTAATGCATCCCCTGGTAGTGCTCTTTGTTACGCCCAAGACCGGTTCTGGTCCCATAACTGGTTCTGCTGATCCTCTCTTCGCGAGACTGTCAGCATCTTCATTGCCTTTGACCCTAAAGTGACGCGGCATTCAGATGAGGGTAACCTCATTCTGCCCAACAAGGTCACACATCTCGTTCGCTAATCAGCCTGGAATTTACCCAAGGGATGCTTAGAGCCTTAAGGGCTGTCTGTGACTATGAAGATCCGTTTGTTCGCGTAGCCCCTTATCTTGTTAGCTTGCACGCAGTGCAAAATTGCGTACATTTCGGCTTGAAAGACTGTTGCATGAACCCCGAGAGATGTGCCATGACTTACCCTAGGTCCTTCAGAGTAAACGCCGGCCTCCGTCCCACGCTCCCCAGTGGATCCGTCCTTGAATCAGACGAGCGCGTCCCGTAGTAGGCCCGGAATATCCTCCTGACATGCCTCGCGGTCGTGGATTACCAGTGAAAACCT
Source organism: Tillus elongatus (assembly GCA_964006375.1). Classification (NCBI taxonomy): domain Eukaryota; kingdom Metazoa; phylum Arthropoda; class Insecta; order Coleoptera; family Cleridae; genus Tillus; species Tillus elongatus. The sequence goes on along the minus strand of OZ023265.1, from coordinate 22,010,792 downwards.
GCTTTCCGTACTTATTCGCGGGCTCGCGATGTCTGACTTCATTTCAAGCACGGGCTCCTCCACGATCTCCCAAATCCTGCAGTGGCCTCCACCGCCTGGGTTGGCCTTCAGTCTGTCATTGCCGACTTGTCTGTATAGTCCTAGCCTGGCTTCCCCCATGATGACTAGGTGTAGGGAGGCCAGATCCAGCAACACCTTCATGACGGTTGTTGGGGTTGAAGTCATGGCCCCTGCGATGCCTAGGTAAGCCATCCTTTGAATATTGCCCAGTTTTAGTTTGGTACTGGATTGCACCACTTTGCGTCACCATAAAAGTGCTGCGTATGTTAATGATGGTCTGACCACCCTAGTGTACAGCCAGTGATCCATACTAGGTCCCAGTCCCCACGTTTTTCTGTATGTTTGCGTAGTAACGGATAGGGTCATGGCTGCCTTGCGCAGTATTTTTTAGTAGAAAAAATTCACTAATGGGGAGATCCCGACTTTTGAATTTTGAAAAAATTTTTGCAAATGAGCGCGAACTAGGACCCCTAGAACCCATATCCGGGGCCAGTTTTAATTTTTATATGTTCATACAGGTGTCCCAATAGTGTGTAATTCCTCTATATATCCCTTACCCTTAGAGCTAGCCGAAAAAACTTTTAACAAAATTTTCTTGTGATTATCTAGGCTATATAGTAAACATATATTCAGCTTTATGGAGCTTTCGGTTACACCGGAGGTAGCTATCAACTTCATTATTTTAAATAGAATGCTATACCTTTATACTAGGGTCATGACTGCCTTGCGCAGTATTTTTTTAACGTGGCCGTTTATTAAAGTTACAAAGCTTTCCAGAAGGAAACTTAAATTTACATTTACAAAAGTAAACTTTCTGCCAAATTATAAACGTTGCAGTTATTTTTCCGTTAAATCGCCTGAATGATTTCGTTTTAATCAACCTAATCAAATCGGTTCTTCCAACAGCTAAAAAAGCTTTTGAAAAACAAATTCTCTATTAGTGAATTTCCTTAATAAAATTTCCATAGCAATAATAACAACATGTTTGCTGAAACTTATAGTTTTAGACTCAAAGGTGACAAAGTTATTCAGGCGTTTTAAACAAAAATGAAATCTTGTTTAAAACGTATGAAATCTGTGCACTATTGTTTTTCCAAATGCCAAGGTGAAACAAAAAGAAACCGAACCATTCATTGACCGGAAATCGATCGCGGACCCTTCTGCACACGAGACAAGCATTCTACCAATGAACCAGCGGAGACACGTTAAATTAAGCTTTGTTTACCTGATAATTGACGCCGACTTCATGTCCGGGGATTTTTTATATTATATTAAAAGTAAACGTAATAATCAATTATAGAATTAATAGAACTGTCACTCGAAACACATTCAACGACTGTTCCAATCTTGGATGACGTCTTATGTTTAAGTTAAAAGATAAAAGAACAAACTGTTTTAAAATCATTTTTATAGAGACGACAAGCTATAGATGTAGTGTATTTTAAAAGCTGATAGAATCCCCCAGTTAAAAACAATCACTTGGCAAATTTTTAATTTCATCTTTTTTCGCTAAGTGAAGATTGCAGCCTGTGATCAGCACTGATAAGCACACTTGGAGAACCCAAGACATTTCAAAATAGTTGACGATCGTTTCATTAATCAATTTTTTATCATCAGTAACACCCAACACAAGTGAAACCTATAAAGAATTACATAGTTCAATCTTATATAATCAAATGTTTGAAATACCCGCCTTCAGGTGCCTGACAATATCCCACACGGTCAACAAATTTGTGTTGTACTTGTTGGTTTCGTCGATAGTATCTGGTTTACTTTTGAATACCACATTATACAAATGACCCCAAAGAAAAAAATCTTCAGGTGATCTTGCTGGCCACTCGATCGCATTACGCCCGCCAATCCATCTGTTGGAAAATTGTTGATTCAGATACTGTCGAACATTAACGTCATAATGTGCGGGAGCGCCATCTTGTTGATACCATAACTTATGATTTACGATACCAGCATTGTGTCCATCAGGAAATAAGTTCAATAAGGTTGGAATTAGATATTGCTGTAAAAATTGTTAATATCGTAGTCCATTTATAGTTCCGTCAAAAAAGTATGGACCAATAATCTTAATCCTAACGATCCCACCGAAACATTTACCTTTTTTGGACATTGCAAGTGGTTTTGTCTCATCCGTCTTGGATGTTTCCTTGCCTAATATTTGCAGTTTCGACGGTTAACTTCTGCATGTTGTGTAAAAGTAGATTCGTCCGAAAATATAATATTCGGTACTTGCAAAGGGTCGTTATTAAATTTACCTATTAATGTTGCATAAAACTGCATCCTTAGGCCTAGATCGTCATGGAGTAACTCCTGCAAAGGCTGTATTTTATAGGGATGAAGCTTCTCAAGTTTTAATACATTATGTGCCGTTTGAGATGAAATTTCATTGTCTCTACCAATTTTCCGAACACCACTGTGAGGATCCGCTTCCACTGCCAATAAGTTTTTAGTTTAGTTTCAGTTCTTCACTTAGCGAACGGCGCCCTCTTTTTGGCAAATCTTCCACGCTAAACGCTTCTCTAAATTTCTTATCAATTCGACTCACTGTTGATTGATTAATAAACATATCTGAATATTTAGTATTAAACAGAATACACACATCTGCCTAGACCGGAGACAGAGCAATATAAAACTTCACTCTACCAATTCCTGTGCAGACTAGTTCAAGGCACAGTGATTTTCGAATGGGTGGAGTAGAGACAAAGGGGCATGCACAATGGGCCAAGGGCTGCAGTGCTATCGGAGCGGCAAAGACGCGGACGAGCCCTGAGAGAGAAAAAAAAACACACCTCTGGTTGAGTTCGTATCCTGTCACCATAACCAATCATCATTAGAACTTCAATTCTTTGTGCTATTTGTAAACGCATTTTACCAACAATTTAATACTTTGAAAAAGTCTGGACGCAGCAAGTGCTTTATGATACTGAATTTTCATAAAAATGTTTCAAATAGCAAATATGTGTTTTTTCTTAAGAAAGCAGACATCAAATTTGGTTACCAGTATAACATATATAGTAGAAACAATGTGCCATATTTCATGAAAATAATTTTACTGTTTGAAAATGTACACAAATATGTCAAAAATAAACTTTATATATTCCCGAAAATACTAGTTTCCTGGCCAAAGAACCTTATAGGTTAATAGCAAATTGAGTTATTCAAATTTGAGGCGTTCAATAAAAATTCGCCACCATAACGCACTTGCTGAGTCCCGAATTTATTTTCTTACAAACATGCATTATAATTTCGTAGTCAAAATTCCATATATTTAGGGTCAGCTCAGAACTGACACTGACTGGTGGAATCCGACTGTCTAATTAAAACAAATCATTGTTTAATGTATTTCAACTGAGCAGATTTTCCTGGCTAACGAACTTATCCAAGCTACTGACAAAAGAAAGGTACTCACCAAATTTGATCAAAATTGGCCGATTATTTTTTGAGTTATCGGTGTGATACATACATATATATATATATATATATATATATATATATATATATATATATATATATATATATATATATATATATATATATAAACATATAAAAATTGAAACTGACCCCGGATATGTGTTCTCGGGGGCCTAATAAGTGCTCATTTGAAGAAATTTTTTCAAAATTCAAATATCGCGATCTCCTCATTAGTGATTAGAAACAGAGAGAATTCACTAAGACTCTTTGAGTTGTGGGAGTCAGAAAGCCGGGAAATTTGAAATATCGATACATATCGTATGCAACAGACATTTATTAGGAGAAGCTGATATAAATAAATATAGTAAAAAAATGTACCATGTTTCATCAAAATAACTTTATTGTTTGCAAATGTACAAAAATTTCCGAAAGTAAACTTAAAGTGTTCCCAAAAAAAAACTCGTTTCTTGGTAAACCTTATAGGTTAATAGCAAATTTAGCTATTCAAATATGAAGCATTTGATTAAAATTCGCTACCATACCGCACTTGCTGCGTCCAGAATTTCTTTTCTTACAAACATGCACTCTATTTCGAAAATGCAAAAATGCAATACCATAAGGCGTGTTTGATTTAAAAAAAATTCTGGACGCAGCAAGTGCGTTATGGTAGTGAATTTTCATAAAAATGTTTTTAATAACAAATATGTGTGTTTTTTTAAGAAAGCAGGCATCAAATTTGGTTACCAGTATAATCTATATATTAGAAACAATGTGCCATGTTTCATCAAAATAACTTTATTGTGTGAAAATGTACAAAATTTTCCAAAAGTAAACTTAAAGTGTTCCCGAAAAAACACGTTTCTTGGTCAACCTTATAAGTTAATAGCAAATTGAGCTGTTCAAATATGAAACATTTGATCAAAATTCGCTACCATAACGCACTTGCTGCGTCTAGAATTAATTTTCTTACAAACATGCATTATATATCGATGGAAAATGCAAAAATTCAATAACATAAGGCGTGTTTGATTAAAAAAAAGGAAATTTGTATCACCAATGACTTATGAGCCACCCTGTGATTGTAGAAATATTATTTTAAGATGTAGCTCAAGACACCCTATAATTAATATATACAAATTTTTTTCATATCTTATATAATAACGGATATATTGAGCTTTATTGATTTTTTACGAAAATTCGACAAAAATTATATACCATTAAACGATAAACTCTATAGCTAAGGCTATTGCCAAGCATCAAAGAAAGGGTATATTTGAAATGAATTTTCTGCAAATATTTTAGTAAAATGAAGGACAATGACGGTTGAAATTAAGACTTTAGGGTTTGTAAAACATTCTTCTTGAGACATTTTATTTCTATAGCCCGTATTAGATTCAAGTTATTTGCCTAAATGTTGCCAATTTTGACATTTTAAATCGCCACTTTGACGTTTTGAGGAAAACCCCAATTTATTTTTCTTAAAATGCCTATAACTTTTTTGTCTTTTGACTTACATAGCTAAATTTTGGTAGGTAGCTTACTTATAAGGATATAAACCAGCGTACCAAATTTGGTTTCCCTTACTTTGTTAATTCCGGAGATATAAATTTTTTCCGAGAGAAAACACAAAATTTTCCGGGAAAACCTAAGCAGATTTTCCTGCTTAACGAACTCATCCAAGCCATTTGCAAAAGGAATTTTTTCACCAAATTTAATCAAAATCGGCCCATTATTTTTTGAGTTATCGGTGTGATACATATAAATATATATATATATATATATATATATATATATATATATATATATATATATATACATATATATATATATATATATATATATATATATATATATATATATATATATATATATATATATATATATATATATATATATATATATATATATATATATATATATAAACATATAAAAATTGAAACTGACCCCGGATATGTTTTCTGGGGGGCCTAATTAGCGCTCATTTGAAGACATTTTTTCAAAATTCAAAAGTCGGGATCTCCTCATTAGTGAATTTTTTTTAAGAAAATTCACTAAAAGAGAATTTGTATCAGCAACGACTTATGGGCCAGCCTGTGATTGTAGAAATATTTTTTAAGATGTAGCTCAAGACATCCTATAATTAATGTATACATTTTTTTTTCATATCTTGTATAATAACGGATATATTAAACTTTATTGATTTTTTACGAAAATTCGACAAAAATTATATACCATTAAACGATAAACTCTATAGTTAAGGCTACTGCCAAACATCAGAGAAAGGGTCTATTTAAAATGAATTTTCTGGAAATATTTTAGTAAAATGACGGACAATGACGGTTGAAACTAAGACTTTAGGCATTGTAAAGCATGCTTCTTGATACATTTTCTTTCCATAGCCCGTATTAGATTCGAGATATTTACCTAAATGTTGCCAATTTTGACGTTTTAAATCGCAACTTTGACGTTTTGAAGAAAACCCCAATTTATTTTTATTTAAATGCCTATAACTTTTTTGTCTTTTGACCTACAGAGCTAAATTTTGGTAGGTAACTTACCTATAATAATATAAACCGGTGCACCAAATTTGGTTGCCCTCACCTTGTTCGTTCGGGAGATATACATTTTTTTCGAAAGAAAACACCAAATTTTTCGGGAAAACCTGGGCCCATTTTCCTGGCTAACGAACTTATCCAAGCCATTTGCGAAAGGAGGGTATTCACCAAATTTAATCAACATCGGCCCATTATATATATATATATATATATATATATATATATATATATATATATACATATATATATATATATATATATATATATATATATATATATAGATATATATATATATATATATATATATATATATATATATATATATATATATATATATATATATATATATAAACATATAAAAATTGAAACTGACCCCGGATATGTGTTTCGGGGGGCCTAATTAGCGCTCATTTGAAGAAACTTTTTCAAAATTCAAAAGTCGGCATCTCCTCATTAGTTATTTTTTTTAAAGAAATTTCACTAAAAAGCAAAAGTTGTAAATTATACGTATTTATTTTGCACGACAACCAAAACGTAAATTTACTACTATTATCCGTAGATTGTATGGCAAAAAACTTATGCTTGATTAGTTTTTATGACACATGTCACACTGCAGATAATTGTTATCATTAGTCCATTGTTACAGATACGACATAGTATACGACAAAATGTCTAGAAATTATTTTCGTACAAGAAGCCGAAACTAGTGCCTGAAATATAATTTTAAAATTTAAATGAAAACCACTGTACATTGCAGATATTCTTTTCATCACAACACGAGTTTTAATAAGAGAAAGTTATTGTAAGAGTAAGTTGAATTATAAAATTCAGGACAGGAGGTCCTAAAATAAATTACCAGAAATTTTCAATTCTGTGATACACAGTCGAGAGAGCTGGTATCTGTTTATCAAGTCTCGAGATGGAGATGTGAATTCATTATTTCGTCTCCGGTAGAATTTGCATAATAAGTCCTGCTCTCGTTTCATGATGATCATCCATCAGTAGAGGTGGTGAAAGGGCCTTAATCGATCATGCCCTGTCAAAATTGACTTCAACACGTGTTCGAATGGAACTCATAAATATTGACACTCCATAAATTGATAGAGGGGAATAATTCACTGAATTCAAACACTTCCCGTTTCGCTGCGAAAGGAGGTTATTGCAGTTAAACTATTTAATTTCGAGTCCCCTTCTGTCTTTTATTCCCGGCGGAGAACATATTTCATTAAAAGTGTAGCGAGTACTGGAGTAGTTATAAGCGTCAAATAATCATCACACCTAAAAAAAATGTAAATTGAATCGACGATTGTTCTATTATATTGTTAGAGGGCGCGACCCTCTACATTACAAGGAAATGCATTCAATTGACGATCAAGTATGTACGTACACTTATCATCATGGTGGGGTAGACTTGATGACATTATGGATTATGTCATTCCATAATTGTGTACTTATTGCCCTCGCATTCTGCTTACAGGTCTCTTCATGGCACACTTCAATCTGCGGCAATGAATCGGTACTTGTGATTCTACCGACTTCACAATTATTTACTGCAACTGAATGTGATTCCAGACCTATATTTTGAGTTTATTAGGTGTTAGATCTTGGAATTTTTCAAAATAGACCACAAGTAATGTTAGGAACTTGTTTCGCGTTGGTTCATAGTTCACATTTATTACCAGGGGCGATTACAAAAATTAACGCGGTGGATAGAGGTTGTACCGCAAGTGTTCGAAAATGTTAATGGTAACTTTCTCCATCGTTTAATTATTATACCGCATCTACCCGGTGCATCGACCTGGTGGAAGATTTATATACCGGTTCCAACAATCGATTAATCGCTTTACATCAAGCCAAAACGTGTTTATCTATGCAAATTGTCTAAAATCTAACCTACAGATCGGTGGTTGCAAAGATTAAGTTTATAATTATAAATATATTTGAGTATATATATATATATATATATATATATATATATATATATATATATATATATATATATATATATATATATATATATATATATATATATATGAATCTGAGAAGATCATATTTTCCTTCAGCTTGGAAACAGGCAAATGTTATTCCAGTGCAGAAAGTGGACAAACCTTCTAAATTTTATCAGCTTAGCTCGGTCGGTATACTGCCAGTATTTTCGAGGATCTTGGAGGGAACGATGGAGCGCCAGAATAGACAAATTGTGGAAGACAATAACATATCTCTTAAACAGTCTGAATTCAGATCGGGTTATGGGTGTGCAACGGCGTTGGCTGATGTAACTAATGATATATTTAGGGCGGTGGATAGTGGCAACATTTGTGTATTGATATTGCTAGAATATACCAAGTATTATATAATGACAATGCAGGACACTCCGGCTGATTTCGTATTTCAAGAATATCAGCGCCCATAGCGGATAGTACTGATATTTGGTCGTTCGATAACGTGTTTATATGTAAATACTAGCGATTGCTGGTGTTTAACTGTGTATAGTTTAGTTTGAGCTGTTTTTTTTTTACAATGAATGTTAGTGGTAGGGTGTGTACAATCTATAATTTTTCGAATTATAACGTGCTAAATCTATCAAAGACATCTCATAGGTTTCCAAAAGATGGTGAAACGTGAGTATGATTTTTTGTGTTTTCTTTTGTTACCGGGGATTTTTTTACAAATTCGCCTAATAATTAATATCAAACAATAACTATAACATGGGTTGACGATAGTTTTGTATTATAGATGCAAGAAAAGGGTACTGTTATTAAAAAGAACTGATTTTGATATAGTATTGAAGACACAAGGTGCATTTTATATTCCAATGTCACTTCCAAAAGAATTGGTTTGTTGAAGCAGAAGACAAATTCAGAATCACTTTTATGCCAATATGTACAGTTCGCAGAAGATCATTTATTGTGTAATAGTTACCATAATGTACCTATTTATAAATAAACTTCGTAAACGGATGGTTGAAAGGTTTCAATCATAATAAACTGTCTTCCAGTGCATGAAAGAAAAGAAATATGAGGGCAAAAAAAGTGTTGCATTAATAAAAAAAATGTAAGAAAACTGTTTTTTTTTTATCTTGCTCTGTGTCCTTTTTTATTTCAGTATGGTATAAATTGTCACATTTTTTACATTTAAAATAATTTTACTTGGTAACGCTTTATATTATCTTCCTAAGACAAGTTTTTAAAGAGACAAGTATAAAAAGCAGATTCAGCCCTATAATAGATTTATTCACCGAAGTACGAGTTAGTCTCGCCTTTAATCTGCACAATTTCTTACATTTCAAAATATTAGATTAAATAAGACAGTTTTCATGTAGAGATATAGCAAATTGGGCACTGTGCTGCCATTTATACCTAGAACAATTATTTATAGGTAAATATAGATTGTAACTTAATATCGTTAGAAACAGTTTTCAGTATATTCCTATAGGTACCCTTGAAATGATAGTTTAAGGACGGTTTCGAATTAGTACTTTTAATTATGATGACATTAGATTATGGGTTACAGATATTTGCACAATTATTCATGTTGAATTCATTTAGGTTTCAAGCTGATTGTTGATACAAATTCTATTTATAACTATATAACCAGAAAATTTTCACTGTTTTGTACAAGTTTCCATATTCGTCCATAGTAAACCAATTGTTTAAATTAAGAACAGCTGATAGTACTTCACGCGAGGTGGCGCTAGTGTGCTTGTCACAAATATTACCAATTACCAATGCTAATGCATAGGAGTGTCCTGTATTGTCATTATATAGTATTTGACTATACTAAAGCATTTGATATGGTCGATCACGAAATGCTCAAAACAATTCTTCATTATTCTTGGTTCAGTCCGCCTGCATTGACATTGGTATCGTCATTTTTAGCGGATACGTTGCAAAGGGTAGTCTTGGGAAGCACCGCTTTGCAATGTGCCACTGTATCGCAGGGAGTACCACAGAAAAGCATACTTGGACCACTACTTTTTACTATATAGACTTCTGTTCTGTTTCTTTGTATCAAATTTTGTAACTACCACCTCTACGCAGATGATACGTAACTTTACTGTTCATTCAAATTGGGAGATTTGGCTGAGATTTTTGTTTTGATAAACAACGTACTAGGCTTTCTGGTTCAAAGTTCTAAAAAAACATTCATTATTAATTAAAGGAAAAAGTGGAAATTCATTACTTTTTTTGAAACCGCTTGAAATATTTCAGTGATACTTAGTACAGAGAAACAGCTAAATATGCCTTTTTTTCAATATAAAGATAATTTTCAGCTTTAACAGTCGCGTGCGTAGGGGCATTGGTTTCGATAATTTTGAATAAAAAAAATGATATGCCTATGATTTTTCCCAACTAAACATTATTTTTGATATAAATATATATATATATATATATATATATATATATATATATATATATATATATATATATATATATATATATATTATTTCAACAACACACCACAAGGGCTTACAGCCCAAATACTATCGTACCGTGGGTGTTGACAAGGACGAAAGAGGCAACTTGTTAATTCTGGACTTGAAGGTTTGGAGGTTCGGGGGAGAAGTAAAAATATATGCCGGCGAGGAGTTCCACAACTTGGAAGTCCTCGGGACAAAAGAGCGGACATAACATGTCTGGTGACCTGAATAGTAAAAGGGTGCATTCACTCTGTTCCGCTGGTAGATCTGTTGGGGGCAACAGGTGGAGGAACTATGGAAGAAAGCTCCTCTGAGCAGTGCCCGTGCAGATATCTATAAAAGAGAGAGAGGTCACCAACGGCACGTCGGTGGGCAAGGGATGGTAGCCTTTGGTTAACGGTAGGGTCACCGATGAGACGTATAGCTCTCTTCTAAATGGAGTCCAGGATTCAGAGTGTAGAAGCGGCTGCAGCACCCCAGATGTGGAAGCAGTATTCGAGGTTTGGTCTTATTTGTGAAGTATATAAAGTATAGAGATTAGCTGGTGAAAAATATTTGCGAGCCCGGAAGAGGAAACCTAATTTCTTAGCAGCCGCTTCTGCAATTGATGTGACATGTTGGTGCCAATTGAGATTTCGATCCACAGAGATGCCAACAAGTGAAGAGGACTCATTACTTTGAATAACTTGGTTGTTTATTGTGATGGGTCTAGGGCTGGTGTATCTCTTATGAGAAAGAAAGCAAGACTGTGATTTGGTGGGGTTGAATTGTACAAGATTTCTACTTCCCCAGTCTAATATTTTTTGGAGATCCACGGAGATAGAACCTTCCATAAGTCTGCGATCATCATCTAGTTGGGCTAAAGAGACAGGCTTAGAATATTGTATATTGGAGTGGAGAGTGCTGCCGTCCGCGTAACTGTGAACTGGGTTGGATGTGCTAGAGAGGAGGTCATTGATGTGGAGAAGAAACAAAGTAGGGGCTAAAGCTGAACCTTGAGGAACTCCTGCATTAATTGGATACAGTTTAGAGGAATGGCTATCCGCGACAACAGAAATGCTCCGGTTGGAGAGAAAATTTGCTGTCCGCGAACAGAGTTTTGGTGGTAGGCCATAGGCAGGTAGTTTATTGAGCAGCGCTGAGTGCCAGACCTGGTCGAATGCTTTGGATATGTCTAGAGCGACAATCTGGGATTCACCGTGTAGTTCCATATACTTGTTCCAAGAATGAGTGACAAAAGAAAGGAGGTCGGCAGTTGATCTGCGCTGACGGAATCCATACTCGCTGTCGTGGATTAGACTGTGTTTTTTAAGAAATTTTAGTAATTCGGAGTTTATATACTTTTCCATCACTTTAGAGATGACTGAAAGGAGTGAAATAGGCTCGTAGTTGCTAGGAAGCGTTTTCGATCCTTTCTTGGGGACGGGTTGTACTCGAGCAGTTTTCCAGTTACTAGGGAATATGCCTCTATTGTAAGATGTCTGAAACAGACGAGTCAGGACAGAAGCAAGTTCTGGTGCGCATTTTTTGAGAACAATTGCTTCTATTGGAAACATAAGAGTACTCTTGAGTTGTTTTCCGGCAATGCGCTATTTTTGAGTAAAAAAAATAAAAAAATATTATAATTATCATGTCATTATTCTGCCATAAAATTATCAGTTTTCTTAAATCAGCATTTTCTTTATCCTTGAATTTTTTCATGCAGCACACCCAAAAATCTTAGGCACCAGCCGCCACTGACACTGTGAAATTATAACAAATATACTATCCAAATATAATAAATCATTTGGTCGACTCTTACTGAATATTCGGGTGTTTTCATTAGCCCCTCGTACATTGGCTCCTTTTTCGCAAAGCCAAGCAATCGCGACCTCTTGTTTCCCTTTTATTCGTTCAAATATCGTCGTCAAAACGTATTGTCTTCGTCTTTGTGAGCTGGCAGCGTATATTAACCCCTCTCTAATATATATTCAAGACAGAAACAATTTCGATATGCATAGCGAGGCGTTTATCTGGGTATTATATCAATATATGCGTGGGGGTGCAGAGTGTTTGTGTTTTCCTTCGTTATTCGGGTATTTATTTCCACAAGAGAGATCTAAATAACATCGCCGGAGAGAGAGAGGCATCGCTATGGCATTGGAGGCACATCGGGCATCGTTATTGCGTGGCTGGAAAAATGGCGTGTTATTCCCCTTATCAAAACATAAAACCGTCACGCCGTTGGAAATGTCCATTTTTACAGTTTCTCATTATGCGAGTCTATGAATAAATTCGCACTTTTCAGGCGCGTTACGTTGCGATCCACGCGCGCGAGAGACGGAATGGAAGAATTAGAGATAAGCCGGAGCGGCGGGCCGAGGGCCGTATACTGTGTTCTCTGCCGCCGCCGGCAATGCCAGATGCAGGGAATAACAAACTAGGCCATGTTTTACCCCGTGCTTCATCACTTTTATGGGCCGATAACTGAGAATGATATAGATGCCGAAACGTACGCTCTTGCAAGCTTAATATTATAGATAAAGACTTTTCAAATACACAGTTTAGAAATATACAATGGTTCCGAATACAAAAGTTAATATGTGTTTGTTGTATCCAAAAGAAAGCTCTTTTTATTTTTATTTATTCAATAACCGCTGTTTTGTAGAAGATGTGGCTAGTTTGCATTCAGTTCTATGTTTTCTAAGCCACACAATACTTTTATTGTATCCTCGCTTTTGATGCTTTTAACGACTGCTTCAAACCTAACCCTTTCGAGACTACTGGTAGGGGAGAAGGGGGGACAGAGGACCACGTAAGACAATATCACTCCTAATTCTTCAATAGTTTGTTTAAAAGATATGATTTTTGGTTTATCTTGTTAAGCATTCTTTCTTCAAGCGCCAGAACTCGAAATTGCATGAATTTTTCACTTAAGTTCCAAGTAAACAGAATTTTTTAACATGACGACACCGGTCCTTTTTACCCCATTGTTTGGGGCGAAAAAGTCCACTGGTTCCTTTCGCCCCAAATAAATTACCAACGATGAATTAAATAAATCTTTTGTTAAGTAACGATTATACTCGATAACAAAACATTTGTTAATAATTTTCGTGTGTTATCATTAACCAAAATAATTATTATTCTATGCACATATAGGTAACCATATTAAAAATATATATTCATAATATTTGCGTGCTTCATTAATAACAAAAATGATGATCAGTCTGTGCACATAATGCATTGAAAACGCTCTTCTTCCTCTTCTACACCAGCGCATGCATCGTGAGCCCACTCCTTCCATCTTGCACATTGGATCCATCCTTTTTCAGACTTGGATTCTGAAAATTTACTATCACAATACAGGAACCGGTGTCATCTTTATTATCTTCACTTTCTGATTAATCATTTTGTTTCCTTGGTTTAAATATTTGTTTCTGTTTGTTTTCCTTATTTTATTTTGAAGTGCTTCCACTAATCGCCGCTTGACAAGATTAACTTTCTTCTTTTCTGCTTTCTTTTTGACTAAACTAGCTTCCAATTCATCTTTGAATGGGGTGCTTGTCAATTCCTCCGCTCGTTGGGTCTTCCTTCCAGTTTTTCTTTCGTCTGAAATTGCCGGTTTAGGAGAAATTGATTCAATAACCTCCACAAATGTGGCGTTCTCTTTAGAACTACTTGATGTTGGTTCGGATTCCTTGGAGTATCTTGGTGGTGTTCACTGAGGTTCTGTTAAGCAACTGGGTCCTGGTTCAACTAGTTGATCGTTAATTTCTTGTGGTAAGTGCTCTCTCGTTTCATTCTGAAATGCTATTTGGGTATCACTTTGAGACTGGGCATGCTGTTCAACATTAATAACTTCAGCAGGTAGGAAGTCTTGGTCATTGAATACGCCAGCATTGAATGGCCATGAACCTGCTACCTCGAATCCTTTAATGGGCTTTTCCATATTTGAAAGGTGTGCAAAGGCTTTTGCAAATATTTCCATAACATCGTAGATTGTAATTCGTTGGCCAGGATGATTTGAATGCCAGACATCACATTCCCTGGCATATTGTACCTTCAACGGCCCGAATACGCAACATTCGAGAGGTTGCAATCTAGGTCTCTATGAAGAGGGAGCGAAATTAGAAGTTAGTTGTTCTCTTTCGCTTTAGTAATAGCTTCAACGGATCTATGGCTGGTATGGTTATCTAAAATTAGTAGGATTTTTCAACCTCCAGTTGGTTTCAGCATACCAATGAAATGGTCCAGAAACTTCAAGAAAGGGCCACTGTCCATCCACCCTGAAGTATTATCATATCCAACTGAGCCTGCAGGACAACCTCGCATTAACAGTGGATTCATTCGTTGTCTTGGAAAAAGGAAGGACGGGGGTAAATAATATCCCGAAGCAGATATTCCACATACAGCGGTAATATTAAACCCTCTTTCGGCACTAACAATGCGACCAATCTGCTTTTTTCCCTTCTTTGCCAAAATTTTCTTGGAACGGGGACAGTATTTATGCCACATTCATCGATGTTAAAAGTTTGGTCGGCCTGGAATCCATATTTTTTCAAGCAAGATTCTAGTAGATTGTGGAATCTTTCCACCTTAGGCCTATTGAATCCTACTGCTCTAGCCATACTTGTGGCTCTAGGAGCCCAAATGGAGTTTTCTGGATTTCTTTTTCCAAAGCCCGCTGACCAATCGATACCTGCTAATTTTGCTTCTTTATTGAAAGTGTGTTTAAATTTCAACTTTTCTGCCAAATCTAAAGCTAATTTTCGGCAGTCCATTGTTGTGATTCCGTACAATCTGGGTTTCTAAGTCAAGTATGTGATCAACTAATTGTTTCCCTTGTTCAGCAGTAAACAATTGCTTGTAAGTATCATTTCTTGGTCCCATGTGGGTCACAACATTATGAATCCGACGAAGCAAGCAAGTTTTTGGGATATTGAATTACTGACTTGCTTTTTTGGTTGACAAAGATTTTTCGTTTATTGATTGAAGAGCTGCCTCCATGCTTTGAGAAGTCCACGACGCCGCATCGCGTTTTTTTCTGAATGTTCGAACCATCTGTAAATAAACAATAAACTGTTATTGGGGAAGGAATACACCAATCACAAATTTAATGGGGGTGATGAGGACCAGTCCTTATCGCCCATACCGACATTGTCCTGTTCACCCCATATGTCCGTTAATGCAAAAATATTGTTAACGCCATTCTACATAAAGGTTATGTTACATTCGAAACTACCAACATTGTGTCAAATATATATATATATATATATATATATATATATATATATATATATATATATATATATATATATATATATATATATATATATATATATATATATATAAACATATAAAGTCTGAAACCGACCTCGGATTTGGGTTCCAGGGGTCGTAAATAGCGCTCATTTGAAGAAATTTTTTCAAAATTCAAAAGTCGGGATCTCTCCATTAGTGAATTTTTTTTCAGACAATTCACTAAAAGTGAAAGCGCAGAAAACAGCCGATTTCATAGATCGATTCAATAATATTCAAAAAGCAACTTGGGCTGTGGCTAGGTCACAAACTTCAAAAAACATTTCCAACTGCCAAATAAATCACGAGGAGATTGCAACGACTACTTCACTAGCCTGTTAAAAAAATATGCAGAACAATTATCTGTAATAGTCACTCATTTTACCTCAAGGAGGTACATAACTGGAGATCTTGGAGGCAGTTAAAGCAATAAAAAAAAACTATTGCGTAAACATCATTGGTATTATTTAAATCCAACCCAAGATCAAGAAATCCATTAAACTTTGCCAATACAAATTCTTTTAAGTCGGTACAAGAATATTCTACGGTATTTATTCCTCATATTACTAGGTTGTTCTTCTCCGTCCTCTCTAATTGCTCCACTTGATTTCTTAAGAAAGTATTCTCCGACTCCGGGGCAACTATCCTACTACTGGAATCTTCTACTCTATTCAGCAATTTGTTCTACAGAGCAATAAGATGTGCTTTGGTGACCTCCAAAAGTTTTTTATTAGTGATTCCTTCTCCAATATTTTGATTCCTATAATATATACCATAAACCCCTTTTCAGCAATGTATGTAAGATGTACCGCAGCACTATCACTTTTCAATATTTATTATCGGTGTATTGGCTATTGATAAGAAACGAATTCCAAATGCAAATCTTAACATTCAAAATTACACCCCTTTTAACTAATTCTTCCAGGCCGCAACAGTCACAACAAGAATTTTTTACGGAATCGTTTCATACAAATCTCAGCAAATAACACCTCGTTTAAGACACTCTTTTGCGACTATAACAGTTTCCTATACACTTTTGCGACTATAACGAACTACAAAGTGTTAATACTAATCACCATAAGCCACATCTGAAGTTTCAAAGAGGCTGGATGGTGGTAATATAGCCCAATGCATTTATTTTACTTACATTAAAATGGTATTCGCAACAATACGAGGCGGCTTTCTCAGATAACTGCAGATTTATCCTTTTATCCCGCTTTATAACTTTGCACCATTGCTTTCTAATTGGAGCCACCTTCGAAACAATAAAAAATAGTTTTTCTGGAGCTTTTATAGTTGTATTTGTACACATTGGTACTAAATAGTATTTATATAAGCTTTATTTTCCACATTATCCAATAAAACCACCTGCAGAATCCAAGATTCAGCTTGCAACACAGGATGTCAATACAGAGAATCAAGTTTATTGACTATCGTACTGTCTCGTGACGTGACAGATCATGGCGGCAAAATAGTGGTGTTTGGATCAATTATGAACTTCGCATTTTCAAATATTTTTTTGCATCGTTATTTCTGTAGTATGTAAAATGAAAAAAATATTGAAAATCATCTTTGTAGGATATCTATCAGATGTGATAAGAAAAAACATGCATATTGTCTATTATTTTCATCGCGAATAAAAGCAATAAATATCATTTATTGATAAAATAGAAAAATCAATAGCGACAAACTCACTCTATTCAACCATTGTACAAGGAACACAATTAAATATAGGTGTAGCAAACATATGAGTAATTTGACATAAAATAAGATGGCTATATTAAAAATATACGTTTGTTTAGTGGATAAACCCTAAAATAGCCAGAAGAGTAGGTAAGTTAAAAAAACATTGGCTTGCAACGCACTTTTCTTTGGCTATTTTTTTATCCTTTGCAAATGTCAATTTAGCTACTACGAGGGTAGGATAGTTGGCAACCCTGCTAGATCCTTATTTTAAGCAGAAATTCACACATCGCTGTTTATCCTTCCTATGCGTTAGGTCATTGTTTCAGCAAAACCACCATTCTTAGCGAATTTTACCTAAAACGAAAAATTCACTAATGAGGAGATCGGTGTTTATATATGTATATATATCGTACCGATAACACAAAAAATAATGGGCTGATTTTAATGAAAATTATTATGTCCCTTCCTTTTGGAAGTGGCTTGGATAAGTTCGGTAGCCAAGAAAATTAGACCAGCTTTTCCGGAAAATTTTTGGTTTTCTTTCGAAACATTTTTGTATCTCCGAAAATAACAGAGCTACGACAATCAAATTTGTTCCATACGTTTCTGCAATCAAACCTTACCCTAAATACCGAAATTCAGATTTCTAAGTTAAAAGAAAAAAGTTATAGGCATCTAAAGAAAAAAATTGGGTGCCACTGGTGATCTGAGGAAAACACAAGAACGAAATATTTTGTCTGATTAATAAAACCAATTGAATATTACACACAACGGTTAAATTTTCTTGACGCAATGTAGCAGAAAAAATATTTCTAAATTTTTATAATTTTTCTTCTTAAAACGTCAAAGTCACCATTTGAAACGTCAGTATTTGCCATTTTCAGACAACGAAGCTAAATCAAATACAGATGATGAAGAAATGTCATAATAAGTGTGTTTTCCGAAGCCTTAAGTTTCAGCTTCAACCACCATTGTCCTTCATTTTACTAAAATAATTTCGGAAATTCCATTTCAAATATACCCTCTTTCTGATGCTTTGGCAGTAGTTTCAGCTATAGAGTTTATGGTTTAATAGTCTATATTTTAGCAAATTTTCGTAGAAAAAATTCTTTTTGAGAAGACCACGACTTATGAATTTTAAAAATATTTCTTGAAATTAGCGCTAACTAGAACCCCCGAAACCCATATACGGGATCAGTTTCAGTTCTTGTCTGTTTATACATATACAGGGTGACGCATTTCTGCAAGATGTGAAAAAAATGATATACGTTAATTATAGGGTGGTGTCTCAAGCTGCATATTATAAACCTATGTTCACAATCAAACGGTGACCCATAAATAGTTGGTGATACACACTTCCTTTTTTAATAGAGCCCTCTTATGTTATTACATTTTTGTATTTTCCATCGAATTATATGCATGTTTCTAAGGAAAAAAATTATATGGTTCATCGTTTTTGAGTTATTTCAATTGTTTTGCAACTATTCACGTTTCTGGCACATATTACAAAAACATATAACAAATTGTGATACTGTGTTTTTACCAATATAGGTAGCGGAGAACCATGAAATGCGGCATTCAGAAAGCTTTTTGTTTTTATTACTCGTCGAAAAATTCGAGTTGCCGTATACAGGTACCCTCAAATGGTGGCTAAATTTGAAAAGTTTATGCAGAAATGTTTTTAGTGTTTCCGTAGAAATCATTTTTTGTAAGATTTTTGTGATATGTTGGTAATTAATAATAAATGTTAGTAAATTATTGTAAAAAAAAGTTGTCAAATTTTTGTGAAAAATATAACTTAGCATTAACATTGCTGAAGGCAATTTTGTAAAATAACTCGTGAATTTTTTTTCCAATTTTGGTCCTAACGCTGTTTGTGAATCATGATATCTTCGTAAGTGTCTAAATAGCTTGGAGAGGTTCGTAGGCCAGGAAAATCAGACCAGTTTTTTCTGGAACTTTTAAATCTTATTTTCGGAAAATGTTTTTGTAATAACAAAGCTATTTTAATGAAGTATGGTACAATGTTACTACTATATAGGTTATACTGCCAACCAAATGTCCTTTTGAAAACCAGACATATTTGCCATTAAAAACATTTTTACGAAAATTCGCCACCGTAACGCACTTGCTGCGTCCAGACTTTTTTTAAATTAATATATATTATTTCCATTAAGAAAAGTATGAAAGCACATTTAAAAGAGATAGAGATGCAAACAATATTTTAAACACACGTCTTTCCAACATTTTAATTTATGGTCTGTTTTATGAGGTAGGTGCTCTTATTTATTAGTCTAGAAACGCCATACACTTTAAGGGTTCACTTATTATTAGTTCGTTTATGTGCCATACATAATTTACACTTTCATTAAAGGAAGTTAAACTCGCAGGCAACATCTGAACAGTCCTTAATCATCGAACGTCATAACAACACGTTTGTAAGTAGATGCCACCATCATTTCACTAGAAACCATATGAAATTTTTACTTTGCAGTTTGAAGCAAATATCTTCCAAATAATAGGTATTTTTGCATTTGCGTCGAGGATCTCTTTATATTTTGTAGCACCAAACACTCGTCATACTCCAATTTATCTGACAAAAAATTGACCACCAATCATATCCGCTAACAAATATATAAAAATCCACCAGCTACAAAATTATCTTAACAAAGGGCAATAAAAAAACTGCATTAGAGATGTTTGAAAATTTAAAATAACCCTTCCTAAAGGTACCTTCAAGCCATGTTGCCATACTTATTGTTACATCTTAACTTACATTTGAAAATAATTACTTCTGTTTTTGGTATCACAGTATCACTTCTTCACAGGTCTATATTGCCGGAAGTGATCTCTTGTATCGTGACAAACTAGAGTTCCCAACCAAAAACGTCTGGACGCAGCAAGTGCGTTATGGTAGTGAATTTTCATAGAAATGATCTCACACTTCATTTTTTATAACTTCACTAAGGGAAGATTGGAACCTGTGATGAGCACTGATAAGTACATTTGGAGAACCCAAATCACCACAACACATTTTAAAAGACCTGACGATCGTTTCACTAACCAAGTTAGCGTCATCAGAGGATGAAACATAAAACTTTGCTAACTTGGTTAGTGAAACGATCGTCAGGTCTTTTAAAATGTGTTGTGGTGATTTGGGTTCTCCAAGTGTACTTATTTTTATAACTTATTTTTATTTAACATAGAAATATAAATTTTGGTATATCGTTTCCTCTTAATATCGCAAATTTACCTAAAAAATATGATCTCCATAGGTTATCATATTGGTGAACCTATAGTTAAAAAGTTCTATTCTATTTAAATATTATAACAGGCGGTCGAAAAGTACCCATTTCATTCGCCCATAAGAAATGCCTGGTGCGTAATTTTTAGTGAATTTTCTTTAAAAAAATTCGCTAATGAGAAGATCCCGACTTTTGAATTTTGGAAAAAAAAATTCTTCAAATGAGCGCTATTTAGGACCCCTGGAACCCAAATCCGAGGTCGGTTTCATACTTTATATATATATATATATATATATATATATATATATATATATATATATATATATATATATATATATATATATATATATATCTATATATATATATATATATATATATATATATATATATATATATATATATATATATATATATATATATATATATATATATATATATATCACACCTATAACTAAAAAAATAATGGATCTATTTTGATAAAACTCGGTGAGTACCTTCCTTTCGCAAGTGGCTTGGATAAGTTCGTTAGCCAGGAAAATCGACCCAGGTTTTCCCGGAAAATTTTGTGTTTTCTTTCGAAAAAATTTATATCTCCGGAATTAATAAAGTAAGGGCAACCAAATTTGGTACGCGGGTTTATATCATTATAGGTAAGTTACATATATATATATATATATATATATATATATATATATATATATATATATATATATATATATATATATATTTATATATATATATATATATATATATATATATATATATATATATATATATATATAAATCGAAACTGACCCTGGATATGGGTTCTAGGGGCCCAAATTCGCGTTCATTTGAAAAAATGTTTGCAAAGTCTCACCATCCATACCTCTCTATAAGTGAATTTTTTTAAATAGAAATTCACTAAAAAGCAAGAAAATAATTTGTTGACCAATCTTATTCTTATACCATCCCTTGTTATAAATTTCGACTCAAATAATTTTTCCTCGTGCTCTTTTCATGTTTGATAAGTTAAGAGTTAGCTTTGTTTCTACGTCTTAATCTCTCTGCGTAGTATTTCCCTCTATTTCAGTTCACCTCTTCGTCCTAAAATCATCAAAAGTAGTGTAACGTGTTGTGAATCAATATCGAACACATAAGGTGTGAGAAATATCGACAATTGCACCTGTAACATAAATATAACACAGCAACAACCGCAAATTATACCAGATCTCATTTTCATTTAACCTACAGCCTGCATACCAAGCTAAGGATAATTTGCCTGATGAGACATGTGTTTCCACCCCCTCTTTTTAACTCACTCACGTGACGTTTATGATGCTCTACTAAGTGACTGTAAAGACATATGACAACAGCTTGTTTTGTGTAATGTGCCGGGTCTAACCGTATCATTAAACATCATAATTTAATAGTCCCGCATAACTGTCGCAGACTCTCATCACTGAGAGAAGGTGTATCACCTAATTTATGAAGGGTAAAAATAGCTGGAGTATTTTTGGCAAGTATAACTCTAAGTGGATAAATTGAATTATGTACGTTACATAACCATAAATTATTTTAGTTAAAACCACTGTACTTATAAATAAACATCTTCAATATCATCACATTCTAAAGGCAATGTTGCCTGGTTACCGCAACCATGACTATATCTGCAGCGGCTCCTTTCATTTCTCATTTCAATGTAGCTTTCACAATTTATTAATTGAGCCCAGTTGTTTGCCTCCTGGTCTACCTCTTACCTTTTGTCCAAGAATGCGCCCTTTAAGTTAAGTTGTCACAATGTTATTATCTCTGAAAATATGACCAACAAATTTTCCCTCCCTCCCTTCAACTTTTTTTACCAAGAAATTTTGTTACCTGATCTTTTACAACACACGTTTCTTCTACTTTGTATCGCTGTACCTCGTCTTTGCTATTTTTCTCTATTTACACATTTCAAAACCTTCTACTCTCTTTATACCATACTTGCTTAAAAGCATCTGTCGGATTGATACGCTATTACACTCCATACGTATGACTTGATGACCTCTATGTCCAAAGATAAAAATTACAGGCATTTAATTAGGAAAATTTTTTGAGTGCCACTGGAAGCCAGAGGCGGGCACAAAACCAAAATATTGTATTCAGTGAACAAAATCTATTAAATATTATACACAACGCACCCGAGTGACCCGGCACCCAGATGAGGGTCACCTCATTCTGCCCAGCCAGGTCGCACGTCTCGTCTCGGCACTCACACACCGGCCAGGAATTTACCTTAAGGGCACTAACTGGCCCACGGGTAAATTCCTGGCTGGTGAGTGAGTGCCGAGACGAGGCGATCGACCTGGCTGGGCAGAATGAGGTGACCCTCATCTGGGTGCCGGGTCACTCGGGGTTCAAAGGCAATGAAGTCTTGCGAAGAGAGGGTCAGCAGAACCATTTATGGGACCAGAACCGACTCTGGGCGTGATAAAGAGCACGACCAGGCGAGCCATTAAGTCCTGGGTCAGAAATCAACACAAGGTGTACTGGGCGGACTGTCCAGGGCTCAGACATGGGAAGTCAATAATTAACGGACCCAGTTCAAAGAGAGCTGTGGAGCTGCTAAATCTTAGCAGGGGACAGCTCAGAAACACAACAGGTATCTTGATGGGACACATGGCCATCAAGAAACACCTGAATAAAATGGGGCGGTTCGAAGGAGACCTCGCATGCAGACTCTGCGGCGAGGGGGAGGAATCAGCCCAGTACATCTTGTGCCAGTGTAAAGCTCTGGACCGCAAAAGACAACTAGTCTACGGTCAGTCTAGACCGAAGACAGGGCAATATAAATCTTCACCCTACCAATCGCTGTGCAGACTAGTTCAAGGCACAGTGATTTTGGAATGGGTGGAGTAAGACTAAGGGTGTGCACAATCAACCAAATGTTGCAGTGCTATCGGGGTGGCAAGGTGGCGGACGAGCCCTGAGGGAAAAAAATTGTGGAATTTATCAAACAAAACGGAAAACCTAAAAATAACATATTGACACAGCAAGTGCGTTACGATAATAAAGAGGGTTGGTCAATTTTTTTAAACAAATTTCACTAATGAGGAGATCCCGACTTTTGAATTTTGAAAATATTTTTTCAAATGAGTGCAAACTAGGCCCCATAGAATCTATATCCAGGTTTATTTTCAGTTTGTATCTGTTTACATTTATTCAGGGTGATGCATTTCTAGGGTAACGCTCAATATAATTGTTATTATACAAGATACGAGAAAAAAATTGTATACGTTAATTATAGGGTGTCTTGAGCTGCATCTTATAAAATAATTCTGAAAATCACATGGTGGCCCAAAAGTCGTTGGTGATACCTACAATTTTTTTCGAACACCCTTACATTATTGCATTTTTCATTTTTTTTTTCGAAATATGATTCATGTTTGTAGGAAAAAAATCGAGACGCAGCAGTTGCGTTTTGGTAGCGAATTTTCATTAAATCCTTCAAATTTCAATTTGAACTCAATTTGCTATTAACCTAAGGTTTGTCGGCTAGGAAACCAGTTTTCTTGGAAATATTTTCAGTTTATTTTTGGAAAATATTTGCACATTTTCAAACAATAAGTTATTTTGATTAAATATGGTATATTATTTCTACTATATAGGGTGGCGCATTGAAAATGAAACAGATCGATTTGCGTCCAGAGAATTTTTTTTAAGAAACCCTGAAACACGTCAATTTTAATATTGAGTGAGACATATTTTGACATAAAACTCAACTTTGTCACATCAACCCATTAACGGTGGTGATAACAATCCTTATATTTTAAATTATGAACATGGGTCGAGTGTTACATCATTTGAAAGCTCTTTCTTTTCTAAATTCAGCACACTAATTTTTTGGAAGTTTTATTAACTCGTTTAAAAAATATTCACAGTTGAAGATGCAAAAACACATTTCACTCATTCCGATAAGAAATGTGCTGATAGCCAATGTTTTGTTTGTTTGTAAACAAAAAATTCACTATCCGAACATTTCTTATCGGAATGAGAGAAATGCGGCTTATTATTTCAGTTTATCGGTCGGTTTGATACTTGATAGTACTACCGAAAATTAATTTCACAATGGTGTATTCTGTAGATGAAAGAGTTGAAATAATTACTCTTTTTTTCAAAAACGATGACTGTGCCAACCGTATAGCAAATTTGTTTAATGAACGACATCCGAACAGACATGTTAACAGAAAATACATTTTGGAGTTAGTTGCAAAGTTTCGACAAAGTGGTTCATTAGCCAACAAAAAACGGAATCCTGAACGTGAATTTCCGGTTAGAAATGAGACTACTGAGATTGAAGTTTTAGGACAAATTGCTGCAGACCCAACTTTGAGCACGAGAAAATTGGCCACTGTTTCAAAGATCAAAGGAAGAACTATTCAGCGAATATTGAAGCATCATAAATTTCACCCGTATAAAATTCATCTTGTACAACAACTGAACGAAGATGATTTTGATCGGCGGCTGGAGTTGTGTTAAGTTATGACTGCACGAATAGCTGATAACTGTAACTCTCTGTTCAATATCTGTTTTTCAGGCAAGTGTACGTTTCTATTAAACTCTACAGTCAATCGTCATAATTGTCATTATTGGGCAGATAATAATCCAAGAAATTTCCACACTCAAACTCCACAGATATTGAATGTCTGGACTGGCATTTTTGGAGACCGTTTAATCGGACCAATTTTTCTTGATGGCAATTTGAGTGGCGAAACGTATTTGGAGTTACTAGAAGATATCGTTTACCCTCTACTAATTGACATTGTTGAAAATGATGATCGCTATCAAGACAATCAATTAGTGTTTTAACAAGACGAAGCTCCTGCGCATTTTTCACAACGTGTTAGGGAGTTTTTGAACACAGAGTTTCCAGAGCAATGGATTGGGCGTAGAGGTGCTATTGAGTGCCCCCCTAGATCACCGGATTTAACTCCTTTAGATTTCTTTCTATGAGGCCATTTAAAGAGTCGAATTTTCGCAAAAAAACCGGAGTCTCTGGTAGAATTACGAGAACGCATTGTTGAAGAATGCCGTATAATAACCACAAATGCTCCAGAATTTAAGAGCTCGTTTTGAACAAGATTTGTACTTTTGTATGGAAGCTGGTGGTCAACAATTTGAACACTTACTTAACTGAATAAACATTTTTGAACGTTTGGTTTTTTTTAAAGAAAAATTGACTAATAAGTGCATTTCTTATCACAATGAATGAAATACGTTCTGGCAACTCCAACTGTGAGTAATTTTTAAATGAGTTGATAAAACTTCCAAAAAGATTAGTGTGCTGAATTTAGAAAAGAAGGAGCTTTCAAATGATGTAACACTCGACCTATGTTCCCTATTTAAAATATAAGGGTTGTTATCACCACCCTTAAGGGGTTGATGTGACAAAGTTGAGTTTTATGTCAAAACATGTCCCCCTCAATATTAAAATTGACGTGTTTCAGCGTTTCTTAAAAAAAATCTCTGGACACAAATCGGTCTGTTTAGTTTTCAATGCGCCACCCTGTATATGTTATACCGGTAACCAGATTGGTGCCTGCTTTCGTTAAAGAGACACATTTGCTATTAAAAGCATTTTTATGAAAATTCAGTTCCATAACGCACTTGCTTAATATTTTAGCTTGAAAATATCATCATTTTTTAAGTTTGATTTAACACACATTATTTATAAGTTTTATTAAAATTGCTCAACACTTACTGGGTGTTCGGATTTTTTTGAGAGTCAGCATATTATATGAGATTTTATAACATTCAGTGAAATATTTTACCGTGCAGTTACGGAGATACCTTATAATCTTGCCAATGTTGATTGCAATTATCTGAAGAGATAATTACGAGTTATTTAGACTGTTTAACTGAAACAAAGCTTCACGCTCATCGGGATAACGTAAAGAGTTGGCATGTCGTGGTATCATGCAAAATCGAAGAACCACAAAGCGCGCAATGGTCCGAGTTCACCACCAGAACCATCCAATGGACTATCAGAATCAGATCCGTCCGTACAGAGCTGGTATTATCATATCATTGTGAAGCAAATATTACACGGTGTGGCGCAAATTATGGTCTTCCGCTAGAAAAATCAAATTCAAGCGAAAGGGCTCACAATTACAACGTCAGAATGGATGGGATGGCGTGGGTAATCGGCCTGTGTGCAGACTGAACTCCATAGAATAAGATCTAACTAGCACGATATTGCAGCAAATTGCGCATCACGATCGCTGACATGATTGACAGTTTCCTTCCGCAAAAGATACAGCCTCATTGGAGAATGAAAGCAACACACAGCCGCCTACGCGGGTCATCAGAAAATTACTGTTATGGCGATATGTACAAGAAATTCCGCAATGATGGCTCATTGTTCGATAATATGAGGATAATGGTGGTCTTGCCTTTTGCCTTGCAGCGGAAGAATACACAATTAGCCATCAGTTTGATAAATTGTAGAGCTTTTGTGTTTTATAAAGAATGTCTCTACTTGCAATACTTCAGATGGCATATTATTGTAGCGAATTTTTTTTAATTCGCTAATGAGGAGATCTATGTTTATATATATATATATATATATATATATAT
Organism: Tillus elongatus; assembly: GCA_964006375.1. Lineage (NCBI taxonomy): Eukaryota > Metazoa > Arthropoda > Insecta > Coleoptera > Cleridae > Tillus > Tillus elongatus. Next base: position 21,983,529 of record OZ023265.1, on the reverse strand, counting down.
ATATATATATATATATATATATATATATATATATATATATATATATATATATCCGACCGATAACTCAAAAAATAATGGACCGATCTTGATAAAATTTGGTGAGTACCTTCCTTTTGCAAGTGGCTTGAATAAGTTTGTTATCCAGGAAAATCGGACCAGGTTTTCCCGGAAAATGTTGAGTTTTCTTTCTAAAAAAATTCATATCTCCGTAAATAACAAAGTAAGGGCACCCAAATTTGGTACGCGTATTAGAATTATAAAGAATAAACTCTGTACTAAAATTTAGGTATCTAGCTTTAAAGACAACGAAGTTATGGGCAGTTAAAGAAATAAATTTTGGAGTTTTCCTCAAAACGTCAAACTCGCAGTTTTAAACGTCAAAATTGGCAATGTTTAGGCTAGGAATGTGAAACAAATACCGATTGTGAAAAGAAAATGTTGCAAGAAGAGTGTTCTGCAAACCCTTAAGTTTCAGATTCAATCGTCATTGCCCTTCATTTTACTAAAATATTTACAAAATATCCATTTCAAATAGACCCTTTTTTGATGTTTTGGCTGTCAGTTTAGTTAAGTTGGTGCCTTTTATTTGTAGATTTAGTGAAGTTTATGGTTTAACGGTCTATAATTTTTTCTGGCTAATTTTTGTAGATCAAATTTGTTGATGCATTTTTGCATTTTTTATCAAAATATGATGCGTTTACAAGAAAACAAAATCTGGACGCAGTGAGTGCATTTTGGTAGCGAATTTTCGGTAAAGTTGCAGATTAGCTCCCGAACGCTTTTCAAAAAACTGTTTTCATAAACCTGCCTAGCCCCCCTACCCTGGATCAACAAAACCCAAGAACAATTTCTTGTCCAAGTTAATAGGGGTGCTAGGCGGGGTAGGTAGTAAAAAGGAAGTATGAGCAGAAAATGCGAATAAAACGGCCTTAAACCCTGCCTACCCCGCACAGCACCCCTATTCACTCCCAGTCCCATAACTTCCTTGGGGGGTGTAAACAAGAAATTTTTCTTGTGGTTTGTGCATCCAGGTGGGGTCCTAGTAATGTTACTGAAAACAATTTGTTGAAAAGCGTTCGGGAGTTAATCTGAAAATTTACCGACTTTTCATTAAATCCTTCAAATTTCAATAACTCAATTTGCTATTAAGGTAAGCTTTATTTAGCAAACCAACATTAAAGTTTATTTTCGGAAAATTTTTGCATAATTTCGAACCATAAGTAATTTTGATAAACTATAGTACATTGTTTCTACCACATAGGCTATACCGGTAACCAGATTGATGCCTGCTCGCATTTGCTATTAAAAACATTTTTATGGAAATTCGCTTTCATAACACATTTGCTGCATCTAGACTTTTGAAAAATGTTTATATATTTTCAAACAATAAATTTATTTCAATGAAATATGGTACATTGTTTCTACTATAAAGCCAACCAAGTTTGATGCCTGCTTTCATCAAAGAAAGACATTTGCTATTAAAAATATTTTTTTAAAAATTCGCTACCATAACGCACTTGCTGCGCCCCGAGCTTTTATATGTTTTGGTTCTAATGAAATTTAATTAGAAAAATATTTCGAATTTTTTACACGTAAAATCCTAATTCTTACTGATCAAATAATAGGGTATTATTCCCAGATTTTGATTATAAGAAAATTATATTTACAACGTAATTTGAATCATAGAATATTGTGAGATGCCTTCAGTTGCCGTTTCGGTGCACACACAAGAATTAAACTATGTTACATAGTACTATGCAGACTTTTTGGTTATTTTGTAATTAAGTTTCATTGGGCCATGTTTTAGTAAATTTTCTTAGAAAAAAGTTCACAAATCTTGCCTTTTTGATTAAAGAAAAAAAAATCTTAAAATAAGCGTCAACTAGGGCCCCTAGAGCCCATATTCGGGGTCATTTTTAATTTTTTATGTTTGTACATATATATATATATATATATATATATATATATATATATATATATATATATATATATATATATATATATATATATATATATATATATATATATATATATATATAGATATATATATATATATATATATATATATATATATATATATATATATACAGGCTGTTTCGTATCGTTATATTCAAATTTGGTGTGCATATTAGTAAGCTTAATTCTAAGACCAAAAAAAAAACACAAAAGTGGTAGTTCGATTGTTATTCATTCCAAAGCTACAAACCTAATAAAAGTATTTTTTTTTGAAGTATTTGCGAGCACGGAAGAGGAAACCTAATTTCTTAGCAGCCGCTTTTGCAATTGATGTGACATATGTTAGTGCCAATTGAGATTTCGATCCACAGAAATGCCAACAAGTGAAAAGGACTCATTACTTTGAATAACTTGGTTGTTCATTGTGATGGGTCTAGGGCTGGTGTATCTCTTATGAGATAGAAAGCAAGACTGAGATTTGGTGGGGTTGAATTGTACAAGATTTCTACTACCCCAGTCTAATATTTTTTGGAGATCCACGGAGACAGAACCCTCCATGTGTCTGCTATCCTCATCTAATTGGGCTAAAGAGACAGGCTTAGAATATTGTATATTTGAGTGGAGGATGATATCCTCCGCATAACTGTGAAGTGGGTTGGATGTGCTAGAGAGGAGGTCATTGATGTGGTGAAGAAACAAAGTAGGGGCTAAAGCTGAACCTTGAAGAACTCCTGCATTAATTGGATACAGTTTAGAGGAATGTCCATCCACGGCAACAGAAATTCTCCGGTTGGAGAGGAAATTTGCTGTCCAGGTACAGAGTTTTGGTGCTAGGCGATAGACCGGAAGTTTAATAAGCAGCGCTGCGTGCCAGACCTGGTCGAATGCTTTGGATGTGTCTAGAGCGACAATCTGGGATTCGCCGTGTAGTTCCATAGACTTGTTCCAAAAATGGGTGACAAAGGAAAGGAGGTCGGCAGTTGATCTGCGCTGACGGAATCCATAATACATGTCGTGGATTAGACTGTGTTTTTAAAGAAATTTTAGTAATTCGGTGTTTATATACTTTTCCACCACTTTAGAGACGACTGAAAGGAGAGAAATAGGCTTGTAGTTGCTAGGAAGCGCTTTGGATAATTTCCTGGGGACGGGTTGTGCTCGAGCAGTTTTCCAGTTACTAGGGAATATGCCTCTATTGCAAGATGTCTGAAACATACTAGTCAGGACGGGAGCAAGTTCTGGTGCGCATTTTTTGAGAACAATTGCTGGGATCTCGTCAAGGCCAGAGGCTTTCCTGGTATTAAGAGAAGAGGGCATCTTTCGTACCTTTTCAGTTTTGAAAATGATATCCGTCATTTTATGCGCGACATTGGGGACTGTTGGTGGTTGAACATTTTGAGGTGGGTTGAGAGTATAATTGCCGGCGAACAACGAGGCAAAAGTTCAGCCTTGCTCAGGGCGGTAGAAACAATTTCATCCCGTGAGACAAGAGGTGGGAACATGCTCTTGCAGAAACTATTCCGAATAGATTACCCAAGAGTCCAGAAAGTTTTGCTGCCGTTGGAGCTTGAGAGGACTTGGTTTTTGATGTGGTTACTAAACGAGTTTTTTGCCTCAGAAAGAATGCGGACATAGCAGTTTCTTGCGTCGTTAAATGCTTGACGGTTCTCTTGACTGGAATTGTGTAGAAGTGTTTTGTGAGCTTTGACCTTTTCAAGTCTGGTCTTGTCACAGGATTTAAAGAACCAGGGCTTTTGAGTGGCTGAAGAGGTTTTCTGTGTACGTGGAATAAATAATTCCATGCCAGCTTGGATAATTTCGGTGACGTTTTGTGAGATATTAGAGGCGTCAGGATGAGACAAGCAGACAGACGCCCATCGAAATAAGGAAAAGTAGTCCTGCATTTCGTCCCAGTTCGCGGAGTTATAGTGCCAAACGATACGTGGGTGTGACGACTGTGTAACCTCGGGTTGCATTGCGCAGGAAGCAGTGACCATGCCGTGGTCTGAGCGACCAAGGGGGGCGGTGACTGATGTCTTTCAGCATTCAGGTTTTGTAGTAAAAAGGAGATCCAGGGGATTTGAGCTTGGTGTTGGGATGCGAGGAAAGTATGTAGGTTGCTGCACCATATTGGCTAAAGAATTGCTGACTGCAAAGGCCTCCGCTGCTCTCCCTTGTGGATCGGTTTTTGAAGATCCTAGCCATTCCTTATTATGGACATTGAAGTCACCAAGAATAGTGACCTCGGAGAAAGGATATTCAGAAATCAGATGGTCGTTTTTTTCAGAAAGTTGGTCGAAGAGCTTGACAAAGTTGTGGTCATAAATTGACAGGTATATGCAACAGATTAATTTAGTTGCAACCCTGAGAGATAGTTTCGTCCAAAGTGCGTCTTTTCTTTCAGCTTCTAAATTGGGGAGTCTGGTGCAGGGTAGATTGCTACGGAAGTATGCGCACATGCTTCCATGCAATCTAAAGAAAGTAAGTAGCTCATACCCCAGGAAATTATGGTGATTAGTGGCTGTTTTGGCACTGATTTGAGTTTCGGTGAGGAAGAGGAGTTGGGGACTATTAGCCTGGAGGAAATGGTGGACGGAGTTCAGGTTAGAATTTAGGCCACATATATTCGAGAAGGATATTGTAAATCTTGATGCTGGCGCCCCCTGTACACCCCTCTCCCGGAGATCTGAATGGAGGGGTATCTTATCTCCGGAATCTTTTGTACAATGAGGATCCACCATCTTTTTTGTCTATAAGGGAAACCGACTCATACACCAGAACCGGAAACGTCCGTTGGGACTTCACCGGCCCCTTGATGTAAGGGGTGGTACCTCCTCGAGCGTGACAAAATCCTTTACTATTAGGTAAAGGAAAAGTTCACTACCACCAATTGTGGAATTCCTTGCCGGCACATGTTTTTCCTTCTCCCCCGAACCTCCTTATCGACACCCACGGTACGATAGTATTTAGGCTGTAAGCTCTCGTGGTGTGCTGAAATAAAAAAAAATAAAAAACCACCTGCTGAGTCCACTACCACCTGCTAAGTCCACTACCACCTGCTTTGGGGGATGCTTTTAATTTAGATATTTTCACCCACTTGCATGGCATATTATTCCGCCTCAAAATTAAGCAGAAATCATCTATAATATCTCTAAGTCTATCTTGTAAAAGATTTAGGCAGGAAATACCACTCATATTGGGTGGTAACTGAAATGGACCTAATATATAATTTCCGATTATTTCACACTAACAAAGAATAACTCTGAACTCACGATGTGCTGCTGTTACATCTGTATTATCTTTCTGCCATATATGTTTGTTTCTAAAGTTGGATATACTCTGGCGAGTACAGGTAGCTTCATCTGTAAATAATATTTTATAACTTAATGTGAGCCCAGTGAAATGAAAAATGGGTGTTTCGAAAGTATCGAAAGAACTGGTACTATTTCGGATCTGCATTCTATTTGTTTCTTGAATAATGGCAAAATTGTAGTCTAGCTGAACGATTAGCTGGCATTAAAATCTTACAGGAGCGACGTGGTCTGTATAGAGACTTTCGTTACCTGAAATATCTTTAGAACCGATTATCTATTTACGTTATAGTAGCTGCACTTCTTTATCTTGAACTACGTTCTGAGTTATCTGCTACAGGAACTTAAATCTTTTGTTTTTGTTCATGAGTGATTTTTTGGGCGGCACAAATATCTCTTTTTAGACAAAATGAACCATCACGTAGGATTATTTTATTGGTTCGTGTTATCGGTCCCTCTAGCACCCGCTCCGTTCCTCCTTAACAGCATTCATTTTTACACCTTCTCTGTCCTAGCAGACGTTTCTCATGACATTATATTTAGTGATGATAACTGCGAAAAAATCAATATTTTTAAATGCTCATCATACGTTATATCCTGGTACATAGTTACAAGCCCAGTGTCAAGTTATGCCACACGCAGCAGGCACTATACGACACCATCCTGCTAAACCAGGAAGCAAGCAAGAGAGAGTGAGCGGTTTAGGCCGCTTATAAATGTAACTCCGGCATAAACAAGATAGAATAGAGAGGGAGCAGGCGGGCGGATGGGAGCCGTAATCGTTCCAGAGATATGCAAACGATCCCGTTATTATAATCCATGATTCGGCTAAGTTACGGCCTGATAGCGTCATCCGAGCTATTGCTGCCCTGCCTGCTCTGCCGCCGTTATCGCAAATGCCCCCGGAACACATATAGTATACTCTCCTGCTGGTGGGATATTCTCGCTATACGTGTGCCCGGAGATTATAGTTTAGTATTGTAGCATGTAAGTATCTTATCTCTGACGATTACAAGATGTTAATAGCGAACCAGCTTACATCTTGTTATAATTTATGATGTCAAGCAGGATTATTACAGCAATTTAACAGGGATTCTAGATGATAGAAGATAAAAGATAGAATTCTAAGTTACGATGGATTAACATTTGAAATTGAAGGATTCAAAGTGAAAAGTGGACATATCCACTTTTATTAAATTTTTAGGGGAGCCACAATAAATACAGACGTCGTTACCTCCTTTAAACAAAAACTTATAAACCAGAACCGTGGTATATGTGGTTGACCTCAGGTGGATATACATCTGGTCAATAGTGAGGTCACGATTGCCTACAACACCCTACCCTAAAATAGCTATCTATCAGATTATCATATTTATTAAAATTAGCAATACTTTTAGGAGGTTGACAGATCTGGATGTAGTTGGATACTCACGTTCTTTCTTTGTTTGTTTCGCACTGCTTGGAGTCCTATATTTATGGGCGCCCCAGACTAGTTCCAGGTAATATGAAAATTTAGATATCTAGGTAATCGTCTGTAAGAGAGAATTGTTTGCGCCGACGCCAAAATAAAGGAGAAGTTAGGGAGGAATTTCTCGTCAATCAAACAGATATGTTAATGTAACAAAGTATATAAATTTATTCATACAAATTAAATTTGGAATAGCAAACAAAGTGAAATAAAAATGGTTGGTGAATCTCAAATAAACATTAATTGCACACAAATAAAAATCAGATAAACAGCAAGAACTTCAAGAAAAAGAAATTATCATATGACAAAACAATAAGATAAAGATGGTTATATGTTACTAAAATACTGATGTTAGCCACTTGAGCTTCATATGTAAGCTGAAATACTGTATTTTACAGCTAAAAAGCAAACACAAATTATTAGGTAAATCACTTGACGTTTGTCAATCAACTTGATTTATTTTTCAATAACTTTAACTGGCCAGTTCTTTGAGTGAGGCTCCAAAAAAAGAGTATATAATCCTACGTGAAATTTCTGCATTAATTATTGAAAATAAGAAATATTGAAAAGAATGTTCAGGTTATATATTTTACAGACAAAACTTACTAATTACAATTTCAAGAACTGTGTGTTTAAATTTACAGACAAAATTCAACAGATTAAACAGAAAATTTACAGTCGTTCTTATAGCTTTTTTTTATAATTTCAACAACACACCACGAGGGCTTACAGCCTAAATACTATCGTACCGTGGGTGTCAACAAGGAGGAAAGAGGCAACTTGTTGATTCTGGACTTGAAGGATTGGAAGTTCGGGGGAGAAGGAAAACATGTGCCGGAAAGAAATTCCACAACTTGGAAGTCCTAGGGACAAAAGAGCGGGCATAACAAGATGTTCTATGTCTGGTGACCTGGACAGTAATAGGGTGCATTCGCTCTGTTCCCCTGGTAGATCTGTTGGGGACAGCAGGTGGAGGAACTATGGAAGAAAGCTCCTCTGAGTAATGACCGTCCAGATATCTATAAAAGAGAGAGAGGTCACCAACGGCACGTCGGTGGGCAAGGGATGGTAGCCTTTGGGTAACGGTAGGGTCACCGATGAGACGTATAGCTCTCTTCTAAATTGAGTCCAGGATAGAGAGTGTAGAAGCGGCTGCAGCACCCCAGATGTGGAAGCAGTATTCGAGGTTTGGTCTTATTTGTGAAGTATATAAAGTATAGAGATTAGCTGGTGAAAAATATTTGCGAGCCCAGAAGAGGAAACCTAATTTCTTAGCAGCCGCTTCTGCAATTGATGTGACATGTTGGTGCCAATTGAGATTTCGATCCACAGAGATGCCAACAAGTGAAGAGGACTCATTACTTTGAATAACTTGGTTGTTTATTGTGATGGGTCTAGGGCTGGTGTATCTCTTATGAGAAAGAAAGCAAGACTGTGATTTGGTGGGGTTGAATTGTACAAGATTTCTACTTCCCCAGTCTAATATTTTTTGGAGATCCACGGAGATAGAACCTTCCATAAGTCTGCGATCATCATCTAGTTGGGCTAAAGAGACAGGCTTAGAATATTGTATATTGGAGTGGAGAGTGCTGCCGTCCGCGTAACTGTGAACTGGGTTGGATGTGCTAGAGAGGAGGTCATTGATGTGGAGAAGAAACAAAGTAGGGGCTAAAGCTGAACCTGCATTAATTGGATACAGTTTAGAGGAATGGCCATCCACGACAACAGAAATTCTCCGGTTGGAGAGGAAATTTGCTGTCCACGTACAGAGTTTTGGTGGTAGACCATAGGCCGGTAGTTTATCAAGCAGCGCTGCGTGTCAGACCTGGTCGAATGCTTTGGATATGTCTAGAGCGACAATCTGGGATTCGCCGTGTAGTTCCATAGACTTGTTCCAAGAATGGGTGACAAAGGAAAGGAGGTCGGCAGTTGATCTACGCTGACGGAATCCATACTGCATGCTGTGGATTAGACTGTGTTTTTCAAGAAATTTGAGTAATTCCGTGTTTATATACTTTTCCATCACTTTAGAGATGACTGAAAGGAGAGAAATAGGCCTGTAGTTGCCTGGAAGCGCTTTGGATCCTTTCTTGGGGATGGGTTGTACTCGAGCAGTTTTCCAGTTACTAGGGAATATGCCTTTATTGTAAGATATCTGAAACAGACGAGTCAGAACAGGAGCAAGTTCTAGTGCGCATTTTTTGAGAACATTTGCTGGCATCTCGTCAAGGCCAAAGGCTTTCCTGGTATTAAGAGAAGAGAGCATCTTTCGTACCTTTTTAGTTTTGAAAATGATATCCGTCATTTTATGCGCGATATTGGGGACTGTTGGTGGTTGAACATTTTGAGGTGGGTTGAGAGTAGAATTGCCGGCGAACAACGGGGCAAAAAGTTCAGCCTTGCCCAGGGCGGTAGAAACAATTTCATCCCCTGAGACAAGAGGTGGGAACGTGCTCTTCCCAATAGATTTAGCAAGAGTCCAGAAGGGTTTGCTGCCGCTGGAGCCTAAGAGGACTTTGTTTTCGATGTGGTTATTAAACGAGTTTTTTGCCTCAGAAAGAATGCGGACATGGCGGTTTCTGGCGTCGTTAAATGCTTGATGGTTTTCTTGACTGGGATTGTGTAGAAGCTTTTTGTGAGCTTTGACCTTTTCAAGTCTGGCCTTGTCATAGGATTTAGAGAACCAGGGCTTTTGAGTGGCTGCAGAGGTTTTCTGTGTACGTAGAATAAATAATTCCATGCCAGCTTGGATAATTTCGGTGACGTTTTTGTGAGATATCAGAGGGGTCAGGATGAGAGAAGCAGACAAACGCCCATGGAAATGAGGAAAAGTAATCTCGCATTTCGTCCCAGTTCGCGGAGTTGTAGGCCAAACGATACGTGGGTGTGATAACTGTGTGACCTCGAGTTGCATTGCACAGGAATCAGTGACCATGCCGTGGTCTGAGCGACCCAGGGGGCGGTGACAGATATCTTATAGCAGTCAGCATTTGTAGTAAGAAGGAGATCCAAGGGATTTGAGCTGTGTGTTGGGATGCGAGGAAAGTAAGTAGGTTGCTGAACCATATTGGCTAAAGAATTGCTGACTGCAAAGGCATCTGCTGCTCATCCTTGGGGACCGGTTTTTGAAGATCCTAGCCATTCCTTATTATGGACATTGAAGTCACAATAGTAACTTCGGAGGAAGGATATTCAGAAATCAGATGGTTTTTTCAGAAAGGTAGTCAAAGAGCTGGGCAAAGTTGTTGTCAGAAGGTAACCGGTAAATGCAACAGATGAATTTAGTTGTAGCCCTGAGAGAGAGTTTCATCCAAAGTATGTCATTTCTTCCAGCTTCTAAATTGGGGAGACTGGTGCAGGGTAGATTGCTACGGACGTATGCGCACACGCCTCCATGCAATATAAAGGAAGTAAGAAGCTCATAGCCCGGGAAATTAAGGTGATTAGTGGCTGTTTTGGCACTGATTTGAGTTTCGGTGAGGAAGAGGAGTTGGGGCCTATCAGCCTGGAGGAAATGATGGGCGGAGTTCAGGTTAGAATTTAGGCCACATATATTCGAAAAGGATATTGTAAATCCGAATGGAGAGGTATTTTGCCTCCGGAATCTTTTGTACAAGGAGGAGCCATCATCATTTTTGCTTATAAGGGAAACCGACTCATACACCAGAACTGGAAACGTCCGTTGGGACTTCACCGGCCCCTTGATGTAAGGGGTGGTACCTCCTCGGGCATGAAAAAAATTCTTTACTATCACGTAAAGGAAAATTCCACTACCACCTACCATATTACAAGTATACCACACCAGCCAACTATTAAAGAGCTGACTAGCTTCAGAACTTGCATCCCGCTGACACTGTTCAAGTTCGAATTTGTTTACGTTATTTTGGAAAGTTCAAGTTATGAGGCTTCAGATATTGGATTGCTTCCTACCGGTTCAGAGAAAAAGAGTTACACGGACTCACCCAATGTTCCTGTATTGAGTTACCTAATGACCCTATGAAGATGCCTTCCAAGTGTGATCAACTATGAGCACCTGAGACAAGTTCACAGACTCCGATTTGGTTGGTGGACTTATTGCTGCAATATTAGGAAACCATTTGACAACTATGTCGATGTTCTGAATTCGCTTGACGGGAACTTTGCAAATCGCAATTTAAAACGTGAATTGGCCCAAGTGAAATTCACTGCCAATTGACTTAAAGTTCGGTAATAACCAGGAAGTCTTTCTGATTAAGGCAAGAAATCAACAGGTCGGAACAAGAAAACACAACTAAACTCGCGTTTTTATGCTGAATACGATGTTTATTTAAACTCTAAAATCGTTTAAATTACTTTAAACAATCACTGACAATAATCATTATGTAGTACAAATAACAGAAAGGATTTTATCACTACATTTCAAGATAATTTTTAGCCACCTAAACTAAAGGGTGTTTACTCGACGAGATTAGGCAGAGACTTGCTGCTAACGTGTCGAGTTCTGCAATTCCTAACCGCTGCACGCAAAAATTCTTACCGTGACTGTTGGTGTTTGTGCGCGAGCTCTTTCTAGCCTCCATTCTTCGGATGAGATAAAACGAGACCTCCAATCGGTGGCCAAGTCACGACGTCTCTTATACATACCTCCACAATAATGGACTCCTCCGTGCGTTTGGTAACTGACTTTCTATATTTCATGATAATTACGTCAGTTTCTGTTATTTTCCTAGAATCTCAGGACAATAGTGATATTCATTTTCCCCAACAAAAATGCAACGTTTTTCAATATCTGGATCTCGACGTATATTATAGGGAATTCACTACGGTTCTTACGATACAGAATTTCTTAGCGAATTTTCATCAAAATTATTTTGAAACCTTAAACTTAAAATATTTAATGTAGGCAGGTTTTTTTGGTATTATTTAGATACTTGGGGGCTTTCTAACCAGTGATGATTCCAGATAAAATGTGAATCGTTATACAGTGGAGACTATTTGGCTGGCTTCAGAAATGTGCTGCAACAACAATTAATAAATTGAAAGGGCCAAAATGCTTCCAGGCTTTGTTCAAAAAATCAATTAATTTTTGACATGTGGCTACATAATATACACATCAAAAAGGCATCAGTACCTGATGATATCTCAGCCATGGTTCTTATTTATCTTGTAGCAATAGCAGTGGTAGGGAGGCTGACGCCAGGCAAATAGGCCACAATGAGCCCTTATTTCTTTGAAAATAACAAAGCTATTTTGATAAAAAAATTCAGAACGGATAAAATACGTACCAAATTTCAAGTTTCTAGCTTAAGAGAAAGTCAAATTATAAGCATCTAAAAATGTGTGAGATTTCCCGTATACAACCATCATTGAATAAGCTTACATAAATGCGTCTAAGGCTGCATAGTAGAGGTCTCTCTTTTGTTGGTTTTCTGTGCGCAGAATGAAACCTCCGTAAGCTATGAAAACTGGAACCTGTGACGAGCACTGTCCACAAAAAAACAAAAATTTTAATCAAATGAAAATAGTTAAACAATTGCGAGAAAAGGATTGTTTTTATATAAAGGCAATAAAGTTGCGATAATGGACAAAAGTGATTATAAAGAGCGAGTAAGTAATGCAATAGAGACAGGGCCGTACAGAAAATGAGGTAAAAATCCCCTACCAAAAATGATTAACCAAGTAAAAAATAGTTTAAAGAAGTGTCTAAATCTCACAACAAAGCATTTACGAAGAAGTTTACAAGTTTCTAATCCTAAAGTCCCCAAAAAATATTGTCTCCCAAAAATTCATAAACCGAGAAAATCAATGAGGCCTATTATTTCGGCTATAGATTCTCCAACATCTTATTTGGCAAAGAGGTTTTTAAACGAATTTAAAAGCCTACCTATTAAACAAAAAAGTTGTTCGGGGCTAAATTTACTTGATTTCATTAATAAAATTAAAGATGTTAAATTACTGGAAAGTGAGATTTCATTTTCATTTGACGTCGCGCCATTATTTTCTAGTGTATCCACAAAACAAACGCTGGAGAATTTGGAACAATTGTTAAAATTGAACAATATAAGTGAATAATCTGCAAAGAACATTTAACTCTTACTAGTCTTTGTATAAAATAAAATATTTTCCAATTTAACAATGAGTTTTTTGAACAAACTGAAGGCACGACAATGGGCAATCCCCTGTCTCCTTTAATTGCAGACCTTTTTATGAGTAGATCTGAGACGGATTTAAAAAATAAAAATGGGTATTTCCCTAGAGTTTAGTTTCGTTATGTCGACGATATTTTTGTAGTGTTTGACACAAATATATGCCAGTTTGAAGAATTTACTGAAAAACTAAATAGTCAATTTAGAAATAGAAATCAACAACAAATTTCCTTTTCTAGATGTACTAGTTATTAAAAATAAAAGTAATGGCTCGCTTGAATTCGATGTCTACAGAAAGGAAACTGCCACTATCAGTTATATTCCTAACGACTCACATCATACGTTTGCACAAAAAACGGCTGGTTAAAATTTCTTGGTAAACAGATTGATAAATTTTTCGTTAAATAAAAGTAGATTTAATATAGAATTAAAGTACATAAAAAACATGGCGAGATATAACGGTTATTCGGATGGTTTAGTGGACAAATTGGTTAACAAACACAGAACAAAGAAAATGATATCGGAATGCACGACATTTAAGAAAGGTAAATTGGGAAAAATTTGTGTGTCTACCTTATGAACCACGTGAAGGGTTTGGAAAGTATTTTTTAAGAAAGGGAGTTACATTGACTTTTTCCACGAAAAGTAATTTAAAAAATTTGGGTAATACGAAAGACAAAGACAAAGCCACTGTAATGTCGGACATTTATGAGATAAGTTGCAAAGACTGTTATCTTAAATACGTGGGTCAGACCAAGAGAAACATAGCCACCAGATTTCATGACCATCTCGCACATTTACGATATGGTACAGTAAACAAATCATGTGTGACACAACATATATGGGACAATAGTCACCAAATTGACAAGGAAAATTTGAAACTTGTCAAAAATGTTGGACATCAACCTATGCTTGATCCTTTTGAAAGCGTTTATATATCAAGGTCGAATAAGAACAAAACGTCATTGAATCGTACGGCACCTTTAATTTTAAGCGCTTTATTTTCACTTTGCATTTGACCAACTAAACACTCCTCATCTGTCTGGCGGAATAATAAATTATTGTTAATAATTTGGCCGGTTTATTCAGATACTAGGCTCTACGTTTAGTTCCCGACTTCAAAATTCGCTTTCCTTTTCTTTGTATTCAAGAAGTCAATATAAATACTTGTTTTTACGTAGAATAAGAAATCAATATAAATACTTCTTTTTGTGTAGAATTTTAGTTGGAATATTTATTATTTGTTAAAGTTAAGATTGTGAGGGAAACAGTCGTTTTTTTTTAACGATAGGCGGTTGTTATTGGTCTGTTCGCCAGATGTACTTGTCGGCGCTCGTCACGGGCTCCAATATTCACATAGTGAAATTTTTTGATCAAAAAGAACATGGGCTTCCTTAAATATCTCGTTACCTTTCATTTTGAGCCCATTATCCTTAAATTAGATAAAATCTCATAAATTTGTCAACCAGAAGATAGAAGTAGTTTTTCGACCTCGTCCGTTCAGTATTGACACAATAGACAAACGATGGGTCGCCGACTACAATTTTTACTTTGCATTAGTTCGTTTACCTAGGTGAGATATAAATACACTGTAGCTGCTAGTTTCATTTAGAATTTGTCGTCCTCTGATGACGCTGAAGTGGACAGTGAAACGATCGTTAGGTCTTTAAAATATGTGTTGTGGTAATTTGGGTTCTCTAAGTGTACTTATCTCCATATAAGCTTAATAATTTTAAATATTTTATTTTAGCGAATTTTCACCAAGAAAATTTTGCGTATAAGGCGGTAACGACTTTAGGCGGCAGAAAACGGAAAACGGATAAAAACTCTCCCAAATTAACATCCGTGATAAATTTATGTCTAGCATAGTATAACGTAATAATATAGTATAATCATGGATACAATTATTGGTTCGCATTTTTAAAGAGCATTTAAATAGAGAAATGTACACTATTTTTTGTACGAAACCAATTACCTCAATTACTAAACCAAAACCTAAACCGAGACATGTGGTTTCAACAGGATGAAGCTCCACCCTATTGGGCGATACAGGCCCGTAAACAATTGAATGAAAGATTTGAAAACGGGTGGATTAGTTGAGCAGGTCCGGTCAACTGGCCTGCTAGGTCCCCGGTTTTGCCGCCCCCTTGATTATTTCTTTTGGGGTTTTATAAAGAACAAAGTGATGGCGACTGCACCTGCAACTTTAAAATATACGAAGGGCAGAATGCGTTTTGCCTGCTTATTTGTGACAGTTGGAATGTTGCAGTATGTACGGGATTCATTTGGAAAAAGTGTGGGAAAGTGTTTGGAAGTTAAATAGGGACATTTCGAACAATTTCTCACGTATGACAGACCCTAAATAAGTTGAAATTTAATTTTTAATATTTTTTTCGCATTTTATTCAAATAAATGATAATTTCGTAACCGAAAGGGCAAATCAAAAATTTTGCACACGTACCTAGTTTTTTACGTAGGTTATCATTGTATAGGAAAAGTATATCACCCATTTTTAAAAACCCGCCTCTCAAAACAAAGAGAGGGTAAATGTCAAAAATATGTTTAGATAGGCCCCCGTCTCTCTAACCCCATTACCTAACAAAAATTCCACCAAAATAATGAAACCGTTTAAACAGCTCACCAAGTGTATTTTCCTGTAATGGGGGAAGATTGGAACCTGTGATGAGCACTGATAAGTACAATTTGGAGAACCCAATTCATCACAATACAGTTTTTGACCAGACGATCGTTTCGCTAACGAAGTTAGCGTCATCAAGGGCATGAGTAAACTCAGTTTACTCATGCCCTTGATGATCGTCGCGTCGAAAAACTGTATTGTGATGAATTGGGTTCTCCAAATTATACCTATATGTATTTTCCCTGTAATTAGTTCTTGTTGGCAACATTATTTTTAGCGGATTTTCCTAGTATAAGTGGTCATAATTTCATGTAAAAAATATTTGTGAATTTTCGTAGCTTTATTTTTATGAATATTTATTTGTTAGCTGGTATATCGAAGTAGCTTTTCAGAGATTTTTTTTAAGTTCAGGTTTTTTTTGTATATTCGTAAATAGAAAGTTATTTTAATAAAATTAATTGCATAGGCTTCAGGTATACAAATTTTGCTATCTGACAAAGTTAGTGTCTTTCAGTTAAAGAAAAGTCGATTTTTGACATTAAAAACATTTCTATGAAAATTATCTACCACAACGGACTTGTTGCGTCCAGACCCTTGAAATTTTAATTATTTAATAAAATCTCACTTGTTGATTTTTTCAAAAATTTGCGACCGTAAAACACTTGCTGCGTCGCTTAAATTCTTTTCTAAAAACTTACGTTTAGAGTATGCCATGTCTTCGTTTTCCCACTTTGCTCACATTTTCTGCTATCTGAAATCAAAGAAATATTTTTAATATGAAATGCTTCGCCAAAAGAGTTTCAAAATTCAACTGAACATTTGGATATATTTGAGAAAATTTAGGTAAAAAAAAATTTTTGATAGATTGGGATTGCATGGAAATAAATGCAACGTTTGCAGCTTACTATACAATTAAAATTTAGTAAATTGAATGTTGCTACGTATTTAATGTAATCAAACTAAAGTTGTCGATGGCATTTTGTATGTTTGGAAAAATATGAGGAAACAAAGTCGCATTTAAGGTAAGCACAAGTTATCAACTTATTTGTTATAGAATACAAAGTTATTTAATAATTTAATGAAATATTATTATTATTATTATTATTAATAAAATGGAAATACTTGAATTATCTAATAAAAAACAACAGTTCTAGGATATTATTTTAAATAAAGCACCAGGCATACGTTTCGCGGCTATTTCGCAATTCGCGAGTGTATGAATCTAGCTTTCGTACAAGACTAGACTGAAATCCGGTTGACGCCGAAAGCAAGCAACTTTTAAATTAAGCTCGATAGGCTTGGGCGCTAAACAAACGTAGGTATGTCTAATTTTAAGCGGGACTGTATCTGTTTGAAACGTACAATATGAGAAATACAGAAATACGCTTTAAAGTGCTATTTACTAAACTCACTAAAAAAACTAACCTGCAAAATAAACGATAATAAAAATGATGGATCTAGTAACTTATCTATCAGTATCGTTCACATTTTGTGAACAGATGTTGATACTTGCAAAGAACATTGTCGCATGCTAAAATTTAGCGCTTTTGAAACCAAACAATGTTCCGATATTATAAAAGAAATGGGCCAGGTATGACAATCTTCAAAATTGTTAGTTGATTATACACATGTCTCCATCTATAACATGTTGTGTTAACTAGAGCTGTTGTGACAACATACTACCTGGTTCTGCACCGAGATGGCGTCACTGACTACGTTCTGACAATAATACTTGTAACTTCCATTGTTTATATTTTTATCGGCCATTTATTTAAATAGCATAGCAGTACAGGTAACATCATCTGTCTTTGTTCAACATTGTAGATATTGCTTTATAGAATTTGAAGTGATGTCGAGGATTATTTTAATTTTAATTTCGAATAACTTTATCTTTCTTTGCTCAAAAGACTTGAAAATTGGTACGCAACCATGTCTGTCTATGTTCCTTTAGGTTGCAAATTTTTGTTTCAATCACTCAAAACATTTGAGAGAAAGGTTAAAGGCAAAGCCGCAAGGAGGAGACAACCGCATACACGTGTTTCAAGCTTATTAGCCATCATCAGTACGGTATAGCCTGGTGAAGTTGGGAACACTCTGGATGAAGATGCAAAAATACACGGAGTCGCAACAGGCAACCAGTGTACATTTGCAGCAACATTTGGAAGACCCTCAATCCGAGGGAAACAACAAAAAAAGCCACGGAGGCAAAGATATCACCTGCGTGAGCATCGGGAGTCCCGGAAGTTATACTAACTATAACAGGATTTATAACACGGCGTCTTCATCCAGAGTGTTCCCATCTTCACCTGGCTATACCGTACTGATGATGGCTAATAAGCTTGAAACACGTGTATGCGGTTGTCTCCTTGCGGCTTTGCCCTTAATCCTTCTCCTTGTATAGTACAGAAATGCCGTGTTAAAAATCCTGTTATAGTTAGTATATATATATATATATATAATATATATATATATATATATATATATATATATATATATATATATATATATATATATATATATATATATATATATATATATATAAGTTTTAGCTGACCATGTAAACGGGTTCCAGGGGCTCACTTCGCGCTCATTTCAAGAAATTTCCCGAAAATATCACCATCGATATATCTCTATTAGTACTTTTTCACTAAAAATGATATAAGCATTCATTGAAAAAGAAATGCGCCATTTGGAATATTTGTATGAAAAGTAGATACCATAACGCGCTTGCTGCATCCACACTTTTTCAAGTTACAAATCTTACTTTTTGCATTTTGTTTTTCAAAATTCAACAGACGCGATCTCTTTGTTAGCGAATTTTCCTGTTTAAAAATCGAGAAAATGACAAATAACGTAGGCGATAATTTATTAATAGTAAAACATTTTAGTTAAACGGTTTTTTTCCTCAAGATACTAAAATTTATACAAAATGGATAAAGGAAAATTTGATGTAGGCGTGATACATTTAAAATTTGTCTTTCTGCAAGTTTGATCTGATTTTGTATGCGAGGCATGTCACAGCTGAGAATTTACATTTAGTTGTTATTAGCTATAACCCGAGTGTAGTTGCTGAAAATTAGCATACTAGACGATGAACCAAAGACGTTACCGTCAGGTATCATCAGAACAGGCCCGGCACGGTCCGCATCCCCTGTCCTCCTGCCACCAATCAGCAGGATTTCCTTGCAGGATTCCCGTCACGTCCAGCCCGCTGCGATATTACATTCGAGAAGGAAAAATTAACATCACTCGTTTTATGACTGTTTAAAATTCAAACGATGCGACCTGTCGATGCCATGTTCCGGAAGGTGGCGAAAGCAATATCGCTAGGTGGCGCCCTTGCCGCCTTTTACTGGAAACTTTTAATTTAAGCTATCGACTCCATATGCAAATCACGCGTGTCGTTTAGCCGGAGATCAGTTATTTTATGGGTACGAGTGGATGTCGGAATCGATGAGACGGAAGCCTGACTGCTCGTGGGGGGATGGAGAAATACGAAATGATAAAAGCGGGCGGTACCTGCGCTCAGCCATAACATAAAACAGAAGCAATTCATTTCTATAGCACGCACTCGGGATCTTATTACTATTCAATGATGCAGCAACAGTAGAAGCCGGCAGCGGGATCTGCTCCGGTTATGGTTTAGAGAAGAAGAAGGCGGGACTCCGGGTAATGCTGTATCCATACTCCGGGCTCCGGGGTGCTCCCAGTGCCATATGGGATCATCTAAGCCCCAGCGACGTACGTATGGATTTCCATGCTGACATAAACCCCTCTATATGAGAACAATAACAGTTTTATCTCTGATTGTTGTATACTACCTTCTTACGGAAATATCCAAGAGAAATCTAGCTACTTTCTGATAGACAAAGTAGATAAAACAAAGCTTTAGATTTCGGAAATTATTTTTAAACACAATTGCGTGTGAAGCGAAAATTTTATTATACCACGTGGCTCATAAAAGATGTGTTATGTTAGTGAATTTTTATTTAAAAAAAATTACTAGTAGAGAGGTATCGATGGTGAGACTTTGCAAATTTTTTTTAAAACGAGCGCGATTTTGGGCCCCTAGAACCTATATCAGGGGTCAGTTTCTATATATATATATATATATATATATATATATATATATATATATATATATATATATATATATATATATATATATATATGTATATATATATATATATATATATATATATATATATATATATATATATATATATATAATTAATGTTTCAAAATTCGAATAGCTCAAAAATTTTATGGACATGTTGCTTTGGGAAAGACCTAACTATGTACGAAAATTCAGCTTTATAGGTTTACATAAAATTGAGCTATTCGAATTTTGAAACATTAATTTTTAAAATCACCGCGTTTCATTGACAATGGCAAAAACTGGCTTATAGGTATATGAGATCTAGTATGTCTGAGCCGTTATCTAGCAGCGGAACATTTGATATTATTGCGCAGGTCAGTTACACGCTGTAACTGACGTTTATCATAATAGTATTAGATTGTTTATCTGTTTTAATTTCAGTTGACAAATTATTTGTGTTATTTGGTAATTTTAGTATACAAGTGGAAATTTTTCCTTTACGATTTTATTAATGTTAGTGGATGGACTAAACAGTGTTTGTTATGTTTTATCAACCCATATAAAGGATCGAAGTTTTACAAAAAGGGCTGATATGCAACAGGTGAGTTATTTTCTCTCTGATGCTTTGGCGGTAATTTTAGTTAAGTTTATGGTTTAACGGTCCATAATTTTTAGCTAATTTTCGTACAAAAAATTCGTCAATGAGGAGACCGCGACTTTAGAATTTTAAAAATATTTCTTCAAATGAGCGCAAACTAGGCCCCCTGGAATCCATATCTGGGTTTACGTTCAGTTTTGATCTGTTTACATATATACAGGGTGACGCATTTCTACGGTAAAGCTCAATATAATTATTATTACACAAGAGACGAGAAAAAATTGTATAAGTTAATTATAGTGTGTCTTGAACTGTATCTTATATATGGATGTTAATTGCACTTGTTGATATTAAATCCACACGTAAACATTTAATATACTTTATTATTTCACTAACTGAATAAACTATATGATACATTTAACTATAAAACAATCACAACAGTACATAACAGATAACTGACCGAGCGTGGAGAGACGTATCTTCACTGTGTCGGTTAGTAGCGAGGAGAGAGAGAGAGAGAGATCCCTGGTGTCTCTTATATAGTAGTTCTTGACAGCTTGCTGTCGAATAACGTAACGCAACGTTTAGCTGTCAAGAGAAACATATGGTAGTGTTGACGAAAACACTGCGGTCGGAACCACCGCCACGTTATAAAATCATTTTGACAACCACAGGCTGTTGGCCCATAAGTCGTTGGTGATCCCTACTTTTTTTTTTCGAACAGCCTTATTTTATTGCATTTTTTATCGAAATATGTTTGTAAGAAAAAAAATGACGACGCAGTAAGTGCGTTTGGGTAGCCAATTTTCAATACATACTTTAAATTTCAATAACTCAATTTGCTATTAACCTAAGGTTTGTTGCCTAGGAAACCGACATTTAAAGTTTATTGTCGGAAAATTTTTTGTACATTTTTAAACAATAAGTTATTTTGATATAATATGACACATTGTTTCTAATATATAGATTTTATCGGTAACCAAATTGATAATTGCTTGCATTAAAAAGACATATTTGCTATTCAAAGCATTTTTTTAATTCGCTTCCATAACGCACTTGCTGCATCCAGACTTTTTTACAATTAAGAGATATGTACGAAACTGTCGTTTCGTTGCAGTTTTTCCGTTAAAACAAATTCTGGGAATTTCCATAATTCATTTTTTTCACTAAATAATATATTAAAGACACCTGTCTATAATGTGAAAGCTTTATAAAATCTATTCACAATCGGAAGAATGTATATAAATCAAACATCGGAATGTTATCGCTTTGATAACGCCACGTAAAACTATGTAAATTTGCAAATTTTCGATCTCAAAATGTTGACTGGCACAACAGGATAAATAAAAAAGCACAACCTTCTAGAAGTAAACAAGGATAAATATTTTGCACCATATATAAGTCGATTCGCCGGACGAGATAATTAATGAAAAGTCTGGTTATGGTGCGTTATGGTAGTGAATTTTCATAGAAATGATCTGAAATATGGGTTTTATGGGGTTCCAGTTCGCGCTTATTTGAAGAAATCTTTTCAAAGTACGAAGATTTTCTAATATAGGCTATTAAACCATAAACTCTATAGCTGAAACTACTTCCAAGGCATCAGAAAGAGGGTCTATTTAAAAAGTATTTTCCGATAATACTTTAGTAAAATGAAAGACAATGATGGTTGAAGCTAAAACGTAAAGCTTTGTAAAACACACTTATTACGACATTTCTTCTACACAATCCATATTTGTTTTACATTATTTGTCTGAAAGTTGCAAATTTTGACGTTTAAAAACGCGACTTTGACGTTTTAAGAAGAAACTTTATAAAATTTTCAAAATATTTTTTCTGACAGTGTTGGCTAGGAAACCAACGTTTAAAGTTTATTGTCGGAAAATTTTTGTACATTTTCGAACAATAAGTTATTTTGATAAAATATGGCACATTGTTTTTACTATATAGGTTTTTTATATTTCATTTACTACCACGAAATTATACATATACATGTAAAGTGCGTTATAGTAGTGAATTTTCATTAAAATGTTTTTAATAGCAAATATATATTTTTAGTGAATTTTTATTTTTAAAAAATCACTAATAGAGAGGTATCGATGGTGAGACTTTCCAAAAATGTTTTCAAATGAGCGCGAACTGGGACCCCTAGAACCCATATCCGGGGTCAGTTTCAATTTTTATATGTTTATATTTTTTCTCCGAAAATTACAAAGCCATTTTAATGAAATTTGGTGGATACGTTTCCTTGGAAAATACCTTACTATGTACCAAAACTCAACTTTCTAAGTTTATATAAAATTGAGTTTTTCAAATTTTGAATTTTATTGCGAAAAAAAAAAAATTTCTCCGAAAATTACAAAGCTATTTTATCGACGGACATGTTGCTTCGCGAAAGGCCTTACTACGTACCAAAACTTGAACTGAAGTTTATCTAAAATTGAGTTATCCAAGTTCGAAACATTAAATAAAAATTCACTACCATAACGCACTTGCTGCGTCCCGAATTTTTCTTCTTAAATGTTACACGTAATATCTCTTAAATCTACATAAGGCAAACTTTTATATTAAATAAATTTCCAGTGTAATTTTCAGCCTAGATATTTTTCAACTTTTTTTTAAACAACGATAAAAATCCCCATTCATTCTCTGTTTGCTCCCCTACCTTAGGATGTTTTCCTTTATTTCAGTGTAGGCTTAACAACCTGCACAGCAGAGCGGCATTTATGAATGTCTGAAGATATTGTCACCCTCATTTGTGAAGCTAGTTGGAAGTGGGAAGAGCAAGCGGCGGCGGCGGGAATATAATCTGTGCGTCCCCCACCTCTGAAACACCGGGAAGGCTGTGTTCCACCTCGGTGGCGCAGTTATGCTAACTAACTGAATAATAACCGGCGCATAAATTAACAATTTAATTTAACAGATAGGCAGAGGTATGTCAGTGCTCCAGAGCGAGAGACTGTGAGGTCCCGACATCGCCCCTGTATCCTGTAGCAAGCTTACATACTCTAGCTTTGTTGGGAAACAACTTGAGTAAATTATCATCATGCGCGAGAAAAAGTTTTTAATCAGCCCTTGTTTGTTTTTACTGTAAAAATCTTGCTTAAATGAGCAGACAGGCTACAATAATACAGATGTACACAGTATAAATAATCACAGAAAGTATATTTTTACACTTCCAAATTTTAAAAGCATTTAAACGTTTGATATCTTACTATTGTGCACATTTGCAAGTTCAATTAAATTGTCGACTTTGTCACCATTAGAGTAACAAATAAGTACAAAACCCGATTCACCACAACACATATTTTAACTTTACAATCGTTTCGCTAGCGAACTTAGCGTCATCGGGTAATAAATAATCGAAATGCACTTACGACTAAAAATTGGTTTATAGTAGGTGCCCAGGCAATCGAAGAACAAGCAACGCAATCAACAGAGGAATACAAGACCACCTTTTACTATTTGTCCAGTCGGCTGGTCTGCTGTCTCTCTCTGTACGAAATGGAAGAAGCCTACTTAGGAGGAGATGAAGGATAGCAACGCACTACCTGCAAGTAGGTCAACCCTGTTTAATAACAATGTGTCAGTTTATTATACATACACACACACACACACAAATATATATATATATATATATATATATATATATATATATATATCTATCTATCTATCTATATATATATATATATATATATATATATATATATATATATATATATATATATATATATATATATATATATATATATATAGATATAGTTACATACATACGATGAACTGGGAAACCATGCATCATGAAGTTTAGTGCCTCGTGCCCTGATTAAGACGTATGCTGCTTTTTACAAACTTATCCTCTAGTACACAGGTTTGCTCTATGGATGTTAATTACATCTCGCACTTGTTGATCTTCATTACCTGGGATGGTGATATTAAATCCAAAGGTAAACATTTAACATAACTTTATTATTTCACAAATTGATTAAACTTTATGCACTAAATATCTACACGTGCTACACTATACATGACTCGAAAAGTGTGAACAGATAAAGCTTGCCAGTTAGTTGTTTTGATCAGGTTAACTCCGAGAAGAGAGAAATCGCCAGGTGTTTCTTAGTTGCCGTAGCTCTTGACAGCTGGCTGTCGCAGAACATAACTTTTAACTGTCAAGAGTATTTACGCAGAAACACAGAGTAGTGTTGGCGGAAACACTGCGGTCGGAACCACCGCCACATGCTCACACCTTAGGTATTTGTATTATTATTATTATTATTATTATTATTATTATTATTATTATTATTATTATTATTATTATTATTATTATTATTATTATTACCATCATCATTATTATTATTATAAATATCATTATTATTATCGACTTTAGCCTGAAAGGCTCTCACACTCCCTCAAAGGGGAACATTCACTCATCCCAGGTATCTCAGATACCAAAGAAACTGAGCTCAGATAGAGCCCTTTCCAAGTTATCGGGCCCTGACCGACAACGCGACACATCCTCATTTCCCAGGAATATCCGCACGGCGTGTGCAGTTGCAAGTATTACTGCCTTCTACATAACCTTCATAAAGATGCTCTCCAAGGCTCAGTCTCTTAACGTTCTCTCGAAGATTCTTAGGAACCACACCAGTGGACGACATGACAATTGGAATTATTCGGACACTATCTGCCCTCCACTGTCTCTTTACTTGTATATCGAGGCCTCTGTACTTAATGATCTCCTCGTTGGATTTTATCTCTAGATTATTAGTATTTTGAATGGCCCCATCAATCAGCGTCACTTGGTTGCAGGACTTATCCACTATTACTATATCTGGCCTGTTGTGGGCAACTCGTTGGTCTGTGAGCACGGTCCGATCTCAGTACCTGTATCCTGAGTTCTCTAGAACAGGCTCAGGAGTGTATCTATAGGAGGGTACCTTTTTTTACTTAGATTTGAAATTTCCAGTTTCAGAGCCAGTTCCTGATGAAGTATTTTAGCAACTGCGTCGTGCCTCTCTTTACACTCTGTTGCAGCAAAGGCTTGACATCCTCCGATGACGTGCTGGATAGTCTCTGATGACTGACACCCAAATCTACATTTGTCATCTTGGACCGAATTATCTCCAACTATATACTTCAGGTAGTTTCTTGTTGAAGTGATCTGATCTTGTATGGCCAGCAGAAACCCTTCTGTCTCTGGAAACATCTGTCTATACACCAACCAGTAGTTCGACGCCAGTTTTTAAACAAGTTCCTGGGGAGCCTCATTCAGATGCCGCCTTATTATTATTATTATTATTATTATTATTTTATATCCAGCAAAAAGGGAATTTAATGTATCATCTTAAAAGACTGAGTTTTTGTTATCATCTTAACACCTTGCATCTTTTTCAATTTTGAATTTTGGACTAAGGGAACCTTAGCTAGGCGATAGTATTTTGATGCCAATAATCTATCTACTCTTGCTCTGTGTTGCATTACTTTTGGGCCACCTCTATTATAACTAAATGTAGGGAATGTTACACCCTGTTATAACAGAAAGAAAGTAGTTTCATTGTAAATATTAAATTTTGACGGAACCTAAAATATGAAGTTACGCTATGCAACACACACACACACACACACATATGCAGTTTATCTGCTAATTTCAAGCTTTACTCTTTCTGTATATCCCGGAATACCTGCGCAATCGTCTAAGTTTGATCTTGCAGAGTTCTTTATTTCACTTCATCGGTCGTAATAAATCCAACAAGCTGAGGTGGACCGGTTATAAAAACACCTCTTCAGCCATTTAACTTGGCGAACGAAGGAGCGTTGGGCCCAAAATGAATCTTATCGAACATCCCATAAGTCTTGACATCACCTATTTCTTTCTTTTCGTTTTGTGTGAGCCGGGGGAGGAGACTTATAAATATACGTACCGAGGGAAAAGTTTCCCATTTAAGAAACCAAACGTGGCGAGCCAGTAATGAATGTCCCACCATCAATAATGTGCTCAGCATTCGAGATGGGCCTCACAACCACCAACGTCTCTGGATTCTGGAAGTTGCTGGATGTGTGAACAGTTAAAATCATCTGCGCCGGATACTGCGATCAAGTTAGGGGCTATCGCGAGTCTACTGCTCGACCATTTGTATTATAAATATATCGCAGTTGCCTTTTAACACTTTCTCTTAAATCCCTCGCAACACAATATTGTACTTTAGTAGAGATATTTATCACCCTTTCCCCATTGCCATAATACATTACGGGTTAGCTATATATAAGTATTTGCAGCAGCATATTTTATTCACTTAAAGACTTGTGATTAAAAAAATGTTTGTTAGTTGCATTTTCGTCATGACTAAGCAACATACCGGTTTCGCTCTTATTATAATTCAACAATGTGCTATATTCAAGATCGTCAAAACGCATCTTAAAAAAAATGAGTAAATTTCTGCTTCTACTGTGGCCAAAATTCACATAACAAACACTTTTCCTTTCTTTGACAGGCTGTAAAGTAGTACTAGGGCCAACGATTTAATTATCTTTGCTTTGTACTACACAGTCTATGTCGTTAACAATTTGTTTCGATCACTTCTGATTCATCTTACTTATCATTATATTAAGCGGTTTACAGTAAATATCATCAAAGGTGGCCATTAAAGACAAAATCTGTCTTAAAATATTTACATGCGCGAATAGCACTAGTTTACAAGCGTTTTTCTCATCAACTAAAACTAGTTTTATGTTACCAATTTAAGAGAGCTGAATTTAAAAATGCCATTCAAATTCCTCCATCACATCTATCTTTTTAGCTACATACAGCTGAAATACCCCTATATTTATCCAATATACATTACACATATAAGATATAAGATATAACAAAAGCAAACAAACTAAGAACTAAAAAAAGTCTGGACGCAGCAAGTGTGATATGGTAGTGAATTTTCATACAAATGTTTTAAATAGCAAATACGTATTTTTTTAAGAAAGCATGCATCAAATTTGGTTACCAGTATAACCTATACAGTAGAAACAATGTACCATGTTTCATCAAAATAACTTCATTGTTTGAAAATGTACCAAAAATTTTCGAAAATAAACCTAAAATTTTGTAGAAAAACTAGTCTCCTGGACAACGAACCTGCTAGGTTATAGCAAATTGAGCTATTCAAACTTGAAGCATTTAATAACAATTCACTACCATAACGCACTTGCTGCGTCCTGAATTTCTTTTCTTACAAACATGCATCATAATTTCGTGGTCGAAATTCGATACATTAAAGGTCAGCTCAGAACTCAAACAAAAATTGTTACACAGCTTTGACAGCCATGGCTAATGCGTTTTTCATATTAGGAATATCGGCAATTTTTCCGCCATTTCGGAACGCAAAAGCATTAAGTTGTACATCAATGAAATCAGCGTAAAAAGACCTATCTAATGGACTCAAAAACAAATATGGCGTCCATATCAAAAAAGGAAGTTGAAGATTTTCTAGATAAAAGCTGAAACTAGACCCAGATACGAATTCTTGGGGGTCTAGTTTGCACTCATTTTTGCAACGAATTTTTTCTACGAAAATTGGATAAAAATTATCGACCGTTAGACCATAAACTTAACTAAAACACTGCCAAAGCATCAGAGAAAGGGTCTGTTTAAAATGAATTTTCTGGAAATATTTAAGTAAAATGAAGGCCAATTACGATTGAAGCTGAAACTTAAGGGTTTGTAGAACACTCTTCTTGCAACTTTTTTTTTACATAACCCGTATTTGTTACAGGCTCTTTGTCTAAACGTTGCCAAATTTGACGTTTTAAATCGTTAATTTGTCGTTTTGAGGAAAATCACCATTTTTTTTAACTTTAACTGTTTTGTCTTTTAACTTACAGACCTAAATTTGCAAAAGAGCCCGAACTAGGACCCCTAGAACCCATATCCGGGGTCAGTTTCAATGTTTATATGTATATATATATATATATATATATATATATATATATATATATATATATATATATATATATATATATATATATATATATATATATATATATATATATATATATATATATATATATATATATATATGTATCACACCGATAACTCAAAAAATAATAGGCCGATTTTGATAAAATTTGGCACGTACCTTCCTTTTGTAAATGGCTTGAATAAGTTCGTTAGTAAGGAAAATCGGACATGGTTTTCCGGAAAAATGTTGAGTTTTCATTCAAAAAAAAATTTTATCTCAAAAAATAAAAAATCTATGATAACCAAATTTAGTAGGTAGTTTTACGATATAAAAGGTAAACTACACACCAAAATTTAGATTTCTATGTTACAAAAAAAAGTTATAATAACATATTTTGTGACAGATCATTTCTATGAAAATTCACTACCACAACCCACTTACTGCGCCCAGGCTTTATTTATAATACAAACACGCGTACCAAATTGGTTCCACTTAGTTTGTTATTTCCGGAGATATAAAGATTTCCGAAAGAGAACAATATATATACATATATATATATATATATATATATATATATATATATATATATATATATATATATATATACAGGGTGAGCCACGGTGGATGGAGTATTAAAAGTATATAGAGAACGAATCAACCGATTGCTTTGAAATTTTGTTTACGGATGTAACGGAGTATGATCTCTCGACCTAAAATATTTTTGAAAATGCAGTGTTGCCACATATACGTAAAACTGGCAACATCTTCGTAATTTTAAATAGAACACCCTATATATTTTTGCATTTTTTGAATTGTCGTCTCTTTTTGAGTAACTTTTGTTGATATTTTCATATACCTATCTCAAGTCGTTTTCGAGATAATAATTATTTTCTGAATTTATTACCAAAAATTTGACTTTCATTAAATCGTGTTTTCGCCTACCGACGAAGCGATTTAAAGATAATTTTTTAGCTACGGTTAGGCAAGGTCTAGGGGCATCTCCTCCAATAATCAAATGTTTAGAATATCATACAGGGTGAGTTAGAGAACGCTTTCTATAAGTGACTCGGAGAAATGCACGAAAGTCATTTTTTTTAAATAGAACGCCCTGTATATTTTCACACTTTTTGGATCGTCTTCTCTTTTTGAGTAACTTTTGTTAATATTTCCCTATACCTATCTCAAGGCGTTTTCGATTTATGGTCACTTTTCTCTAACCTATCCAAGATTATTGGTCTTTTTGTATATCATAATGGGTGGGCCATGAAATTTCTATTTTGTCACTTTGTCATGACAACAGACATGCTGTTTATCTAAATAAATTTGACGTTAGTGATATTTACATTCAATTTGAATAGCTATAGCACAAACATGACATAAAATAATTATACAATAACAGTTTTAATGGATTTGTTTTTTATTCATGAACAGTGCAATAAGATTATCAGCAGAACTTGTAGAAGATTTAATGAGAAATATCCGAATTTGCCGCAGATGAATAACAGAAAGTTTCTACGAATTCATAGGAATTTTATAAATTTTGGTTCGTCGTTATGAGAACAATAACACTATCAGTATTTGGAAAAACTAATACCTAATCAGCGATAATAGTAAAAAAGGCCAAGTAGCAATAACAAATAATACCAAGGACAGTAATAAATATGTATAAAAATCTTAAAACTATAATAATTGTTCGAAATGTTGACCGTTAACTTCCAGACACTTTTGTATACGATGATGCACGGCGTTTGTTGTAGCAGCTCTTATTTCAGCGGGGTCCAAGTTTTCAATCTCTTGAATCACTCGACGTTCTAATTCTGCCCTGTTGTGGACTGGAGTTTTATAAACTCGATCTTTAAGAATACCCCAAAGATAAAAATCTAACGGGGTAAGGTCAGGGGACCTCGCAGGCCAGTTACACGGTCCCAAACGTCTGATCCAACGGTCATCGAAAAGCCGGTCCAACTCCATACTAATTTCGGATGTACAATGTGCAGGGGCCCCGTCGAGTTGATACCAACAAGTTCTATATGTTTCAATTGACAGATTATCAAGGAAGCCTTCCACAATTGTTCTAATTATATCTAAATATTTTCTGGAATCCAATTTTGCGTCATATATGTAATATTTTATTTTGTCATCCAATAACATACAAAAAACATTTAAACTAAATTTGACTTGAAAACCAGCCTCTCTAGTAACGTGGGGGTTGTCTGTGGCCCAATAGTGACGATTTCGTGTGTTACAAATCCCCTCCCTAGAAAATTTGGATTCATCAGTCCATATCATTTTCTTTAAAAAATTGGGGTCCTCTTGCATACGCACAACTAACATTTCACACAACTCTATTCTCTGTAGATAATCCTGAGGCGTGAGAAATTGAACTCTTGTAAATTTATAATTATGCATTTTATGATTTACTAGTATTCTTCGAATGGATGAATATGGCAATCCTAAATCCTGTTCAGCACAACGTATGGAATACTGGGGATTCGCATGAAAATACGCTAGCACATTGATTTCATTTACCTCGTCAGATGTCACAGGTTTGGGTAGATTTCTTGCATCTCTTAACGATGCACCAGATTTTATAAAATTCCTATGAATTCGTAGAAACTTTCTATTATTCATCTGCGGCAAATTCGGATATTTCTCATTAAATCTTCTACAAGTTCTGCTGATAATCTTATTGCACTGTTCATGAATAAAAAACAAATCCATTAAAACTGTGTTTGTATAATTATTTTCTGCCATATTTGTGCTATAGCTATTCAAATTGAATGTAAATATCACTAACGTCAAATTTATTTAGATAAACAGCATGTCTGTTGTCATGTCAAATTGACAAAATAGAAATTTCATGGCCCACCCATTATGATATACAAAAAGACCAATAATCTTGGATAGGTTAGAGAAAAGTGACCATAAATCGAAAACGCCTTGAGATAGGTATAGGGAAATATTAACAAAAGTTACTCAAAAAGAGAAGACGATCCAAAAAGTGTGAAAATATACAGGGCGTTCTATTTAAAAAAAATGACTTTCGTGCATTTCTCCGAGTCACTTATAGAAAGCGTTCTCTAACTCACCCTGTATGATATTCTAAACATTTGATTATTGGAGGAGATGCCCCTAGACCTTGCCTAACCGTAGCTAAAAAATTATCTTTAAATCGCTTCGTCGGTAGGCGAAAACACGATTTAATGAAAGTCAAATTTTTGGTAATAAATTCAGAAAATAATTATTATCTCGAAAACGACTTGAGATAGGTATAGGAAAATATCAACAAAAGTTACTCAAAAAGAGACGACAATTCAAAAAAAGCAAAAATATATAGGGTGTTCCATTTAAAATTACGAAGATGTTGCCAGTTTTACGTATATGTGGCAACACTGCATTTTCAAAAATATTTTAGGTCGAGAGATCATACGCCATTACATCCGTAACCAAAATTTCAGAGCAATCGGTTGATTCATTCTCCATATACTTTTAATACTCCATCCACCGTGGCTCACCCTGTATATATATATATATATATATATATATATATGGAACCAATTTGGTGGATGGCCCCGGATATGGGTTCTAAGGGTCCTAGTTTGCGCTCATTTGAAGAAATTTCTTCAAAATTCAAAAGTCGGGATCTCCTCCTTAGTGAATTTTTCAAAGAAAATTCATTAAAATTGACAACACTTGAAAAGTTGTACAATTACAATGTTGCTAAAATAATATTATCCTGTTTGAACGTATCTCAGAAACAAAAGTTACAAAAAAAGTTATAATAAAATTTTTGTGACAGATCATTTCTATGAAAGATCACTACCATAACGCACTTACTGCGCCCAGGCTTTATTTATAATACCAACACGCGTACCAAATTGGTTCCACTTAGTTTGTTATTTCCGGAGATCTAAAGATTTCCGAAAGAAAACAATATATATATATATATATATATATATATATATATATATATATATATATATATATATATATATATATCTCGTGGATTAAGGCTTGTTGGAAAAATTTTATGTAACAAGTTTGATGTTTGTACATTACACCATTCACCAACTGTTAAGTTTTAAGTAATTTTTGTAATGTGTCAAATCATAAGATTTTAGCGTCTTCTATATTTGTCTGCTTTGATACGATTCTTAGGTGGAACTCCTGCGTTACTTAAGAAATAGCACCCGTTATTAGCAACTAAATATAATGGTTTATTTTTGCGCTTCCTAAAAGCAAATAATAAAAGAAGAGACTCTGGGAAGTGTAGGAAAGATGTTATTGGATTTAGTCAGAGACTATTTTATATATAAAGGTTATTCGATTTGACCACGTTAGCGAGGAGCTCGTATCGGAGGACCTTATTCAGTGATAAATAATTCAGGTAAAGTTGGAGTGGACCCGGCATCTTAGGTGAGTCCTGAGTCCGAGAAACAAACAAAGAAGAAGAAGAGAGTGACCCTTCAGACAGAGCCGGGGGAGATCCTTCGTTCGTCGAGAGAGAACAAGCGGGCAGCAGGCATGCCGAAGGCACTACAACACGCACTAAGTCTTTTGAAAATATTGATTACAGGCTCAAAACTCCATTACGGTCTCCGACCCGTGCAAATACAGAGATACGACATCATTAATTAACGGTTAATTGAATTAATTACTCTCATTATTTCACATTTCGCATTGTTTGGGTCGGGATGGCAAGACACAGCTAAGCCGTGATTGAGACAAACGGGCGCGGAGGTCATTCGACCAAATTGCTTTTTATTCCTGACGTTATCTAAACCTCCACTGTCAAACTCTCTCTACTTCACCTCATTCGATTCGGACAAAATTCACTTTCTCCACTACTGGTGTTGCCTGCTCCTTTGTTATCATCTCCCTCTTACACACTTTTTATCTCTTTTACTCACACTCGGCAGAAGAGCAGTCACGATAATTAACTCGTTTTGTAGACGAGGTTTGTACAACTATTTTAAAGCTCTTTTGTGGTTCTAATTTTGTTAACTTGAAATGGTTGTGACCATATTTACTAGGCGTTTTTGAAAATTATATCATAAGGTATCTACTGGTCTCCGAATGGTATACACATAAACCAAGGTTATAAACCAATTAATCCCCTACAGTATTTTTCGAATCTTTTAAAAACGCGAATTAGTATGTATCTAACCCCACATAATGCACATTTTCACACTTCTGTATTTCCGTTTTAGTTATTAGTGAATTTTCTTTAAAAAATCACTAATGGGGAGATCTGTTTATATTGTCACAGCGAACACTCTGGAATGATATTTCTAGAAGGCACCAGAAGTGACAGGTGTAGATTAGTGTAAAAGGTCCAGAATTTTTATGGACAGTATAAATAGACGAGCGGTGCGCAGAGTAAGTTAGTTCAGTATTAAGTCGATGTGGTGAAGAAGTGATCATAGAGTATTAAACGAGTCAGCAGTAAGTGTTGGTGTTTAAGAAGCGGTCATAGAAGGCCAACAGTGGAATATAGTCTTATGGACATTTAATAATAGAAAGAAATATTTTAGTTGATACTGGTGTTGGAAAATAGTTGCTTATAATAAATTAGTAGTTTGAAAAGCTGTGTTTTGTTAGTCAACGAATCCAGAATCCCGAAGAACGTAACAACTGGTTTTAGAAGTGGGATTTTCAAGCTGCTAGCGGAAATATTTTCCAGAATATTCGTTGAACAACGTGAAAACTTCTAGAATCTCGGGAAGATCAGGCTCAGCAGTAAACCATAACTGGGTGTGTTCTTGATGCCTAAGACGCGTAGCGGAACAGCCAGTATGGACGCCCAGCTATTGAAATTAATTAAAGAAGTGAAATAAGAAGCCAGGAAAAGAGATGAGGAAGCTAAAGAAGAGCTGAGAAAAAGAGATGAAGAAATAAGAAAATAGATGAAGAGGTCAGAAGAAGAGACGAAGAAGTCAAAGAAGAGATGAGAAAAAGAGACGAAGAAGCGAAAGAAGAAATGAAAAAAGAGCTGAAGAGGTCAGAAGAAGAGACGAAGAAGCCAAAGAGGAAATTAGAAAAAGAAATGAAGAAGCGAAAGAAGAAATGAAAAAAGAGATGAAGAGGCCAAGAGACGAAGAAGCCAAAGAATAAATGAGAAAAGGAGATGAAGAGTTCCAAGAGACGAAGAAGCTAAAGGAGAAGCCAGAAAAGAGGTGAAGAAGTTAGAAAAGAGGTGAAGAAGCCAAAGAAGAAATGATTAAAAGAGGCGGAGAGATAAGAGAGGAACTGAGAAAAGGGGACGAAAAAGCAAAGGAAGAAACGAGAAGAAGAGATGCGTGTTTGTAAGAAAAAATCTAGATGTAGTAAGTGCGCTTTGATAGTCAATTTTCATTAAATGCTTCAAATGTCAATAACCCACTTTGCTATTAACCTAAGGTTCGTTGGCTAGGAAACCAGTTCTCAGAAACATTTTAGGTTTATTTTCGGAAAATTTTTGTATATATTTAAACAATGAGTTATTTTTTCATACAAAATTGTACATAGTTTCTACTATATGGGTTATACCAGTAACCAAATTCAAGCCTGCTTGCATTAAAGAGACATATTTGGTATTAAAACATTTTAATGAAAATTCACTACCATACTGCACTTGCTCCGTCCAGACTTTTCAATCATCTACAAACAAGATCACTTAAAAAGACGCTTGGCTGATCACAATAAAAATTATACACACACACACACACACACACACACACACACACACACACACACACACACACACACACACACACACACACACACACACACACACACACACACACACACACACACACACACACACACACACACACACACACACACACACACACACACACACACACACACACACACACACACACACACACACACACACACACACACACACACACACACACACACACACACACACACACACACACACACACACACACACACACACACACACACACACACACACACACACACACACACACACACACACACACACACACACACACACACACACACACACACACACACACACACACACACACACACACACACAGATATATATATATATATATATATATATATATATATATATATATATATATAATTATGTGTCACACCGATAACTCAAAAAATAGTCGGTCGATTCTGATAAAATTTGGTGAGTACCTTCCTTTCGCAAATGGCTTGGACAAGTTCGTGAGCTAGTAAAATCGGACTGGTTTTTCCTGGAAAATTCTGTTTTTTATTTCGGAAAATTTGAATACCTTCGGAAATAACAAATCTATGGCAACCAAATTTGGTACGCGGGTTTACATCATAAAAAGCAAACCATGTACCAAATTGTGGATCCCTACGTTGAAAGAAGAAAAGCTATAAGCATCACAGTTTTTCTTCTTAAAACGTCAAAGTCGAAATTCGAAACGTCAAAATTGACATGTTCTAGATAAAGAACCTGAAACCAAATACGGCTTATGTACAAGAAATGTCGTAAGAACTGTGTTTTATAAACTCTTAAGTTTCTGCTTCAGCCGTCATTGTCCTTCATTTTATGTTTGCAGGAAATAAAATTCAAATAGACCCTTTCCTTGATGCTTTGACAGTATTTCAATTATATGGTTATAATACATGAAGGAAAAACTTGGTACCCCTTTTCAAGCAAACTTCGTGCACAAAGCAGTGTGAGATTTGGCATAGTTAAAATTCATATAAAGAAGGAGAGCAGAAAGATAAAATGTTTGTATAATATGTGTTGCAAATAGAGTAAACAATGCTTTGTTATATTTGGACAGTAGGATTCCAAGTGAGCTGACGGTTAATACATTATTAGGTCAATGTGAAACACATATTACTCTGTGGTCGAACAGATGTATATGGATGCGTTCATACGTTGATACTAAATACTAAACTTCAGTTTTTCAGTTCGTAAAAAAGTGAATACAAATTTAATGAAGTAATTGAACGTTACGTTAGGATTTTAGTGAATTTTCACTAAACAATATTTTGTTTGTGTGATTTTCCTTGTTTCCATTGTCATTTTGGTATTGGGTTCTTTAGTGACTTTTCTTAAATATATAATAATAGGCCGACTTTGAGCATATTTGCTGAGTACCTTCTTTTTACAACTGGCTTCGTTAAGCTCGTTAGTCAGGAAAATCGGACGAGTTTGGAAAAATTTTATGCCTCTGGAAATAACAAAACTATGGCAAAAAAATTGGTACGTGGCTTTATAGTATAGAATGTGAATTACACACGAAAATTTAGATAAATATTAGGTATATTTAATTTTAATTTAATGAATTTTGTAGCAAATTTTCGTGTAAAAAGTATTATGTAAAATTATTTTTGTGTTTTTGAAAAAATCATTTTTGCAAATGTTAGTAATAATAAATTTATGTTACTGCAAAAAAAATAGTTATTTCACATTTTCGTGAGAAATAATTATTTAGCAAATTTTCGTAAAAAAAATTCGGGTACATTACTTTATAACATTGTTAGGCATACGACAGGGTCGCCACCTCGGTGCAGAACCAGGTACCCAGTATGTTGTCCCGACAGATCTAGTTAACACAAAATGTTATAGATAGAGACAGTGTACAACCAACTAACAATTTTGTAAATTGCCAGCCCTGGTCCATTTCTACCCTAATATAGGGACAATGTATGTAAGGCTAGATGTATTCTCACCGTAATTAGAATCGCAGACCTGTTTCGCTCTAATTAGAGCTCGTCAGTGCGCTATCCTAATCACAGAGCGAACACACCTATAAAGTATGGTAGTCAGCTTCCTAGAACATTGTGATATGTACGACAGGGTCATTATGTCGGTGACGAACCAGGTCGTATGTTGTCACGACAGCTCTAGTTAACACAAAATGTTATAGATAGAGACTGTGTACAACCAACTAATAAATTTGTAAATTGTCAGCCCTGCCCATTTATTCCCTTATACAGAGACAATGTATGTAAGGCTAGATGTATTCTCACTGTAATTAGAAACGCAGACCGGTTTTGCTGTAATTGGATTCACATTGAGAATTTTTTTTTTATGTCAACAACACACCACGAGGGCTTACAGCCTAAATACAATCGTACCGTGGGTGTTGACAAGGAGGAAAGATGCAGCTTGTTAATTCTGGACTTGAAGGTTTGGAGGTTCGGAGGAGAAGGAAAAACATGTGCCGGCAAGGAATTCCACAACTTGGAAGTCCTCGGGACAAAAGAGCGGGCATAACAAGATGTTCTATGTCTGGTGACCTGGACATTAAAAGGGTGCATTCGCTCTGTTCCCCTGGTAGATCTGCTGGGGGCAGCAGGTGGGGGAATTATGGAGGAAAGCTCCTCTGAGCAGTGCCCGTGCAGATATCTATAAAAGAGAGAGAGGTCACCAACGGCACGTCGGTGGGCAAGGGATGGAAGCCTTTGGGTGAGGGTAGGGTCACCGATGAGACGTATAGCTCTCTTTTGAATGGAGTCCAGGATAGCGAGTGTAGAAGCGGCAGCTGCACCCCAGATGTGGGAGCAGTATTCGAGGTTTGGCCTTATTTGTGAAGTGTATAAGGTATAGAGATTAGTTGGTGAAAAGTATTTGCGAGCCCTGAAGAGGAAACCCAATTTCTGAGCAGCCGCTTCTGCAATTGATGTAACATGTTGGTGCCAATTAAGATTTCGATCCACAGAAATGCCAACAAGAGAAAAGGACTCATTACTTTGAATAACTTGGTTGTTCATTGTGATGGGTCTAGGGCTGCTGTATCTCTTGTGAGAAAGAAAGCAAGACTTAGTTTTGGTGGGGTTGAATTGTACAAGATTTCTACTTCCCCAGTCTAATATTTTTTGGAGGTCTACGGAGACAGAACCCTCCATGAGTCTGCGATCCTCATCTAATTGGGCTAAAGAGACAGGCTTAGAATATTGTATGTTTGAGTGGAGGGTGCTGTCGTCCGCGTAACTGTGAACTGGGTTGGATGTGCTAGAGAGGAGGTCATTGATGTGGAGAAGAAACAAAGTAGGGGCTAAAGCTGAACCTTGAGGAACTCCTGCATTAATTGGATACAGTTTAGAGGAATGGCCATCCACAACAACAGATATGCTCCTGTTGGAGAGGAAATTTGCTGTCCAGGTACAAAGTTTTGGTGGTAGGCCATAGGCCGGAAGTTTATTAAGCAGCGCTGCGTGCCAGACCTGGTCGAATGCTTTGGATATGTCTAGAGCAACAATCTGGGATTCACCATGTTGTTCCATAGACTTGTTCCAAGAATGGGTGACAAAGGAAAGGAGGTCGGCAGTCGATCTGCTCTGACGGAATCCATACTGCCTGTCGTGGATTAGACTGTGTTTTTCAAGGAATTTTAGTAGTTCGGTGTTTATATACTTTTCCATCACTTTAGAGATCACTGAAAGGAGAGAAATAGGCCTGTAGTTGCTAGGAAGCGCTTTGGATCCTTTCTTCGGGATGGGTTGTACTCGAGCAGTTTTCCAGTTACTAGGGAATATGCCTTTATTGTAAGATATCTGAAACAGACGAGTCAGGACAGGAGCAAGTTCTGGTGCGCATTTTTTGAGAACAATTGCTGGGATCTCGTCAAGGCCAGAGGCTTTC
Organism: Tillus elongatus; assembly: GCA_964006375.1. Classification (NCBI taxonomy): domain Eukaryota; kingdom Metazoa; phylum Arthropoda; class Insecta; order Coleoptera; family Cleridae; genus Tillus; species Tillus elongatus. The sequence goes on along the minus strand of OZ023265.1, from coordinate 21,944,794 downwards.
CTGGTATTAAGAGAAGAGAGCATCTTTCGTACCTTTTTAATTTTGAAAATGATATCAGTCATTTTATGCGCGACATTGGGGACTGTTGGTGGTTGAACATTTGGAGGTGGGTTGAGAGTAGAATTTCCGGCGAACAACGAAGCAAAAAGTTCAGCCTTGCCCAGAGCGGTAGAAACAATTTCATCACCTAAGACAGGAGGTGGGAACGTGCTCTTGCAGAAATTATTCCCAATAGACTTAGCAAGAGTCCAGAAGGGTTTGCCGCCGTTGGAGCTTGAGAGGACTTTGTTTTTGATGTGGTTATTAAACGAGTTTTTTGCCTCAGAAAGAATGCGGACATAGCGGTTTCTTGCGTCGTTGAATGCTTGACGATTTTCTTAACTGGGATTGTGTAGAAGCGTTTTGTGAGCTTTGACCTTTTCAAGTCTGGCCTTGTCACAGGATTTAGAGAACCAGGGCTTTTGAGTGGCTGAAGAGGTTTTCTGTGTACGTGGAATAAATAATTCCATGCCAGCTTGGATAATTTCGGTGACGTTTTGTGAGATATCAGAGGGGTCAGGATGAGAGAAGCAGACAGACGCCCATGGAAATGAGGAAAAGTAATCCCGCATTTCGTCCCAGTTTGCGGAGTTGTAGTGCCAAACGATACGTGGGTGTTATGACTGTGTGACCTCGGCTTGCATTGCACAGGAAGCAGTGACCATGCCGTGGTCTGAGCGACCAAGGGGGGCGGTGACTGATATCTTATAGCATTCAGGATTTGTAGTAAGAAGGAGATCCAAGGGATTTGAGCTGTGTGTTGGGATACGAGGAAAGTAAGTAGGTTGCTGAACCATATTGGCCAAAGAATTGCTGACTGCAAAGGCCTCCGCTGCTCTCCCTTGTGGATCGGTTTTTGAAGATCCTAGCCATTCCTTATTATGGACATTGAAGTCGCCAAGAATAGTGACCTCGGAGGAAGGATATTCAGAAATCAGATAGTCGGTTTTTTCAGAAAGGTAGTCAAAGAGCTGGACAAAGTTGTTGTCAGAAGGTGACCGGTAAATGCAACAGATGAATTTAGTTGCAGCCCTGAGAGAGAGTTTTATCCATAGTATGTCTTTTCTTCCAGCTTCTAAATTGGGAAGTCTGGTGCAGGGTAGATTGCTACGGACGTATGCGCACACGCCTCCATGCAATCTAAAGGCAGTAAGGAGCTCATACCCCGGGAAATTAAGGTGATTAGTGGCTGTTTTGGCACTGATTTGGGTTTCGGTGAGGAAGAGGAGTTGGGGCCTGTTAGCCTGGAGGAAATGGTGGACGGAGTTCAGGTTAGAATTTAGGCCACATATATTCGAAAAGGATATGTTAAATCTTGATGTTGGCGCCCCCTGTACACCCCTCTCCCGGAGATCCGAATGGAGGGGTATTTTGCCTCCGGAATATTTTATACAAGGAGGAGCCATCATCATTTTTGCTTATAAGGGAAACCGACTCATACACCAGAACCGGAAACGTCCGTTGGGACTTCACCGGCCCCTTGATGTATGGGGTGGTACCTCCCCGGGCGTGAAAAAATCCTTTACTATTACATAAAGGAAAATTCCACTACCACCTGCTGATACACCTATAACCTAATACGGCTATGGTTTTCAGCCCCTTAGAACATTGTGAGATGTAGGTCGTGCGTAACCAGGTAATATGTTGTCACCTTGTCTTTGCATTAGGGAAGAAATGTGTATATTGAAAACTTCTATCTCTACTCCTAACCGATGTACCGTACAAAAGAAACGAAATCCGGACACTCGGTACATCTTTTGAATTTTAATAAAATAATTAATATTTTCTGTGTAAAGTCAAATATTTATAAAAACTTCCGTACGCAGCAAGTGCGTTATGGTAGTGAATTTTCATAGAAATGTTTTTAATAGCAAATATTGGTGTTTTCTTTCTTCAGAAAGCAGGCATCAAATTTGATTACCAGTATAACACATATAGTAAAAACAATGTGCCATGTTTCATCAAAATAACTTTATTGTTTGAAAAGGTACAACAATTTCCGAAAGTAAACTTAAAGTGTAACCGAAAAAATCCGTTTCTTGGTCAACCTTATAGGTTAATAGTAAATTGAGCTTTTCAAATATGAAGCATTTAATCAAAATTCGCTACCATAACGCACTTGCTGCATCCAGAATTTCTTTACTTACAAATATGTATCATATTTCGATGGAAAATGCAAAAACATAAGGCGTTTTCAACTTAAAAAAATATATTTGTATCACCAACGACTAATGGGCCAGCCTGTGATTGTAGAAATATTTTTTTTAGGATGTAGTTCAAAACACCCTATAATTAATGTATACAATTTTTTTTTCATATCTTGTAGAATAACGGATATATTGAGCTTTATTGATTTTTTACAAAAATTCGACAAAAATTATATACCATTAAACGATAAACTCTATAGCTAAGGCTACTGACAAGCATCAGGGAAAGGGTCTATTTGAAATGAATTTTCCGGAAACATTTTAGTAAAATGAAGGACAATGACTTCAGGGTTTGTAAAACATACTTCTTGAGACATTTTCTGTCCATATCCCGTATTAGATTCAAGTTATTTGCCTAAATGTTGCGAATTTTGACGTTTTAAATTGTCACTTTGATGTTTTAAGGAAAACCCCAATTTATTTTTCCTTAAATGCCCATAACTTTTTTGTGTTTGACCTACAGCGCTGAATTTTGGTAAGTAATTCACCTATAGCGATATAAAACGAACAATTAAATTTCGTTGCCCTTACTTTGTTATTTCCAGAGATATGAATGTTTTTCTAAAGAAAGCACAAATTTTTCCGGGAAAACCTCGGCCGATTATCCTGGCTAATGAACTTATCCAAGCCACTTACAAAAGGAAGTTATTCACCAAATTTTCTCAAAACCGGCCCATTATTTTTTGAGTTATCGGTGTGATACATACATATATATATATATATATATATATATATATATATATATATATATATATATATATATATATATATATATATATATAAATCGAAACTGACCCCGGATATGTGTTGTAGGGGGCCTAATTAGCGCTCATTTGAAGAAATTTTTTCAACATTCAAAAGTCGGGATCTCCTCATTAGTGAATATTTTTTAAGAAAATTAACTAAAATGACACACCATAACGCAACTGCTGAACCTTTAAAAATTTTATGGTAGGTTAAATGCACGACTTAATGTACTCTAGTGATCTTGGAACGAATCAATAATCTACGTCTGGAACGAACCCCTTTTGCGTATAGGCTCGGGTGAGTTATGAAACCATGTCCATTATTCATTTCTGGTTGTAAGTGTGCATAAGTAGGAATCGTTGTAAGTCATTTGTATCTGGCTGAGTTGTGAATGAAGGTTTAGCGATACACAAAGAGCGGAGCGATGCCGGGCGCGGGCGGGTACCTGAACATTAATAAGTGATTTGGTGGAGGCGCTCATTGGGAATGCGGGAGAGAGAGCTGAAAGCCGCCCGTCTAGCTGTAGCTGTAGTTCGTTGGGTCCGCACAATACCGACACTCATTTATATCCCTCTCGACAACAATCACACTCATACACCACCTGTCTCTCTATCTCATTCATTATGTTGCTCTCGAGCTGTTGTATAGATTTGCCAGTCGATACAAGATAATGCACAAGATATTTGCCAACCCCCTTTGTCACTTTTAAAGTCACAAGTTTTATGTTGTTATCAACACACTTTTCCGTATAAATGAGACAACATTTACAAACATAATTTATATGGTTCTAGTAATACAGCTAAAAAAAATCAAATATGTATTTAGCCGTTGACAACGTCGAGTGCAACCCGTATCAGATATTACAATAATTAAGATTTCGCAGTCTTAAATGCAATATACAGAGTTACCTACTTTACAAAGGTCTGGACGCAGAAAGTGCGCTATGGTAGTGAATTTGCATAAAAAGAATCTGACGCCAAATATTTTTCATAAGTTTTAGGTTTCGGTATATAGTTTACTTTTTATATCACTAACCTACGTACCAAATTTGGTTATGATAGCTTTTTTACTTCGGGAGATTCCTTTGTTTTCCGAAAGAAAACACAACAATTTTTCAGAAAACCTGGTTCGATTTTGTTGGCTAACCAACTAATCCAAGCCACTTACAAAGGGAAGGTACCTGCCAAATTTTATTAAAGTCGGCCCATTATTGTTTGAATTATCGGTGTGATACATACGTATATATATATATATATATATATATATATATATATATATATATATATATATATATATATATATATATATATATATATATATATATATATATATATATATATATATTTATATAGACGTAAAAATTCAAACTGACCCCGGATATGTGTTTGAGGGGGCCTAATTAGCGTTCATTTGAAGAATTTTTTTTAATTCTAGACAGGATTTTTTTTTAAATTCACTAAAAGTGAAGGTTAATATTCAGTAGGAACGTATGAACCCATCCGTATACATACAAATGTTCGAATATAGAGTAATATGTGTTTTACTTTTACGAATATATTACTCGTCACACTGGGATCAAATAAGACGAGCGTCTCGCGACAGTAAAAACTTGGATGAGTTTTTTGTTGTTTTAACGAAATAAAAGACCTCCCTAACGTGAGGTGACAAAAAATCCTACCAACTCACTTTTCTGACCTGCCCTGATATCAGTTTGCCTAGGCAGGTCAGGAAAGTCAGTTGGGAGGATTGTGTGCACACAGCACAGTCCGGGAAGTCTTTTATTTCGTTAAAACGACAAAAAAACCCATCAAAGTTTTTACAGTCGCGATACGCTCATCTAATTAGAAGAAAGCAATATTTAATCTATTAATTACATATTATACATACATTTTATCTTTCCGCTCTCCTTGTTTATATGCACTTTAACTATGCCAAATCTCACACTGCTTCGTGCGCGCAATGTGCTTAACAAGGGGTAGGTACAAAGTTTTTCTTCATGTATTATAACCCTATAGTTGAAACCACAGCTAAAGCGTCAGAACAATGGTCTATTTGAAATTCATTTTCTGCAAATATTTAAGTAAAATGAAGGATAATGGTGGCTGAAGCTGAAACTTAAGGCTTTATAGAACACACTTCTTACAAAATTTCTGCTACCTCGCCCTTAATGTTAGTTCCAAGTTTTTTATTTAGAACGTGTCAATTTTGACGTTTTCAATTGCGACTTTTTGACGTTTAAAAAAGAAAAACTATAATGCTTATAACTTCTTTTGCTTTTAACGTAGGGGTCCAAATTTTAGTAGATGGTTTTATTTTAATGGCATAAACCAGCGTGCCGAATTTAGTTACCATAGCATTGTTATTTGCGGAGATATACAAATTTTTTAAAGAAAACACATAATTTTTTGTGAAAAACTAGTCCGATTCCCTAGCTAACGAAGTTATCCAAGCGACTCGCGAAAGGAAGCTATTCAGCAAATGTTATCACAATTGGTCTATACTTTTTTGAGTTATTAGTGTGACACCTAAATATATATATATATATATATATATATATATATATATATATATATATATATATATATATATATATATATATATATAACATATAAAAATTGAAACTGACCCGGGATGTGGGTTCTAGGGGTCTTAGTTCGTGTTCAAAAAAACATTGAAAATTCAAGAGTCGGGAACTCTCCATTAGTGATTTTTTTCTACGAAAATTCACTAAAAGTTTTTTGAGGGTACATTTTGTAATTAATATCATGATGTTCAATTAAAACCACTAAAGCTATTAAAGTTGCATTTTAGTGAATTTTCGTAAGAAAAGTTCACTAGTGAGAAGAATGAATTTTTTCTGAATTTTGAAAAGATGTCTACAAATGAGCGCAAACTACGACCACTAGAACACATATCTCTAGGGTCAATTTCTTTATATATATATATATATATATATATATATATATATATATATATATATATATATATATATATATATATATATATATATATATATATATATAATTTCCTAAAAAATTGTGAAATTATCGTCAGGTGCAATATAAAAGTTCTGCAATATATTACCGAATATTCAAAATTATTTACTCCATTAATAAGGTAACAACATGGAAGAAAAAAATTCGGGACGCAGTAAGTGCGTTATGGTAGCGAAATTTTATTAAATGCTTCAAATTTGTATAACTCAATTCTCTATAAACCTAGAAAGTTGAGTTTTGCTGGAGTAAGGTATTTACGAGGGCTACATATCAACCAACTTTTATCAAAATAACTTTGTTCTTTTTTTGAGATACAAGTTTTCTTTTTCGGAAAAATATTTTTTTAAATTTTTGCAGTCTCACCATCGATACCTCTCTATTAGCGTTTTTTTTTTAAACCTTCATTTTTAAAATAAAACTTCACTAACAAGAACAAAACAGAAATGTCACCACATAAAAAAAGGTAAGAGCACACGGTGCTACCAACCTACGATCACCCATCCAAACACTAGCCACGTCCGAGGTTGCTTAAATTCGACGATCGTACGAAAATGGGTTTTTCCAACGATCTACAGCTGATCGCTTGAAATAATTATTTTTCCAGGGTTTATATACGCTTTATTAATTTTTAAGTTTCGATTTTAAATAAAAATTAAATTATTTTTAAATTTTGCAATGTTTACACAATTTTTAACAGTCCTGATTGCATACATACTGTTCCTGTGTAAAAGAATTTAACAAATCTTATTTTAAAGGTAAGGGTCTTGGACAACTCACCCATTTCGCAATATGATCAAACAAAGCAATGATTTAATTCACAAGCTTTTCATGTAAACTAAAATTATTAATCGAAAAACAACCTCTCTCATTGATCTAAAATAAAAATAAATTGATATGACATAATATGACGCTACATAAACTACGCCATAAGAATGCAAATAATATAACAAACCAATAGCAATTTAATATATGACCACGTGACCAAGAATTGTGTCGTTCGTCATTTTTAAATGCAAAAATCTATAGATAAATCTCTCTAGACTAAATCAACAAAAAATGATACAGGTGTAAAAGATTTTTATTTAGTTATTGTTTGGATCACAACTTAAAATTAGGCTTAAACTAGACATCCGTTATGTCAACCTCTCCCACACACATTGCACAACGCCTTAATAAACTTTTAGGAGCGTGTCGTAGCTTTTCAATTTCTTTAATTTCGAAAAAAATTCATATCTCCCAAGATTTAAAAAGCTATGACAACCAAATTTGGTAAGCTCGTTTCTGTCATTAAGAATGTACTTTGTACCAAATTTTAATCTCTACGTTAATAATACATATAAATTACAAACCGCTGGTTAAAAAAACTTAAAACGTCAAAATTGATAATTCTGATAGTCGTAATAGTACGGCTTAGCGCTTTATGAGTTAAAAATACGTCTCGAAATGGCTAACAGGCTCCTAGATCTATGTCTCAGCCGTCATTTTGCTTCATTTTGTTAGAATATGAGAAAAAAATCAGTTTTAAACAAACATTGTGAGGTGTAAATAATTAAGACGTTATAAAATTTGTAAGGCTAGATGCATTCTCGCAACAATTAGAACCGTAGACCGGTTTCGCTCTCATTAGAGCTCTTCAGTACTGCATACCAATTGTAGCAAAAATGCACCTATAAAGTAATACGGCTATAGTAGCCAGCCTTTCAACACCAAATGAGTGGTGGACGTGCCGCCATCTAATTGCGGAACCAAGTAGTATGTTGTCACGCCAGCTCCAAATAACGCAAAGTGTTATACATACTTTATACTTACATACTTTGTCCCTATATTAGGGTAGAAATGGGCCAGGGCTGACCATTTTCTAAATTTTTAGTTAGTTGTATACAGTCTCTATTTTTAACACTTTGTGTTATTTGGAGCTGTCGTGACAACATACTACTTGGTTCCGCAACTAGGTGGCTGCACGTCCACCACTCACTTAGTGGCTACTATAGCCGTATTACTTTATAGGTGCATTTTCGCTACAATTGGTATGCCGTACTGAAGAGCTCTAATGAGATGGAAACCGGTCTACGGTTCTAACTGTTGCGAGAATGCATCTATCCTTACATATTTGTCCCTATATAAGGTAGAAATGGGCCAGGGCTGACAATTTTCTAAATTGTTAGTTAGTTGTATACAGTCTCTACTTTTTTAACACGGTGTTATTTGGAGCTGGCGTGACAACATACTACTTGGTTCCACAACTAGGTGGCGGCACGTCCGCCACTCACTTAACGTTATAAAATTAATATACCTGTCATGTCGATAATGGCCGAGAGGTAAATGCAGCAGTGTTGATTTAATGATGGACTCCTATAACACGCATTCTAATCTCAGTTAGTGACTTCACTTTTTTTATTTGTTTAGTCTTATTTCATTTTTCCGTTATATGATCAGATTGTGTAATTCCGTTGAATTTTTTAGCAAGTTCTCGTATCCCAAATTCAGTTAGGATGAAATGAAAACTTTTAAGCCTAAATTAAATTTGAATAGCATATCTGGTTATTTGTTATTGCCTTAACTTTGTGAAACCGTTCCATACTTAATACAGCCGTAGACTTTTCCTGTGGCTTCACAATATTAACTGGACGCAACAAGTTCGTTATAGTAGCGAAATTTCATTAAAGTTTCCCATGTCAATAGCTCAATTTGCTATTAACCTAACGTTCGTTGGCCAGGAACCAGTTTTTTCGGGAACATTTTAGGTTTATTTTCTGAACATTTTTGTGCATTTTCAAACAATAAAGCAATTTTTATGAAATATGGTGCATTGTTTCTACGATATAGGTTATACAGGTAAACAAATTGCATGCCCGCTTTCTTTAAAAAAAGATATATTTATTATTAAAAACATTTAAATGAAAATTCACTACCATAACGCACTTGCTGTGTCCAGACTTATTCTCTTTTTCGCACATACTTTTCCAACTCATCGGATAGTGTTAAAAATTGTCAAAGTTAACTTGTACTTGTACTATGTTCAATGTCATATCATACGCAATTTGCATTTATAAGAATATATAAAGTAAGGTGAAGCTGGGTAGTAAGAGTAGCGGGTGGCCTGAGATGGGCGGTCTGGGCGGCAGTCCCGGAGTAGTTTGGGCTGTTGTGTTGTTGTTTAGAGCTCGATGAAAGCTGAGCGTGGCAAGCCAGGCGTGAGGTGGCGCAAAGCTATTACACAACTTTAATGAGACCGCCCGCTAATCTCACCTCGGTCCCCGAAACCACCCCCAACCACCTCCGATCCCGTCTTTATGAGGACGGACCGGGCCCTCACAAATCTCAGAGCCAGCGCCATCGATCCTGGTAATTAAAACATATGTAATGGCAGGAGTTGAGACAAATCCTCTCCGGTAGAGAGGTACGTTGCCTTGTCTTCCATCGCCTCGCTACCGTTACTGCCGTGGCTATATGGAGGTATTCACTTCAGCAGGACAGTACCGTACATCTTTATCAGCGACAGCGACAAACGATAACTGCCGATTTTATTTTATTTCCGACCGGAGTTTTATGTTCGCTTTTCCCACAATGCCGACAACATTTTATGGATTTTCACGCTGCGAAAATGTCAACGGGTACGTTAAAATAATCAGAGTATGGCAATCTAGACTCTAATTTACAGGTACGGAAGAATGAGATATTTTGTAACTAAGTTTATACTGTCATAATAGTGGCGTGCGGTCCGTAGAAGCAAGGGAAGCATTGCTTCCCTTAAAATAACGACCACATACCTACTTAAAAATAATTTGTATTCAACCGCATTATTTAAAATCCATTTTGTATTTTAAATATTAAATTTCAAATTCTAAAACGAATTTAACTATTACAATTTTTAATTCGCAAGCTCATACATAATTATTTATTATGCATCATACTGTACTCGTATATGCACTCTGCGCTCTTAGCACGGACGTCGTTCCAGTAAACGCGACCGCCAACCAACAGCATGAACCTGATACTAGGAGTGGATGCAAGGACTTCAGTTAAATACACCTAGTCAGCAGGCCACATAATGAGAAACCCTTGCTCGATGCTCGACGCAATGTACGTGTATTTCAACATGTAGAGCGTGTTGGAAGACCTGATGCACGTACAACGGGAATGTCTCTGATTATTTCGTAGATATAAGCAGTTGACTAAGTTAAATACATTGGCATTTTATGATTATTAATATGGCTGCAACTAGATCATCTTTTAACAGCGGCGTCGGTGGGGGTGGGAATTTACAAACTTTACAAACAAGTGGTAATAATAAATCTGATTGTATCGTGTGTTTTTTGATAACCAAAGTATTTTCAGCTTTATCGTTTGCTGAAAAACTTGCTATTATTAATAAAGGTAGGCCGAAACCTATTCTAAAAAACTTAAATACAAGAATTAAAACATGTATTCGACATTTCAACGCGGAAAAAACTTATAAACAATATGAGTGGTTAACAGGAATAAACTGTTTTGTTGGTCTGGTAGTTTATTTGTGACTGAAAAAGGAGTGTGGAATAAAAGTGCGTTTTCCGACTTGAATAATATTCATAAAGTAATAAAAAGATATGTTATGTCTAAAGCGCATTTACAGACCATTTTAAAATTAAGTGTCTTTGAAACAAACGCGAATTGAACACGCCATTGACAAGCAGATAGAAATTAGTCATCGCCAACACAGTGAACTGGTTGATAAAAACAAAAACATATTAAAAAGACTTATTGATGTTGTGTGTTGGGGTTCAGGGGTTTAGGGGTCATGACGAAACAACTACATCTGCAAATAGAGAAAACTTTCAAGACCTAGTTTCTTTAATAGCCAAATACGACATTTGTTTAAAAAATCACTTGGCACAGTCTAACTTTTTTCGTGGGACATCAAATCGCATTCAGAATGACTTAATTGCGGCTGCTGCCACTATTATTTTGAACATAATTAAATCTGAAATTAAACAGACTCGTTTCATTGCTATTGTTCTAGATGAAACAACCGACGTAACTAATTTAAGTCAACCACCTGTAGTAATACGCTACGTAAAAATGGATGGGAGGAAGAAAGATTTTTAGGCTTTAAAAATGTGACATAAGATCGTACTGCAAACACTCTATATAAAATTGTGCTTAATATTATGAAAGATATTGAGGAGACTGATAATAAATTAATTGCCCAAATCTATGATGGGGCTGCTGTTATTGCCGGACATTCAGGAGGTCTTTAAGCTAAAGTGCGGGAAACGTTTTCCAGTGCTCTATTTGTACACTGTTGAGCTCATAAATTTAATTTAATTTTATCTCATAAATAATATTAAAGAATGTAAGGTGTTTTTTGCTACCCTAAGTGGAATGGCTGCTTTTTTCCAAATCTATGAAGCGCACACAAGCCTCAGACTCAATTGTTAAAAAACGTTTACCCAAAGTAGCTGCAACCCGATGGAACTACAACGGCAGGCTTGTGTTAACTATATTTGAACACCGTGAATCGTTATTTGAACTTTTTGAAAACATCATGGAAAATAGCAAAAATTGGGACGCAGAAACAATAAATAGTTCTAGAGGATTTTTGGATGGTTTGAAAAGAGACTTTAATTTTAATTTTTTACTTAATATATTTTCGGAAATATTTCCGTTTTCAGATAATGTATTTAACATATTGCAATGTAGAATAAATTACAAATTAATTGTTTTTTCCTGAAAAAAAAAGTGAATTTAAATCCATTATAATTTAAAAAAGGAATGAATTTGATAAGTTCTGGAAAAAACAATGGAATTAGGAAAAGTGGAGCCACGAAGAAAGCGTCTGCACACTGATAATGTGGGAGACCTTCAAACTTCTTATCGCCGCTTTTCTACAACAGCAAATTAACTGCAGATTTGATCATCTCAGTGACCTGAAATTTCTTGAATTGTGTAATTTTGGAGGATTTAAAGGGATACCCTTCCCAGAAGATTGATTTAAATCATTATTCCACCACTATGGACATTATTTTGACAAAGCCTTATTACGATCAGAACTTACAGTCATTTATGAAACCGATGTTATTGACACAAAAACTAACGCGAGTGAACTTTTAACTTTCTTAAAACAATCAAAATTGGAAAATGCATATTCTGAAGTGTTCAAATTATGTGAATTAGTATTAACAATTCCTGCTACTAGTGCATCTGTAGAACAAAATTTTTCTACATTGAAACGTATCAAGAGTTTTGTTAGGAATTCAACAGGACAGGAAAGACTTTCTCAAATTTCAATTTTGTCGATTGAAAATAACCTCGTCCAGGAAATGTCCCAGAATCCACAGTTTTATGATGACATTATTGACTAATTTGCCAAAAACGACAGAAGAATTGAGTTACACTACAAATAGGTAAGTTGCTGAGAATTGCTTCCCTTATTTAAAATGTCACCGCACGCCCCTGATATATATATATATATATATATATATATATATATATATATATAAAGTCTGAAACCGTCTTCGGATTTGGGGTCCTAAATAGTGCTCAGTTGTGAATTTTTTTAAAGAAAATTTACTAAAAAATAACATAATGAGCTTCGCGGAAAACTACAAATTGGTTTTAAAAACCTTTTTTGTTGTTTTGTGTGCAAAAACTAGTGCGATTGATTGGGTTGACTGAAACAAAACCATCCAAACAATTAAATGAAAAATACCTGCCATATTTATAATTTGGCAGTTTTCTCTGCAAAACTTTTGTAACTTTAATTAAATTTGTAACACAATTTTTTAAAGAGACTTGCAGTACTTTCATAAATATCTGCGAAATTATAATTGTCTAGCTTCATAAAAAATAAAAATTTCTTCATATAATCGCTAACTGGGACCTCGTGAACTGATTTCCAAGGTCCATTTAAATTTAAAGAATTAGTTTTAATAATATGCTTCACTAATAGTGTACAATTTTTATGAAAATTCACTACTATAAGGCACTTGCTGTGTACCGAAAACTTTTAAGCTTCTCGGTATAAACCTGCTAAGATAGTTTAAATAAGCTAAAAGCATAAGAAAAATTTTCAGAGCCAATTTACTCCCCAACCTAATTTTACTTAGATACAAATTGCCAACAACAGTAGTTGTTACTTATGCATTGCATTAGTGTAGCCAACAGAAATGAATAATGGACACAGTTTCATAACTCAAGCAAGCCTATACACAAGGGGTTCGTTCCAGACGGTTATTGATTGATTGCAAGCGGTCACGACAGAAACACTGAAGGAATTGCAAGGGATTCCTCTCAATAATCGTCTGGTCTCTAGCAGGTTTCTACGGTTCTTACAAGAGAAATAACATTGCAGTTACATTCTGACTTTCTGTACTAGGGAAAAATCTTGCAGAGTCAGTTTCGATGTTACGTGAATAATTTATCAAAGAGGGAATTCAATTTTTGTATACGCAATGTATTTGATAGCTATAAAGAATTAGATACGTTTGGTTAATGTTAATAGATTACTTGAATTAAACTCATTATCAGGCTGACTTTCAAAAAAATGCGAACACCCAGTAGACGTTGATCAATTTTAATAAAATTTCTACGTAATGTATGTTTAATTAAACTTAAAAAGTCTGGACGAAGGAAGTGCGCTTTGCTAGTGATTTTTTATAAAAATGTTTTTAATGACAAAAATGTCTATTTTTTTGGTTGTTTCTTTAAAAAATTCACTAATGAAGAGATCGCCACTTTTGAATTTTGAAAAAATTTCTTCAAATGATTGCGAACTTGGCCCCCTAGAACACATATCTGGGCTCAGTCTCTATTGTTAGTTTTTATGTTTATATAAAAAAATATCTTCAATTTCTTCAAATGAGCGCAAACTAGGCCCCCTAGAACACAAATCCGGGGTCAGTTTCGATTTTGGATTTTTATATGTTTATATATATATATATATATATATATATATATATATATATATATATATATATATATATATATATATATATATATATATATATATATATATATATATATATATAGGGAGGCGCATTGAAAACGAAACAGACCGATTTGCGCCCAGAGATATTTTTTTAAGAAACGCTGAAAAACGTCAGATTTAATATAGTGCGGGACATGTTTTTAAATAAAACTCAACTTTGTCACGTCAACCCCTTAAGGGTGGTGATAACAACCATTATATTTTAAATAGGGAACATGGGTCGAGTGTTACATCATTTGAAAGCTCTTTCTTTTCTAAATTCAGCACACTAATTTTGTTGGAAATTTTATCAACTCGTTTAGAAATTATTCACAGTTGAAGATGCAAAAACGCATTTCACTCATTCCGATAAGAAATGTGCTGATAGTCAATGTTTTGTTGGTTTGTAAACAAAAAATTGACTATCAGAACATTTCTTATCGGAATGAGAGAAATGCGGTTTATTATTTAAGTTTATCGGTCGGTTTGATACTTGATAGTACTACCGAAAATTAATTTTACAATGGTGTATTCTGTAGAAGAAAGAATTGAAATAATTACCTTTTTTTTTTTTTCAAAAACGACGACTGTGCCAACCGTACCGCAAATTTGTTTAATGAACGACATCCGAACAGACATGTTACCTGAAAATACATTTTGGGGTTAGTTGCAAAGTTTCGACAAAGTGCTTCAGTAGCCAACAAAAAAACGGGATCCTGAACTTGAATTTCCGGTTAGAAATGAGACTACTGAGATTGAAGTTTTAGGACAAATTGCTGCAGACCCAACTTTGAGCACGAGAAAATTGGCCACTGTTTCACACATCAAAAAAAGAGCTATTCAGCGAATATTGAAGCATCATAAATTTCACCCGTATAAAATTCATCTTGCACAACAACTGAGTTTTCTGAAGTTATGACTGCACGAAAGCTGATAACGGGAACTTTCTGTTCAATATCTGTTTTTCAGACGAGTGTACATTTTTATTAAGCTCTACAGTCAATCATCATAATTGTGGTAATTGGGCAGATAATAATCCAAGACATTTTCACGAAGTCCACACTCAAACTCCACAGAACCAATTTTTTTTATGGCAATTTGAGTGGCGAAACGTATTTGGAGTTACTAGAAGATATCGTTTACCCTCCACTAATTGACATTGTTGAAAATGGCGATCGCTATCAAGAAAATCAATTAGTGTTTCAACAAGATGGAGCTCCTCCGCATTTTTCACAACGTGTTAGGGAGTTTTTGAACAGAGAGTTTCTAGAGTAATGGATTGGTCGTAGAGGTGCTATTGAGTGCCCCCCTAGATCACCTGATTTAACTTCTTTAGACTTCTTTCTATGAGGCAATTTAAAATGTAGAATTTTCGCAACAGAACCGGAGTCTCTGGAAGAATCAAGACGACGCATTGTTGAAACATGCCGTCTAATAACTCCACAAAAGCTCCAGAATGTCAGAGCTTGTGTTGAACAAAATTTGTACTTTTGTATGGAAGCTGGTGGTCAACAATTTGAACAGTTACTTAACTGAATAAACATTTTTGAACGTTTGGTTTTGTTTTTTAATTTTTTTAACGAAAAATTGACTAATTAGTGCATCTCTTATCATAATGAATGAAATACGTTCTTGCAACTCCAACTATGAATAATTTTTAAACGAGTTGATATAACTTCCAAAAAAATTTGTGTGCTGTGCTATTTAAAATATAAGGGTTGTTATCACCACCCTTAAGGGGTTGATGTGACAAAGTTGAGTTTTATGTCGAAACATGTCCCCCTCAATATTATATATATATATATATATATATATATATATATATATATATATATATATATATATATTGACGTGTTTCAGCGTTTCTTAAAAAAATTCTCTGGACGCAAATCGGTCTGTTTCGTTTTCAATGCGCCACCCTGTATATATATATATATATATATATATATATATATATATATATATATATATATATATATATATATATATATATATATATATACATGGTGATTCGCATAAGGACCGACATAGAGCAGGGGCGTGTAGGGGAACCCAAAATGTTGTGATTTAATGCAACTTACCTCTATACTAAGTGCTACCCCTGACAAGTTATAGGCCTTCAAAGTGGGGTTTCTAATTTCGAAAAAAATCAATATCTCAGTCATGCTTGAACTTAGAAGAACTACATTTGGTACACGTTTTAAGTGTACGAAAGTCAACGTCATCGACAGTAACAATAATTCAATGGAAGCAGTTTAAAGGGTTGATAAGGGATGATTCACCCCTGTGACAGAATTGTTTAACCTATTCGCGGATTTAAAAATTATTACTTTATTTTATGTGGAATTTCATTCTAAAACTTTAATTACTCTTATTAATTTTCAAAAAACTTTGTCGTTTTCAACAAAATTACGAATAACTGAATACACGTATGAGAGCTGTGTTATTTAAAATCATCGGAAATTCAAACGTTGGCTATAAAATTTAGCATCAGACTTGACAATCAGGAAAAAAGTTGACCTGACCTGACCTGACTTACATTTTACGAAAATATTTCCAGAAATTTTCAAATAGACCCTTCCTCTAATGCTTTCGTAGTAGTTTTAGTTAAGTTTATGGTATAACGGTCTATAATTTTTAGCTAATTTTCGTAGAAAAAATTCGCTAATGAGGAGACAGCGAATTTTAAAAAGATTTCTTCAATTGAGTGCACACTAGGCCCCCTAGAATCCATATCCGGGTTTAGTTTTAGTTTTTAGTTGTTTACATATATACAGGGTGACGCTTTTCTACGGTAAAGGTCAATATAATTGTTATGATGCAAGATACAAGAAAAATTTCTATACGTTAATTATAGGTTGTCTTAAGCTGCATCTTAGAAAATTATTTTGACATCCACAGGCTGGCCCATAAGTCGTTGGTGATACCTACAATTTTCTTTCGAACATGCCTTATGTTATTGCATTTTTGCATTTTTCATCAAAATATTATGCATGTTGGTAAAAAATCTAGACTCAGTAAGTGCGTTTTGGTAGCGAATTTTCGTTAAATGCTTCAAATTTCAACAACCCAATTTGCTATTAATGTAAGGTTAGTTGTCTAGGAAATCAGTTTTCTCGGAAACATGTTAAGTTTATTTTCGGAAAATATTTGTACATTTTCAGACAATAAGTTATTTTGATAAAATATAGTACATTATTTGTACTATATAGGTTATACCGGTAACCAAATTGATAACTGCGCGCATTGAAAACATATTTGCTACTAAAACCACTTTTATGAAAATTCACTTGGATAACGCACTTGCTGCGTCCAGACATTTTAAGAAAGCAGGCATCAAATTCTATTAAGTCGAAACAATGTACCACACTTCATCAAAATCACTATTGTTTGAAAACGTACAAAAATTTTCCGAAAATAAACTTAAAATATTCCCGAAAAAACTGGTCTCCTGGCCAAGCGTTTGTCAAGTTATTTAAAAAACGATTAAATTTTACAAATGTTTTTGCACGAAACAGGTATTTTTGAAACCTTTCATATTTGAATAATTTACAAAGAGAGCGATTCTAAAGGCTTTTGTCAAGTTATTTAAAAAAACGTTTAAATGTTACACATGTTTTTGCACAAAACTGTCTCTTTTTGGATCCTTATGTTTTCGAATGTTATACAACCAAAGCTATCTAACAGACCTTTGTCAAATTATGTTGAAATTGTTTAAATTTTAGGAATATGTTTCCACAGACACATGATATAAACTAATAATTAGAGCCTCGGTGGTTCAGTGGTAAGAACGTGTGCCTTTGAACCGAAGAGTACTGGGTTCGATCCCACGGTACTCCTTTCACTTTTTCAGTACATACTGTCCAATTAACATCAACCGAGGTTGTGGCATTGTATTTGAGCAAGATGACTGTCTGCACGTTCCGCACTTCGGAGGGGGCGTAAAGCCGTCGGTCCCGTGTCCATGCAATGTTGGGCACGTTAAAGATCCCTACTCTCCTTAGAGAAAAGCAAGGATTAGGCAAAATTTCCAGGATAGTGAGGTGAAACTGCTCCCTGGCGTAGGTGATTGGCCGTTGTCGCGGAGATAGGCCGACGTTAAAGAAATAAAAAACACACACAAACTAAGAATTATTAAGTTTGTATTTATAAATTAATGTTTTGGGATTGTATATTTTTATTTAATAAAACAGCGATTGGTTAATAAAATTTACAGAGAAAGTTGAAGGGCACTAAAGTGGAAGAATTTTGAATAAGGAAGAATGGAACCTTCGGATTATTAGCAGAGACATAAAATGACACTGTTTACGTTTGGATATGTAACTACCCATTCAATGAGTATCATTTAGAAAAATTACTTGATGATAACATTATTTTTAGACCCACTATTCTTATCAACATACACTTTGAACCTCGTTCTGAACGCTTCACATATTACTATCAATATTTATTAAGAAGTAGTTGCTGCGTTACGATGTTGTTAAAGTATTCTAGTCTGTTTTATTTGTTTCTGACAATAAAAGCTGAAGAAACGACATTTGTAAATGTAGTTGTTCTCGTGGAAGATCTTGTACCTACCAACAGATCAATTGTGGTGGACTTTTCAAATAATTTATCATCAATTGGTGACGAACCATTTTATTCTTTGCGTATAATCAACCAGAAAATTCCAGTACTCTATAAAAATTCTATGGTGGATCTGAGGAACGTCGACAATATATACCTCAATCAGGATAAACTCAGGAAAATAGAAATCGGCGCTTTCGGGGAATTCTGGAATAGTTCCCTTAATTTTGATTATAACCTAATAGATGAAATTGTCGATGGGATTTTTACCAATGTCAAAGGTATAACAAGTGTTAGTGTAAGATATAATCAAATTTTTTCAATTCATCAAAATGCATTTGCTAACATGCCCGATTTGAAAAGAATAAATCTAAGCAATAACAAATTAAAAACCTGGGAGAGCTCTTGGTTTAATGGATCACCTATAGAAAGAATTTTTGCAACTTACAACCTGATGACATCACTGCCTGCGAAAGCTTTTTCATTTACTGAACATTTTCATACCTTAGATTTTGGATATAATCACCTGACTGAACTGAAGAGTAATATTTTTGAAAATGTAAAATCTGTGAGATATTTTTTAGTGTATAAAAATAGTATTAGTGATTTAAGTGACGACCTTTTCGAAAGTGTACAAGTGAAAGTGTTCGATGTAAGGTACTATCAAATAGAATGTTTTCCAGAGGTGTTCGATAACTTTTTGAGTGTTGAAGAAGTTGCATATTTTGGAAATCCTTTAGTCTCAGAGTGTGAGGAACAAATTTTTCATTGGCCAAATAGTTGTAATGTAATGAACCTCACATTAAATATTTTATAGACCACTAAAATATATATTTCTTTGGAAACTAAAGATGATCCAGCTAAGATTTAACACGCTCGACTTTTTAGTGTATTTTCTTTAACTTTCTTCACTATTGAAGAATTCGTGACTTTTAAATTAAAAAAAAATTTTCTTCAAATAAACGCGAACTGGGCCCCCTAGAACGAATATCCGGGCTCAGTTTCAATTTATATATATATATATATATATATATATATATATATATATATATATATATATATACAGTGTGAAACATACTTTTGGAATAAAATGCATTATTCAGCAAAAAATATTTTTTGTGGAAAACGCTGATACACGTGAAGTTCAGTTTGTCGAACATTATCGTACAATCATAGTTAACAAAATTAAACTCCCACCATTTTACCCGATTTTTTTTAAATAGTAACCCTACATTTTTTCATCACAATACGATGGACCATATTTTTCTCAATGTGGAGATACCCCATATGTATGGTCTAATATTACAGTTCTTAATACAGGGTGGAAATTTAATACCGGAATATTAAAACTGAACAGTTTACCCTGAAATTCAAATTTCGAAAATAAACTTAATAAAAACGTCCCTTCCTTATAGTAAATGTCCAAATGTTCTCCAGTCACTTGCACACAACGAAATAATCTGCTCTGCAATTCTTCCCTAACTCTCTTCAACACGTCAGGCGTTACGTTTCTAATTTCTGTTGTTATTTTCATTTTCAGATCATCTAAATCAGCATGTTGTGTTTTATACACTTTGTTTTTAAGGTATCCCAATAAAAAGAAATCAAGAGGTGTAAGATCTGGTGATCTAGCGGGCCATTCTACGAAACTTTTTCGTCCGATCCATCTTTGTGGAATGACTTCGTGTAAATACTCCCGTGCTCGAAGATCAAAGTGGATACTTTGTCCTATATTAGGGTAGAAATGGACCTGGGCTAACAATGTACTAAACTGGTAGTTAGTTTAATACAGTCTCTATTTTTTTTAACACTTTGTGTTATTTGGAGCTGGCGTGACAACATACTACTTGGTTCCGCAATTAGGTGGCGGCACGTCCACCACTCACTTAGTGGTCACTTTATTGTTTGTAGGAAAAAACTATTAAATTTTCAAAATATTGTTTTGGTACTTCCTGGCCTTGTTGTACCAAAAAACACACCTTTTTGCTCTAATATTTGATACATTTTGTTAGCCACATACAATATTCTCATCTAGTGTCCGTTTTTAGTCCCAATGCGACTGCTTTATATATATATATATATATATATATATATATATATATATATATATATATATATATATATATATATATATATATATATATGACTTTTTGCACATACCATATGTTTTATAAGAGTAACTTGCGCAATAGTTTCGGTTACAATAGCTGAAGATACGGGAATATTCCTAAAGAAACCCAAAGTTTTTCTAGAAAACCTAGCCAACTTTTTCTGGCCAACGAAAATGTCCAAACCATTTGCAAACGGAGCACGCGTGGCAGCTTTTATACAAATGAGCCAATTAGTTTTTGAGTTATCGTGACGTAAATTCTGAAACCAGCCTCGGATCTGAGCTCCATGTGGTTGAGTTTCAATTTATATATATATATATATATATATATATATATATATATATATATATATATATATATATATATATATATATATATATATGGATATGTATATGTAAATTTAGTAAGTACCTTCATTTTGCAAGTCGCTTGGATAAGTTCGTTAGCCAGGAAAATCGGCTTCGTTTTTCCTGGAAAATATTGTGTTCCTTCCGAAAAAAATTTATATCTCGGAAAATAACAAAGCCATGGCAACGAAATTTGGTACGCTGGTTTATATCACAAAAAGTAAACTATGTACGAAAACGTAGACCTGTAAGTTAAAAAAAAAGGTATTGGGTGCCGCTGATGATCAGAGAAGAGCACAAAAACAAGATATTTTGTGTGAATAACAAAACCTATTGTATATTACAGACAAATATTATGTTTTTCTAGCTCAAAAAGGCCAACAAATGCCAGGAAAATTACTTTGAACTTTTTATAGTTTTTCCTGTTAAAACGGCAAAGAAGCGATTTGAAACAAACTTTGCAACTTTTAGGCAAAGATCCGAAATGAATACGGGTTATGTAGACAAATGTCGCAAGAAGTGTGTTTTCCAAACCCCAAAGTTTCAGCTTCAACCGTCATTGTTTTTCAATTAACTAAAATGTTTCTAAAAAGTTCATTTCAAACAGCCCCTTTCTCTGATACTTTGGCAGTAGCTTTAGTTATAGTGTTCGGATATATACTCCATAACTTTTAGCGAGTTTTCTCAGAGAAAAATCCCAAAAGAGGAGACCGTGACTTTGAATTTAGAAAATATTTCTTTAAATGAGCGCGAACTAGGCCCCTAAAACCCATATCCGGGGTTGGTTTTAATTTCCATCTGTTTGCATATATAGAGGGTGACGCATTTCAACGGCGAAGCTCAATATTGCCGTTGTTATACAAGATACTAGAAAAAATTTTATACGTTTATTGTAGGGTGTCTTAAGCTGCATCTAATAAAATTATTTCGACAATCACAGGACGGCCTGTAAGTCGTTGGTGATACAAATTTGCTTTCTTTAATTGGATCACCCCTTATATATTTGCATTTTCCAGCGAATTACAATGCATGTTTGTAAGAAAAAAAATGATAGCCTTCATTGGTTTCAAGTTACTTCAATTGTTTCACATTTTTGGCACATATCAAAAAGTATGATACGGCGTTTTTCAGCAATCTATGCATAGTAGGGTCCGAGGAAAATAACGCATTCAGAGAAGTTTTCGTTTATATTATTCCTCTAAAAAGATTGGGTGCCGTATACAAGGCGCTCGCAAATAGTTACTGAATTTGAAAAAGTTCAAACTGCCGTAACTATTTTTTTTAAGGAACAGCCTGTATTTTGTGTTTTAAAATGTGAAGGGCATGCCCTCTGCTTATAAACAAAGGGCAAGCAGAGTGTTATGACACTCCCTATACCCAGAGACCCTAGGTTTGGAAATATTTACATTTATAATCACATACAATTCTAATAACCGAAAATGTAGCCAATATGCGCTAATTCTAAGACACTTTTCCATAATAATTAAGTTCTTATACGTAAGTGACCCACCAAAATTTAGCACGGTAGCTCAAAAGAGAAAAAAGTTATAGGCAATTAAAAAAAATTAGGGTTTTCCTCAAAACGTCAAAGTTGCGATTTAAAATGTCAAAATTGGAAACATTTAGGCAAATAACTTGAATCTAATACGGGCTATGGAAATAAAATATCCCAAGAAGGATGTTTTACAAACCCTGAAGTCTTAGTTTCAACAGTCATTGTCCTCCATTTTACTAAAATATCTCCAGAAAATTCATTTCAAATAGACCCTTTCTCTGATGCTTGGCAGTAACCTTAGCTATAGAGTTTATCGTTTAATGGTATATAATTTTTGTCGAATTTTCGTAAAAAATCAATAAAGCTCAATATATCCGTTATTATACAAGATATGAAAAAATTTTGTATATATTAATTATAGGGTGTCTTGAGCTACATATTAAAAAAATATTTCTACAATCACAGGGTGGCCCATAAGTCGTTGGTGATACAACTTTTCTTTTTTTTTTTAATCAAACACGCCTTATGTTATTGCATTTTCCATCGAAATATAATGCATGTTTGTAAGAAAAAAATTCTGGACGCAGCAAGTGCGTTATGGTAGCGAACTTTATTTGTTTATGTAGAAATCATTGTTTGTGAAATTTTTGTAAAATTTTGGTAATTAGTACCTAATGTTTAATAAGTTATTGTAAAAAAATGTTTTTGGACTTTCGCAAAAAAGTTGCTTACAATTTTTTTTGTAAGTTTTATCGAAAAGCTTTTTGTATATAATTATATCTTGGTAGGGGCTAAATACCTTGAGGAAGTTCGTTGGCCAGGAAAATCGGGCCAGTTTTTCAGGGATATTTTAAGTTAGTTTTCGAAAAATATTTGCCCTTTTTCCAACAACAAAGTTATTTTGATAAAATGTGGTACATTGTTCCCACTATAGAGGTTATACTGGTAACCAAATTTGATGCCCGCTTTTCTTTAAAAAAAAAGACATATTTTTTATAAAAAACATTTTTATGAAAATTCACTACCATAACGCACTTGCTGCGTCCAGAGTTTTTTCATTTTAAACAAATTTCTTTAAATGAGCGCGAACTACGCCCCTAGAACCCATATCCAGGGTCAGTTTCAATTTATATATATATATATATATATATATATATATATATATATATATATATATATATATATATATATATATATATATATATATAATATACTATTTGTGTGTGTGTGTGTGTGTGTGTGTCACGCACCTATAACTGAAAAACTAATGGGCCGACTTTGATCAAATTTGGTGAGTACCTTCCTTTTGCAAGTGGCTCAGATAAGTTCGTTAACCAGAAAAATCGCCCCAGCTTACCCAGCTTATCGCGGAAATTTTTGTGTTTTCTTTCGGAAAAAAAATATATGTCCGAAAATAACAACGTTACAGCAACCAAGTTGGTATGCGTGTTTGTATTATAAAGAGTGAACCATGTACAAAAACTTAAGTCTGTAAGTCCTGAGATAAAACGGTTATGGGCATTTAAAGAAAGAAAACGGGTGTTTCTTCAAAATATCAATGTCGCGATTTGAATAGTCAAAATTGACAACATTTAGGCAAAGTACCTGAAACAAATACGAATTATGTAAAGAAAATGATTCAAGAAGAGTGTTCTGCAAGCGGCGATTGTCCATCATTTTACTAAAATATTTCCAGAAATTTCATTTTAGATAGGGTCTCTGGTACTTTGGCGGTAGTTTTAGTTAAATTTGTGGTTTAACGGTCTATAATTTTTAGCTAATTTTCGTAGAAAAAGTTCGTTAATAAGGAGACCGCGGCTTTTTACTTTAAAAAAAATTCGTTCAAATGAACGCAAACTAGGCCCCAAGAATTCATATCCGGGTTTAGTTTCAGTTTTTATCTGTTTACATATATACAGGGTGACGCATGGTTACGGTAAAGCTCAATACAATTGTTATTATACAAGACATGAGAAATGTTAATTATAGGGTGTCTTGAGCTGCATCTTTCAAATTATTTTGACAATCACAAGCTGGCCCGTAAGTCCTTGGGGATACCTACAATTTTTTCGAACTCCCTTGTATTATTGCATTTTTGCAATCTTTAACGAAATATGATCCATGTTTGAAAAAAATCGAGACGCGGTAAGTGCGTTTTGGTAGCGAATTTTCATTAAATGATTCACATTTCAATAACTCAATTTGCTATGTACCCAAGGTTTGTTGGCTAGGAGACCAGTTTTCGCGGAAACATTTTAAATTTGTTTTCGGAAAATTTGTGTACATTTTCAAATAATAAGTTATTTTGATAAAACATGGTACATTGTTTCTACTTTTTAGTATATACCAGAAACCATTTTGATGCCTGCTTCCATTAGAGATGTATTTGTATTTAAAAACATATTTATGAAAATTCACTTCCATAACGCACTTGCTGCGTCCAGACTTTTGAAAAATTCAAATACTAGTGTGTTCTTCTTCTTACACTAATTTACGTTTTGGCCACGAGAATTTTATTCACAAAGCTAGGTATAACTTTGTAGATAACTTTCCAACTTTAAGTGACTATTTAACAAACAATTTTGTAATAGAAAATATTTTTATCAAAATTTGCTACTATAACGCACCTGCTATTTTAATTAATCTCCAATGCATCATTTATTTTTTAATATAAATTTGGAAGAGAGATAATTTTAAGCATAGTATTATTATCTGCTTTTAAGTAAAGCGACTTTTTACAATTTGTTATAAGATTAAGAGGGCACTGTTATTTATCTAGCATTAATATGTCATTTTCCCTTGAAAAATAACACGAAGTAGGTGCCCTAATCTGTTTACAGTGCTCAAAGTCTTGGTCTACAAGAAATGTTGTCACCAAAAGTAAGTGCGGGCCGCTTCAAAGATAAAAGTTACCCAAGCTTAGAAAGCGCGGCGATTAAAGAAGTGATCATCTCTGTCTGGAGATCGAGGTCTTGGATGGTGGAGGAATCAGACCTAGCAGGAGGCAGCGAGTGGATAACGCAGGGATGACAAATGTTCATAACCGTGGACTTGCGCGAACGGGGGCGGCGGTCGCAAGATGGCCGGGGTCGGGCGGTTATGATAAGGCGATGGTTTAATGACGAGGTGGTCGTCATGGCGACGGCGGGCACTGGGCAGGGCCGGTCAGCAGGTAGCTGCCGGGGGCGGTGCGGGTCGGGGGCAAAGAGCGGCAGGCGGCGGACCGGCCATCACGCAATCTCAAGCGGCCGGCTGTCGATACGCTTCTTGCGCGTCCCTTATGCCATCATCGCGCTCCCGATGTCGAACTATGACCACCGATACGAGTCTCAGCCTCAGATTCTGACGCCGCCGTCACCGGCCCCGCTGAAACCTGAGATAGAGGAATACACGATAATCATAGAGGGACCCGTATTCACTTTCAATATACCAAGCGCAGTTCTTAAGGAAATGGAAAAATTAGATAACATTTAAAAAATGGTGCTGCAAATTGAATCATAACTTTCACATAGCTCTGATAGTTCATTCTTTTTAGAAATACATTTAGGAATTCAAGAATTTAGGTCCCATGACTTGACCACAAAGAATTTTTTTTCCTGTACTCATAAACTTTTGAAACCTTATATTACTCGAGGTTTATTGAAAAAATATCAATGTACACCAAATCACCCCTTACCCCCTGAAGCGGTCTTACCCAAAAACAATTCGAAGAGCTCCTTTGTCGGGTGCTAACTGGATACCAAATCTGAAGATGATATCTCTATTCGTTCGAAAGTTGTTGCGCCTATTAACAGACAGACGTACATGCCGACAGACTGACAGACCAAAAAAAAAATCGGTCCAGGATCAAGTTTTCTATATGTTTTGAGAGTTTTTACGCCGTTTTGGCAAAACAAAATTTCTAAATTTTTGTCAAAAATATTCCACCCCCACACATTCAACCCCTAATTTAATTTCAGCATAGAATACCAGATGTTTGATGAAATTAAAAGTTTTCTAATAAACCATAAAATGTTATATTATTTGAGTTTTAACGAAAAAATGTCAATTTTCACCAAATCACCCCCATTCATTCCCTACCCCCTAAAGCGATTTTACACAAAAACAATCCGAACCGTTCGTTTGTCGAGTGCTAACTGTATATCAAATTTAAAGACGATATATCAATTCGTTACCAAAGTTATGGTGGCTACTAACAGACAGACGTACAGACATACAGACCGACAGACAGACAGCCCGAAAGACCAAAGGACCGACACACAAATACAAATCGTTACCAAATCATCTTTTATATATGTTTTAATACTTTTAACGACGTTTAAGCGGAAAAAAATTATTGAAATTTTTAGCGCCGACGCGATACCTCCACACGTTATGACGATGTGGAAGTAATAGTGGGCATTATTTATCAAAAAAAAATTTAGTACTGAAATAAGTTGTTCAGAGTTTTACAGAAACCTCAAATCAAAATGTTCCGTTAAACAAATATTGAAATTTCGATTAAAGGAATTACACAATGTATAATTCGTGAATTATTGAATACTCTTTTACTAATACTCCATTATCTCTTCTGC
Organism: Tillus elongatus; assembly: GCA_964006375.1. Taxonomy (NCBI): domain Eukaryota; kingdom Metazoa; phylum Arthropoda; class Insecta; order Coleoptera; family Cleridae; genus Tillus; species Tillus elongatus. The sequence goes on along the minus strand of OZ023265.1, from coordinate 21,917,767 downwards.
ATGCGTCTTTTGTTATTATTTCAACAACACACCACGTAGGCTTACAGCCCAAATAATATCGTACCGTGAGTGTCGACAAGGAGAAAAGAGGCAACTTCTTAATTCTGGACTTGAAGGTTTGGAGGTTCAGGGGAGAAGGAAAAACATGTGCTGGAGAGGAATTCCACAACTTGGAAGTCCTCGGGACAAAAGATCGGGCATAACAAGATGTTCTATGTCTGGTGACCTGGACAGTAAAAGGGTGCATTCGCTCTGTTTCCCTGGTACATCTGTTGGGGGCTACAGGTGGAGAAACTATGGAAGAAAGCTCCTCTGAGCAGTGCCCGTGCAGATATCTATAAAAGAGAGAGAGAGAGGTCACCAACGGCACGTCGGTGGGCAAGGGATGGCATCCTTTGGGTGAGGATAGGGTCACCGATTAGATGTATAGCTCTCTTCTGAATGGAGTCCAGGATAGCGAGTGTATAAGCGGCAGCAGCACCCCAGATGTGGGAGCAGTATTCGAGGTTTGGTCTTATTTGTGAAGTATATGAGGTATAGAGATTAGCTGGTGAAAAGTATTTGTGAGCATGGAAGAGGAAACCTAATTTCTTAGCAGCCGCTTCTGCAATTGATGTGACATGTTGGTGCCAATTGAGATTTCGATTCACAGAAATGCCAACAAGTGAAAAGGACTCATTACTTTGAATAACTTGGTTGCTCATTGTGATGGGTCTAGGGCTGGTGTATCTCTTATGAGAAAGAAAGCCAGACTGAGATTTGGTGGGGTTGAATTGTACAAGACTTCTACTTGCCCAGTCTAATATTTTTTGGATATCCACGGAGACATAACCCCCATGAGTCTGCGATCCTCATCTAATTGGGCTAAAGATACAGACTTAGAATATTGTATATTTGAGTGGAGGGTGTTGTCGTCCGCGTAACTGTGAACTGGGTTGGATGTGCTAGAGAGGAGGTCATTTATGTGGAGCAGAAACAAAGTAGGGGCTAAAGCTGAACCTTGAAGGACTACTGCATTAATTGGATACAGTTTAGAGGAATGACCATCGACGACAACAGAAATGCTTCGGTTGGAGAGGAAATTTGCTGTCCATGTACAGAGTTTTGGTGGTAGGCCATAGACCGGAAGTTTATTAAGCAGCGCGGCGTGCTAGACCTGGTCAAATGCTTTGGATATGTCTAGAGCGACAATCTGGGATTCACCGTATAGTTCCATAGACTTGTTCCAAGAATTAGTGACAAAGGAAAGGAGATCGGCAGTTGATCTGCGCTGACGTAATCCATACTGCCTGTTGTGGATTGGTTTTTCAAGAATTTTTAGTAATTCGGTGCTTATATACTTTTCCATCACTTTAGAGACGACTGAAAGGAGAGAAATAGGACTGTATCTGCTATGAAGCGCTTTGGATCCTTTCTTGGGGACGGGTTGTACTCGAGCAGTTTTCCAGTTACTAGAGAATATGCCTCTATTGTAAGATGTCTGAAACAGACGAGTCAGGACAGGAGCAAGTTCTGATGCGCATTTTTTGAGAACAATTCCTGGGATCTCGTCAAGGCCAGAGGCTTTCCTGGTATTAAGAGAAGAGAGCATCTTTCGTACCTTTTTAGTTTTGAAAATGATATCCGTCATTTTATGCGCGACATTGGGGACTGTTGGTGATTGAACCTTTGGAGGTGGGTTGAGAGTAGAATTGCCGGCGAACAACGAGGCAGAAAGTTGAGCTTTGCCCAGGGCGGTAGAAACAATTTCATACCCTTAAACAAGAGGTGGGATCGTGCTCTTGCAGAAATTATTCCCAATAGATTTAGCAAGAGTCCAGAAAGGTTTGCTGCCATTGGAGCTTGAGAGGACTTCCTTTTTGATGTGGTTATTAACCGAGCTTTTTGCCTCAGAAAGAATGCGGACACAGCTGTTTCTGGCGTCGTTAAATGCTTGACGGTTTTTTTGACTGGGATTGTGTAGAAGCGTTTTGTGAGCTTTGACCGTTTCAATCTGACCTTGTCACAGGATTTAGAGAACCAGGGCTTTTGAGTGGCTGAAGAGGTTTTCTGTGCACGTGGAATAAATTATTCCATGCCACCTTCGATAATTTCGGTGACGTTTTGTGAGATATCAGAGAGGTCAAGATGAGAGAAGCAGACAGACGCCCATGAAAATGAGGAAAAGTAATCCTGCATTTCGTCCCAGTTCGCGGAGTTGTAGTGCCAAACGATACGTGGGTGTGATGACTGTGTGACATCGGGTTGCATTGCTCAGGAAGCAGTGACCATGCCGTGGACTGAGCGACCAAGGTAGGCGGTGACTGATGTCTTATAGCATTCAGGTTTTGTATTAAGAAGGAGATCCAAGGGATTTGAGCTATGTGTTGGGATGCGAAAAAAGTAAGTAGCTTGCTGAACCATATTGGTTAAAGAATCGCTGACTGCAAATGCCTCCGCTGCTCTCCCTTGTGGATCGGTTTTTGAAGATCCTAGCGATTCCTTATTATGTACATTGAAGTCACCAAGAATACTGACCTCGGAAGAAGGATATTCAGAAATCAGATGGTCGGTTTCGTTCGTCATGTTTCACACCAATAACTCAAAAAATAATGGGCGGATTTTGATCAAATTTAGTATGTACCGTACTTTTGTAACTGACTTGGACATGCTCTTTATCCAGGAAAATAAGATCAGGTTTTCCGGGAAAATTTTGTTTTCGAAAAAAAATTTATCTAAAAAAATTCAAAAGCTATGATAACCAAATTTGCTAGGTAGGTTTACGATATAAAAAGTAAACTATACGCCAAAATTTTGGTTTCTATGTTACAAGGAAAAAGATTATAATAAAATTTTTGGTGTCAGATCATTTCTATGAAAATTCACTACCATAACGCACTTGCTGCGTCCAGAGTTTTAAATAATATTCACGTCTAGGTTGCTTATGGAGGGGTAAAATATTTATTTTCTTTATAAGCAAATCATTGAACCCAGATTAGCTTCATTAAAAAGGCTTTTTGAGGAGAGTAGATTGTCACAGCGATGGGGAAGTTATGATTCAATTTGCTGCACTATTATTGTTTACAAAGAGGCTACGTTTGTTAACAAAACTAACAATATATTGCTGATTTTTAGTGAATTTTCGTAGAAAAAATTCACTAATAGAGAGATCCCGACTTTTGAATTTTGAAAAAATTTTTGCAAATGAGCGCGAACTAGGACCCGTGAACCCATATCCGGTGTCTGTTTCAATTTTTATATGTTTATATATATATATATATATATATATATATATATATATATATATATATATATATATATATATATATATATATATATATATATGTATGTATGTATCACACCGATAAGTCAAAAAATAATAGGCAAGTTTAATAAAATTCGGCATGTATCTTCTTTTTGTAAGTGGCTTGGATAGGTTCGTTAGTCAGGAAAATCTGACGAGGTTTTCCGGGAAAATTTTGAGTTTTTATTAGAAAAAAATTTTATCTCAAAAAATAAAAGAAGCCATGATAACCAAATTTGGTGGGTAGGTTTACAATATAAAAACTAAACTATACGCAAAAATTCAGATTTCTATGTTACAAGAATAAAAAGTTATAATAAAATATTTGGTACCAGATCATTTCTATGAAAATTCACTACCATAACGCACTTGCTACGTCTTTGAGTTTTTGTTTCCCTGGGTGTTGAAATAAGAAAAAATGTCTGTTTCACTTTAGCGTAAATATATGCATGAAATTTATAAACACAAAGCAATAATAGAAATAAAACTGTGTAACAAAATGATTCATAAATTAATCTGTAATTGTTTTCTTTCGTGAGAAATGTACAATTATATAAATATAGTCAGCCGGTTTTATTATTTCTATTTTTTATGAGATTATAAATCAAGGTTGTGTGGTACAAAGTACGTTAAAATAGATGATACATAAAAGACAAAAGACAGGTGTTCGATGATAACAATAAAAGCCGTTTCCATTCAGTAAAAGATCCATAAAGCAACCGACAAAGTATAAACATCCAACTAACATTACCCAGCAATTACACATATGTAAGGTATTATGACTATCATCGAGAATTATAAACCTTTCTCAATTATCTCAGTTCCAAAACTGTACTCTTCAGCTATTACAAACGCATTCCGAACATCGAAAAAAATTATTTTATTGCATGTTGCTTTGCTGGGAAAATATTATGATTGGTGATGTAGCAGCTACTGTAATAAAATGTCACTGCTATGTTTAAAGCATTCTTTATTTTATTATATGGCTCATAGATCGAAGATTGTAGCTCGACTAGAAGGATTCTTGATCATAGTAGACCAATTGAAGAGTGGAAAATAGAAAGGGCCTAAGTGCCAAAATAAAAGTTTTGAGATAATAGAGAAAAAGTAAATAAAAGTTAGATAAGTTTTTTAAGGAAAGTTTTATTAAGTATTGTGCATTTAAACTGAGACGAAAAACCCACTTCTTAACAAAAATTTGCATACTAAACTTCTTACTACAAAAAAAAACCTGTTCAAACGAGTAAAATTAGGAAAAGGCCCAAGTGCCATAACTGATTTTGAGTATAGAAACATTCATAAAATACATTTGACTTCTTTTTTGTTTGTTCTTCTAAACCATTGTCTTCAATCTGAAGTAGCTATTTATAAAAACGTTGGTGTTCTGGATTTTGAAGATAAGGAATCATTCTTCGAAGAGATGCCTTGTTATTTTCCGACATCTTGCTTTTTGATGGCAACTTCATTATATTAGCATGTCTAAGTCCAGCAAAAGTTTTTCCTTTCTTTAAAACATTAACTTGCATCTCTTCTTGAAGATCAGAAAATGAATAACTAAGGTTATGAATAATTATATTGGAAAATGCTCGCGCACATACAACTACCGACATATACGAGGGGCTCTTATAAAGGCAAAATTTTAATTTTGGCGCTTAGAACCTTTCATAGGACATAAAGCATGGCACATAGAACCTTTCTATGTAAAAAACTGAATTTCGGAAAAAATGGCACTTAGGCCCTTTCTAATTTCCACTCTTCAATTGAACTGATGAACGATACTTTGTACAGGGTGGGCAACTAAGATATGGTGGTTGGCCATATCTCAGGGACAGTTCAGTGTACAGCTTCAGGAAAAAACTGTCATAGGGAAAGTTGCGGTGATAAATCGCTGGAAGTTATTCTCAAGTTTCTAGAATCACCGCTAGAGGGCGTAAGAGCCACTGCTAGTCGGAAAATTGCGATGTACATCGCATTTTTAGCGAATTTTTCGTAAGACGAAAAATTCACTACAGAGGAGATCTGTCTTTTAGTGAATTTTCTTAAACAAATTCACTAATGAGGAGATCCCGACTTTTAAATTTTGAAAAAATGTCTTCAAATGAGCGCTAATTAGGCCCCCTAGAACACATATCCGGTAAGTCAGTTTCGAATTTTATATGTTTATAATATATATATATATATATATATATATATATATATATATATATATATATATATATATATATATATATATATATATATATATAGTTATCATACCGATTAATCAAAAAAGAATGGGCCGATTTTGATTAAATTTGGTGAATACCTTCCTTTTGCAAGTGGCTTGGATAAGTTCGTGAGTCAGGAAAATCGGCCCAGGTTTTCCCGGAAAATGTTGTATTTTTTTGGAGAAAAATCTATATATCCGTAAATAACAAAGTAAGGTAAACCAAATTTGGCACACAAGTTTATATAATTATAGGTAAATTACCTACCAAAATTTAGCTCTGTAGGTCAAAAGACAAAAATGTTATGGGCATTTAAAGAAAAATAAATTGGGGTTTTGTCAAAACGTCAAAGTCGCAATTTAAAACGTCAAAATTGGCAACATTTAGGCAAAGAACTTGAATCTAACACGGGCTATGGAAAGAAAATGTATATAGAAGAATGTTTTACAATTCCTGAAGTTTCAACCGTCATTGTTCTTCATTTTACTAAAATGTTTCTAGAAAATTCATTTCAAAATGGGGTGTCACTTAAGACCCTTTTCCGTTTAAAATTTCAGTAGTGAAACTCATCCCCTCTAGAGGGATGAAGTGACAGGGTTGAAAAAATTGCGAAAACATTTCCCCCTCGAAATAAAAAATAACGCGTGCGATTTTTTTTTTCTTCAAATAACAGAAAATATAAAAAATCGGGTAGGTTTTGTTTTCGCTGCCCTACTCTCTATAAAAAACAAACTGTGATTCTATAATTTTTTACAGAATTTTTATACTCTATGAAGCATAGCCCGTATATTTACAAAAATAGGTTTCCATTTTCAAAAGTGGGGAGTGACAATTTAAACTGTGCAAAAGTTAGAAGATCACATAGATACTGCGTCAAATATTTTCTAGCTAATCAAAGAAAATCGAAATTGAATTTCTCATTTTAACACGCTGTATCTATCTTACATTTGACTTTTAGACTGGGGCAGATTTGGTTAAATCGTAGTATTTTGACGCTAGGAACCGCCCTGTAAAGAAAACTAAGGTAGTTCAATGAAGAATCACAATGTTCATTTTACCGCATTAAAATATGGGCAGTTTTATTTGAAAATCTCGAAATTCCCACGAATCTTTAGTCTTACTTTTGAACCCAGTTTCTGAACATCTTGCATACGTTTTCTAATTTTAGTGAGTTTTCTTAACAAAAAATCACTAATGTGGAGATTCCGACTTTTGAATTTTGAAAAAATTCCTCCAAATGAACGCTAACTAGGCCTCCTAGAACACATATCCGGGGTCAGTTTCGATTTTTATATATTTATAGATATATATCCGAAAGTAAACTTAGTGTTCCCGAAAAAACTGGTTCCTTGGTCAATCTTATAGGTTAATAGCAAATTGAGCTATTCAAATTTAAAGCATTTAATGAAAATTCGCTACCATACGGCACTTGCTGCGTCCAGAATTTCTTTTCTTACAAACATGCATTATAGTTCGATGGAAAATGCAAAAATGCAATAACATAAGGCGTGTTCGATTAAGAAAAAGAAAATTTGTATCACAAACGAATTATAGGCCAGCCTGTGATTGTAAAAATATTTTTTAAGATGTAGCTCAAAACACCCTGTAATTAACGTATACAATTTTTTTCGTATCTTGTATAATACCCGGATATATTGAGCTTTAGTGAACTTTTACAAAAATTCGACAAGAATTATATATCATTAAACGATAAACTCTATAGCTTAGACTACTGACAAAGCATCAGAAAAAGGTTCTATTTGAAATGAATTTTCTGGAAATATTTTAGTAAAATGAAAGACAATGACGGTTGAAGCTAAGACTTCAGGGTATGTAAAAGTTTCTTCTTAAGACATTTTCTTTCCATAGCTTGTATTAGTTTCAGGTTATTTGCCTAAATGTTGCCAATTTTGACGTTTTAAGTCGCGACTTTGCCTTTTTGAGGAAAATCCCAATTTATTTTTCTTTAAATGCCTATAACTTTTTGTCTCTTAACTTACGGAGCTAAACTTGATTATAGGTAATTTACCTATAAACCCGCGTACCGAATTTGGTTGCCCTTACTTTGTTATTTCCGGAGATATAATTTTTTTCGAAAGAAAACACAAAATTTCCCGGGAAAACCTGTGCCGATTTTCCTAGGTAACGAACTTATCCAAGCCATTTACAAAAGGAAGGGAGTCACCAAATTTAATAAAAATCGGCTCATCATTTTTTCAGTTATCAGTTTGATATATATATATATATATATATATATATATATATATATATATATATATATATATATATATATATATATATATATATACTTGTTTTGTCTTCGAGCAAAACTCCTTTAGCTACGGTCACCTTAGGTCAACAACTAGTGCTTCAGCTCCCTACCAAATTACGATGTTTTGCTCTAAAAAAAAGAAAAAAAAAGGATTTTCTACGCCATCGTCTACCAAGCTCAGCAAGCAAACCCTCCAAATTTCTTTATTATATATGAGCCAATAATAATATAAAAAGAGAGAATGCCCATCGTACTTAAATTTTGTTTTTTTGGGGTAAGATGTATATGATTTCTTAACTAGGCTTATAGTTAAGGAAAAAAAAAACATGGGATCACACAGTTCAGGCCTAGGGGTCCACCAAGGCAACTATAACTATAGACTATTAAAAATAATGTCAATTGCGTGAACAATATTACTTAAAAAACATTTTATCTCTTTTTAAATTAAGTTAAATTACTATATATATATATATATATATATATATATATATATATATATATATATATATATATATATATATATATATATATATATATATATATATATTTATATATATATATATATATTTATATAGATATATATATATATATATATATATACCAAATTTCTTAAAAAAAATCTTAAACAAACACACATATTTGCTATTAAAAACATTTTAATGGAAATTCACTACCATAACGCACTTTTTATAACAGACTTTTTAATTCAATTATAGTGGATACTTCGACAGTTTTGCGATATCGGTTCTAAGAACGTTAATTCGCAACCGTTTGAAGAAATCCCCGAAATTAGGTTAAAAATTAAAATCGGGATCTCCTCATTACTGAATTTTTTTAAGAAAATTCGCTAAAAATCACTAACAGGGAGGTGTCGATGGTAAAATTTTCCAAAAATGTTTTCAAATGAGCGCGAACTAGGACCCCTAGAACCCATATCCGGGGTCAGTTAAAATTTTTATATGTTTATATATATATATATATATATATATATATATATATATATATATATATATATATATATATATATATATATATATATATATATATATATATATATATATATATACCGATAACTCAAAAAATAATTAACAGATTTCAATAAATCTCGGCAAGTGCCTTTCTTTTACTAATGGCTTGAACGAGTTCGTTATCCAGGAAAATCCGACAAGGTTTTCCCGAAAGATTTTGTTTTCTTTCGAAAAAAAATTTTTTCTTCGAAAATTACAAAGTTATTTTAATGAAATTTGTTGTATCTCTTGCCTTCTAAAAGACCTTACTACGCACCTAAATTCAACTTTCTAAGTTTATAAAAAAGTGAGTTATTCAAATTTTGAGTTTTCTTTAGAAACAATTTTTTTCTCCTAAAATTACGAAGTTATTTTAATGAAATTTAGTGGATTCGTTGCTTAAGGAAAGACCTTACTACATATCAAAATTCAACTTTCTAAGTTTATAGAAAATTAAGTTATTTAAATTTGAAGCATTTAATAAAAATTCACTACCATAACGCACTTGCTGCGTCCCGAACTTTTTTTTTAATAAAAATTAACTAAAATGAAGAGACAAAAATGATTTTTATTGTGTCTTTATGTTTTAAATGGACGTTGACTCTGTTTTAGTTCTTATTCCTCTACTTGTTGAACTTAGAAAAACTATAGAAATAGAAGTATGTCTAGGATATCTGATGACGGAGAAAGGCCAACAAGCAAGCCATCAAGATATGGTGTGTTGGTTTTAGGAAAACAGCAGCGGCAGCATCAGTAGAAGCAGAGAACATTTTAATTAGGAATGTGGCCGATGTAAACAAGGAAGCTGGAAGCTGTAAGCTGGAAGGTGGTGAAAGCAAGGGGGTTATAGAGATGTAAGTGACACCGTGGCGCGGCCCAGCTGCGATTGTTTGCTCCATCTGGTCCCATTTCGCGGCTCGACGGTTCCCGACACACTGAGTCACAATCCCAGCTCTCTACAGGGTTGCCAACATTAAAAAACTAATGTCCCTTAACATATGCATTTAGAACAAACGTATATTGAAAGCAAACAGGTGTCGACTATATACAGGCTATGCCAAATAAGCAATATTTCCTCCTTTATAATTTTATTTGGAGAATTATGAAATAGCTCATTTTGATAATATTTCTTGTTCGAAAGCATCAACTAGAAATCTAGATTACGTTGTGTAAAAAGCGTTATAGAGGACGATACCGCATTATACGAATTATTAACTGTAGAAGAAATTCATTAAAAATCTTGTAACGATTTGGTCTGAGATTATCATATTTCTTAAAGACCAGTTCGCAAGATCTTAAAAAAAACATAAATTTAGTTGTTGAAAAATATGGTGAAAACGATTTGGATAGAAAGGTGAAATTTCATGAAATTATGAGCAGTCTTTGAGAACGAAAGGCGTGTTTCGTAAATAAAATTTTGTTTGCCCACAATTGCATATAAAATAAGATTTTAGGCAAACATAATTGCCATTACTGGGTCACACTTCTCACTGGATGTGTGTGTGTGTTTTGTTTCTTTAACGGCGGCCTATTTCCGCGACTAGGCCAATCACCGAAGCCAGGAAGCAGTTTCACCTCACTATCCTGGAAGTTTTGCCGAACCCCTGCCTTTCTGTAAGCAAAGTAGGGATCTTTAACGTGTCCAACATCGCATGGACACGGGACCGACGGCTTTAGGCACCCTCCAAAGGTCACTGTATGTCACAAGTTGAGATACAGCGACTTTCGAAAGTGAAATATCTACAATCGTTATAGAAATTATTGTTCCAAGAAAATGAAGCACTTCTTTACTGTGACTTTTTTTCAATCACGTTTTTACGAATATGCTGACCGTGTGCGTTGGAAAGAACAAGATGTGCCACTTTGAGCACTTGCTTCAAACAAATCGTGGGAATCCAACCCGGTACCCGTCGGTTCAAAGGTACAGTTCCTTACCACTGAACCACCGTGGCTCTAAGTATCTCGTGGTTATTTTAGATAGGAAACTACTATGGACATCACACATAAAACATACCAAAGGTAAATGTGAGCGCGGAATTAATTTACTGAAGTAAGTAGGTATTTACAAGTGCCGAGCAGATGTAAATATATGTTTAATGTTCTATAGACATTATATAATATACGATAATAATATAGATATCTATATCTATATGGCAGTCATTTGAGTGATGTTGTCTTCCATTCCCAAATGGAAAGGTTCAATCTTCCCAATAAACTCATAACGTTGAAAAAATATTCATTCGTTTTCTTTATAGCCGATTCAAATTACAACTCTTAAATGGCCCACCCGTTACCACACTCTCGTAATCTATGATAGATATATATATATATATATATATATATATATATATATATATATATATATATATATATATATATATATATATACGACAGTGTGGTAACGGGTGGGCCATTTAAGAGTTGTAATTTGAAACGGCTATAAAAAAAACGAATGAATATTTTTTCAACGTTATGAGTTTATTGGGAAGATTGAACCTTTCCATTTGGGAATGGAAGACAACATCACTCAAATGACTGCCACGGCTGGCCTTACATATCCCTTTCGATCTGTCCAATTTTTCAGTACATTTTCGATTGTTTGGGCCTCTGTTTCGTCAAAGACAACTTCGATTTTATGTTACAAGTCGTCAATCGTCTCTGGATGGTTAGCGTAACACTTGTCCTTAACAGCTCCCCACAAAAGAAGGTCCAACGGAGTAAAATCGCAGCTTCGAGGAAGCCAATTGACATGAGCATTTCAGCTGATTATGCGATTTTCGAAAACAGTGCGCAAAAGTTCTATTGTAACGTTCACTGTGTGGCACGTTGCGCCGTCTTGTTGGAACCAAATGTCGCCTATGTCATATTCTTCAATTCTGGGAAAGAAAAAATCTCTTAGTATGGCGCGGTAGCGATCGCCATTCACCGTAACGGCGTTTCCTTGCTCATTAAAAAAAAATATGGCCCAATGATGCCGCCAGACCAAAATCCGCACCAGACAGTCAATTCTTGTGGATGCATTGGTTTCTCCACGATGACGTGTGGATTTTATGAGCCCCAGATATGACAATTTTGGTTATTGACGTATCCTGCGAGGTGGAAATGAGTTTCATTTGAAAAGATTCTTTTCAGTAAAAATGTTCATTTTCGACCATCGGTTTTCGGCCCATTGAGCAAACGCAGCGGATGGTCATGCGGCTTCAGCTCTTGCACTAATTGAACTTTGTACGCATTCATACTGAGATCTTTATGCAACATTCTTCAAATATTTCTTCAAATGGGCGCAAACTAGGCCCGCTAGGATCCATATCCGGGTTTAGTGTCAGTTTTTATCTGTTTACATATACAAAGGGTGACACATTTCTACGGTAGAGCTCAATATAATTGTTATTATACAAGATACGAGAAAAAGTTGCATACGCTAATTATGTGGTGTCTTGAGCTGCATCTTATAAAATTATTTCGACAATCACAGGGTGGCCCATAAGTCGTTGGTGATACAACACTCTTATATTATTGCATTTACGCGTTTTTTATCGAAATATGATGCATGTTTGTAAGAAAAAAATCGATACACAGTAAGTGCGTTTTGATAGCGAATTTTAATTGAATGCTTCAAATTTCAATAACTCAATTTGCTATTATAATCCAACATTTGTTGGCTAGGAAACCAGTTTTCTCTGAAACATTTTGAGTTTATTTTCGGAAAATTTGTACATTTTCAAGCAATATGTTATTTTGATAAAATATGGCGCATTGTTATTACTATATAGGCTATACCGGTAACCAGATTGATGTCTACTTGCATTAGAGATACAGATTTGTATTTGTATAAAAATTAACTTCCATAACGCACTTGCTGCGTTCACGCTTTTTTTATCTAACCTAGACTATTTCACAAGTAAAATCACAGCAACTGTTATCTGTTAAAACTGACGCCACATGATGATGCTTACAGATAATGTTTTCAAAGCACACTGCATTAATATTACAAATGAGATTAGGTGATTTCGTATTCGATCAATACTAACAAAGGTTTAAGAACGTTTTTCCCGAGAACCGGTAGTTTCCTTTGCAAAAAGAGGACTTTTTTGAAGACTTGATGATTGTCTTCAATCGTGTATTAATAGATTTGAGATAAAATTCAAGAAAAGAAGTTATGAGTCATTATCCGTTGGTCAAGGGCAGTTTCGGCCTTGAGATGTCAAGGGATCCACATCAAATTTGCAACATGAGTAGAAATTATATTATGTACGAGTGTACGAGAATACGAGTGTACCGAATTTGAAAACTTTCTATTTACGACAAAAAAGTTATCGAGAAAAAAAATTTTTTTTGAGTAGCATAACCCCCAGAATTTTTTGCTGATAATTTGCGGACACCTGTATATACAGGAGAGGCGTTTGTAATACATTAATTCCCAAAATTGTCGCAGCATATCTAATAATTTGGAAAAAAAATTAAGATTCTAAATCTGTCCTACTGTCGTTGACAAATCATTATAAACATAGAAAAAATGCTTTGATTTGCGATATTGTGGATTTGTACCAACAAATACTGTGAAGGTGTAATACAGTTTCATTCGCTGGTTCGAGTCCCGTATTCAGGCAGTCGGTCTTTTTCACTCGAATGTAGAAAGGCCGGCTTCTGATGACTTACGGGTGGTGTCCTTTGTCTAAATGTATATGTAAGCTCCCCCTGCACAAGTTTAAGATTTCTGGGTGCGGAATTTATCTACGGTGGTGTTATTATTATTATTTATGTGTGTAAAGGGACACAGCAGTCTACAGCAAAATGATATAGCGAATAAGTTGGCCAAAGCGTTTACAAAAAACGTGTGTAAAATACTAGGGAAGATTACAGTAGAACATATTAATAGACATCCCAAAATAGAGGCCATAGATTATTGAGAAAAATAACGACTTAGTTTTGCAACCAGACTACAAAATCCATATGTCCTCATTCATGTATATTTTTTTATTTCAACAAGACACCACGAGGGCTTTACAGCCTAAATACTATCGTACCGTGGATGTCGACAAGGAGAAAAGAGGCAACTTGGTAATTCTGGACTTGAAAGTTTGGAGGTTCGGGGGAGAAGAAAAAACATGTGCCGGCAAGGAATTGCACAACTTGAAAGTGCTCGGGACAAAAGAGCGGGCATAACAAGATGTTCTATGTCTGGTGACCTGGACAGTAAAAGGGTGCATTCTCGTTGTTCCCCTGGTAGATCTGTTGGGGGCAGCAGGTGGAGGAACTATGGAAGAAAGCTCCTCTGAGCAGTGCCCGTACAGATATCTATAAGAGAGGGAGAGGTCACCAACGGCACGTGGGTGGACAAGGGATGGCAGCCTTTGGGTGAGGGTAGGGTTACCGATGAGACGTATAGCTCTCTTATGAATGGAGTCCAGGATAGCGAGTGTATAAGCGGCAGCAGCACCCCAGATGTGGGAGCAGTATTCGAGGTTTGGTCTTATTTGTGAAGTATATAAGGTATAGAGATTAGCTGGTGAAAAGTATTTGCGAGCCCGGAAGAGAAAACCTAATTTATTAGCAGCCGCTTCTGCAATTGATCTGACATGTTGGTGTCAATTGAGATTTCGATCCACAGAAGTGCCAACAATTGAAAAGGACTCATTACTTTAAATAACTTGGTTGTTTATTGTGGTGAGTCTAGGGCTGGTGTATCTCTTATGAGAAATAAAGCAAGACTGTGATTTGGTGGTGTTGAATTGTACAAGAAGTCTACTTCCCCAGTCTAATATTTTTTGGAGATCCACGGGGACAGAACCCTCCATGAGTCTGCGATCCTCATCTAATTGGGCCAAAGAGACGGGCTTAGAATATTGTATTTTTGAGTGAAGGGTGCTGTTATCCGCGTAACTGTGAACTGGGTTGGATGTGCTAGAGAGGAGGTCATTGATGTGGAGAAGAAACAAAGTAGGGGCTAAAGCTGAACCTTTAGGAATTCCTGCATTAATTGGATACAGTTTAGAAGAATGGCCATCCACGACAACAGAAATGCTCTCGTTGGAGAGGAAATTTCCTCTCCACGTACAGAGTTTTGGTGGTAGGCCATAGGCCGGTAGTTTATTAAGCAGCGCTGCGTGGCAGACCTGGTGGAATGCTTTGGATATGTCTAGAGCGACAATCTGGGATTCACCGTATAGTTCCATACACTTGTTCCAAGAATGGGTGACAAAGGAAAGGAGGTCGGCAGTTGATCTACGCTGACGGAATCCATACTGCCTGTCGTGGATTAGACTGTGTTTTTCAATAAATTTTAGTAATTCGGTGTTTATATGCTTTCCCATTACTTTAGAAATGACTGAAAGGAGAGAAATAGGCCTGTAGTTGCTAGGAAGTGCTTTGGATCCTTTCTTGGAGACGGGTTGTACTCGAGCAGTTATAATAATATCTCAAGAACTTACACTACAACCATTACCAGAACGAAATCAAACCATGGCGGTTTTCCTTCTCACTTCTATAAGACTTATTTACTAGTCAGTATTTTTTTGTGTGACAATAGCTCCCTTTTAAATCTTGATTATTTATTATTTCAGTGCTCTTAATGTGATGATTGCCGATTGGTAAGGTTGTTCCACAGCATTACATTTTGGCTCCGACACTTTTTATTATGCATAAGTGACTTTCTTTTGACAACTAAAAATATTCGCTAATTATATATATATATATATATATATATATATATATATATATATATATATATATATATATATATATATATATATATATATATATATATATATATATGTATATATAGTACTTTTCGCAGTATGTTATCATCGACTTGTCTAATCTTTGCTTGTAGCTCCTTATCAATGAGATTTGACATACAAACTTGGAGACCACTTCTCTGGCTTCACTGTTGGGTTTCGTTTCTGTAAATGAAGGACGTAGCTAACTGGAGCAAGTGGTCCTTCTGAATTCTAGATGTCCTAAGATGCTCTTCAACGTTTCTGTAACCGGTTTCGCTGCTTGACAGCATCTTAAAACTGCTAAAAATTAAATACGAATTCATGATAACTACAAATAAGATCTGTTCCCCAAATAAGGGCAACAACAATCAATGAAATGAGATTTGAAGTAAGTAACTTCCCAAATCATGATATGTTTAGGAGTTTAAGCTAAGAATTTGCAATCTGGTTATATTTAGTGCATCAGAAACAAATAATTGCATCTTATATAAGAAAAGTGACCTACAAGGCCCAGGCTTTCAGATGCCTACTTGCTAGAAAATCTACACCATCTACATTAGGTATAGCTGATCCAAAGGATCTTTGCTGGCACTTATAATGTTTCCGGTATTGCAAAGACAACAGAAAGAGAGCTCGGGTGTCTGTTTTGGGCTAAAACTTCGATTTATTACAGCAGTTTCTTACGTTGTATAAAGCACAGATATGCTCACGGTTGAAACCTTGTTCCTACTAACCTACATCCAGAAACGATTTGTTCGCTCAATAGGTGATTTATCTATTACAGTCAATCTTACTTTTCCAGACCAAAGGTGAAAGACGGGAAACATCTGCTTCTTGTATTTATACAATCATGGACATTCTTTTCAGAAATTGTTTCGTTAACACTTCCGCCTCATTAAGCAAACACGCACAAGTTAAAAAGCACAGGCTTTTAGTGTTAAGTTACCTACTAGTTTGACAGTTCGCTATGGCTTTGAAATATACACCAGCCCTAGACCCATCACAATAAACCACCAAATTATTCAAAGTAATGAGTCCTTTTCACTTGTTGGCATTTCTGTGGATCCAAATCTCAATTAGCACCAACATGTCACATCAATTGCAGAAGCGGCTGCTAAGAAATTAGGTTTCCTCTTCCGGGCTCGCAAATACTTTTCACCAGCTAATCTCTATACCTTATATACTTCACAAATAAGACCAAACCTCGAATACTGTTCCCACATCTGGAGTGCTGCTGCCGCTTCTACACTCGCTATCCTGGACTCCATTCAGAAGAGAGCTATACGTCTCATCTGTGACCCTACCCTCACCCAAAGGCTGCCAGCCCTTGCCCACCGACGTGCCGTTGGTGTCCTTTCTCTCTTTTATAGATATCTGCACGGACACTTCTCAGAGGAGCTTTCTTCCATAGTTCCTCGAACTGCTGCCCCCAACATATCTACCAGGGGAACAGAGCTAATGCACCCTTTTACTGTCCAGGTCACCAGACATAGAACATCTTGTTATGCCCGCTCTTTTGTCCCGAGGACTTATAAGTTGTGGAATTCCTTGCCGGCGCATGTTTTTCTTCCTCCCCCGAACCTCCAAACCTTCAAGTCCAGAATTAACAAGTTGCCTCTTTCTTCCTTGTCGACACCCACGGTACGATACTATTTAGGCTGTAAGCCCTCGTGATGTGTTGTTGAAATATAATAAAAAATACTCCCGATAGATATATTTCCGAAGATATGTAATCTCCAAATATTCAAGAAGCGAGCAAACATCTATATTATGGCAGAACAATCAACTTCCCGCCTTTTATGGGCTACTTTATAAGTCTGCTCAAAAGCGGTTAATTTGACAACAATGTAGCACACCATCCCGCCAATAGACCTCAATTTGCCGCTACGTGTGTTTTTATTTTTAATAAAGACAGATACAATTTAGATATCAAGATTATATACGGTTCTCTGCAAACGGACACAAATTTTAATCCCCAGAGAAAGGACTGTAATAAAGGCAATATGGCTCCCTGCGAGGATCAGCGCATCCGACCGGAAGAATGTCTCCGATTGGCGGTCGCGTTATCATAATAATAGCTGGTAGCGGGTACATATCGTGCGACAATAGGGGATGATATATATGCTAGTGTCCTATGCCATCCAGGACCATCCAGGCTTGCTCCTTCCCGTGTTTACTGTGTCAGCTCCTCGCCCCCGGGAATATTTCATACCTCGATGGATACATTCACTAACAAATGTCATTTAATCTCTTCATAATGACGTTCCGCACTAACCGTGAAAACGGTTGAGTTTCTCGCATTGCTTAGTAGAATCTTTGCTATTCGTAGTTATGACAAAATGCCAGATTCACAAATAAAATGAAACGAAATGGAAGTTTTGGTTTAGAGGCGCAGCAACAATTGTTGGAAATAATGACAAGATTTATATTAACAATAGAAAAATGTTTTTGATATAATTAAAAAAGTAAGTATATACACTGTGACACACTTAAGATGAAGACACGCCTGTATTTTCTTTATTTTTAGAAGTATCGAGTTCTTTTTTTTACAGATGTAAAACGTCATTAGGCTGTTTGAATAGTCTACCCACTTCAAATGTCAGATGTCAACCCAGCCTACTATGATTTCAGGAATAGAGCCGGTTCTCTATATTTCGCGATGCGCTGGAGATATCAAAAAAAGTTACTTTAAAAAGTTATTCACAATTCAATTTTAATTGCAGACACCGAGTTTCAAGTCAAAATTCCAATGTTTACTTTTTTGAAAATTTTTAGAGTCTAAATTTTCAGATTTTAACAGATAATGTAACAGGCATGGAAACAAATTAGCACCTTGTAAAAGATTGCGATAAATGTCAAATTGACATTAACTGTGAGTCTGCCAGCAAAATTCCTGTTAAACGTCTCAGTGTAAGAGAAAAAATTGAATTAACAAGCTTGTTTGGTGATGGCGTTCGAAATAGCAGAGAAGTTGCTGTTGAATTCAATCGGAGACATCCACAGAGAAATCCAATTAGGCGCGAAATTGCTGCAGTTCTGAATGCACGATTTTCTCAAACGGGAAGTGTGGTGAACAATATGTCAGGTGTTAGAAAATGAAGTCGAAAGTAGGGTATGATAGCATAATCTTTGCTTCAACTCAAGCCAATTCCCAGATGAGTTTACGTCAAAGGGCTGTTGCATTGAATGTAAATAGAGAAAAAATCAGAAGATGCCTTGTCCGTCATAAAATACAGCCTTTCAAGCCAAAGTTTTTCGTTGAGAGAAGGTGATGAGCTGAAACGATTGGCTTTGGGCCTAAGGTAACTTTCAGAATAATAGACAATTTTTAAGTAAAATTTTATTTACGAACGAGGCAACATTCACTACTAATGGAATAAGTAAGTGCCCAAAATTCCAGATATTGGTCTGCTGAAAACCCTCACTGGGTTATCAATTGGAAAAAAAGTAAATACATGGTGTGGAATTTTAGGGGATAAAATTATTGGTGCTTTTTTTTTGGCAACACCTTGAAGGCAGATCGATTGCTTCATTTTTTAAATAATCAATTATGGAACTGTATTGAAGGTATGCCTATCAACGTGCGACAAGATATCTATTTTCAACTAGACGGTGCATCCATTCACATTTCTCAGTTAGTCAGAAATTGGCTAAATCTACATTTTCCATCAAGATGGATTGACAGGATTAGTTTTTTTGAACAGTGGCCTCCTCGGTCGCCTGACATTACGCCACTAAACTTTTCTGATGTTCTGTTAAAAATAAGGTGTGCAAAGAAAGGCCCCAATGTCGCGAGGAACTTTGCGAGAAAATAATGCAGGCTTGCCGTGAAATAAATATAGGAGAACTAAGAAAAGTTGCCAACAATAATCGTAAACGGATTGAAAAATCCATCAGGCTTGAAGTGGACTACTTGAAGTAGACTACATTTGATAATTTTATATTCAATTTAATTGTACTTTTGTTAGTTTATGTTTAAGTTAAGTTGAGTAAATTACGTACCATTGTTTTCTTTTGATATTGACGATGTTTGTTGTTTCCAAGGCAATCTACCTGTTAAAATCTTATGAAAAATTTGAACTTTCTAAAAACTTACAAAAAAGTAAAAATCCGAATTTTGACTTGAAACTCGGTATCTGCAGTTAAAATTGAATTCTGAATAACTTTTTAAAGTAACTTTTTTGATATCTCTAGCGCACCGCGAAATATAGAAAACCGGCCCTATTCCTGAAATCATAGTAGGCTGGGTTGACATCTGACATTTAAAGTGGGAACACTATTCAAACAGCTTCATGACTTTTTACATCTGTACAAATAGCGAAATAGGTACCTCTAAAAATGAAGAAAATACAGGCGTGTCTTCATCTTAAGTGTGTCACACTGTATCAAAAGTATAGGTAAAAAATTATTATTGATGCTCTTACGCTTAGCTATAAAAGAATTAGAAACCGTTTAAACAAGCAGAAAATACATAAAACCACATTACATTAATACTTGTCATATTTAACAAATTTTCAATACAAAAACATCTGGACGCAGATAAAAATACTTCTAATGACGAAAAATAAGGAATAGTTTTGGAAATGCAAATCTGTTTAACCAACAAACTTTTTTTTGCAAAACCGGCCTGTTTAGGGAGCAACAGACAAAAGCTTTATCCAACGACAAAACCAATAGAACTGGAAGACTCAGCCGATCATCGATGCAACAAATGAACAAAGATAGCTGGTGGAATGGTCGACACAAAGGCGAAGGTTTCTTAGTTACCTTATTTTGACCGGGGAATATGTTCAGAGAACAAGTGAAAGCAACAACAATTCAGTATGGTCCATCCAAAAATACAGAAGATTTATTAATATAATTAAGATAATTCAAATTACCTCGTTTACCATGACCGGGTTGCCCTAAGGAAAATGTAATAATATGATTATCAAGTTTTCTTAGAGTGGTGAGGTTACACATTCCAATTTACATTCATATATATATATATATATATATATATATATATATATATATATATATATATATATATATATATATATATATATATATATATATATATATGTATATATATATATATATATATATATATATATATATATATATATATATATATATATTGTAAATTATAAAGTTGTTTAACCATACGTGTGTTCCTTCTAATCGGTTTGACTAGGTTAGCTAACACACTCATCCCAGCGATTAACGAAAAGAAACTTTCAAATAGGAGCCTCGGTGATTCAGGGATAAGAACGTGTGCCTCTGAACCTAAGGGTAACGGGTTCGATTCCCAGGGTTTCCCTTTCACTTTTTCCGTACAAACTGTAATAAATTAACATCAACCGAGGTTGTGGCATTGTATTTGAGCAAGTTGAATGTCTACACATTCCGCCCCTGTCGGTCTCGTGTTCTTGTGATGTTGGGAACGTTAAAGATCCGTACCCTTCTACAGTTTCGGCAAAATTTCCAGGATAGTGAGGTGAAACTGATCCCTGGCGTCGGTGATTAACCATGTTCGCGGAAATAGGCCGACGTTCAAAATTAAAAAAGTGTTTAAATTTAACAGTTACATTTCTTTTTTAAATAGGTTAGATGATTTGGCCAGCCAATCTCACCAGCTTTTTTGTGAAAGTTTTACATTTTCTTCCAGAAAATTTTTGTGTCTTCGGAGATTACAAAATTATTTTAGTAAAATTATTAACCAGCGCTGTCTTTTATATGA
The DNA here is from genome assembly GCA_964006375.1 of Tillus elongatus. NCBI lineage: Eukaryota > Metazoa > Arthropoda > Insecta > Coleoptera > Cleridae > Tillus > Tillus elongatus. The sequence goes on along the minus strand of OZ023265.1, from coordinate 21,896,557 downwards.
TCAAAACATTTGACTCAGCTCTACTCACCAAATGGAAATGTAAACGCAAATTCACTAGAGAATTTTCAACAAAAATTTCCTTAAAAAAATGTTTCCAGAAAACTCCCGAAAATTTTTTTTTTTCGTGAAATCCACAAAAAACATGTGTAGGAAAATAAAAAACGACTTTTAATAAGAGTTTATCGAAATTCGCTGAAAAAAATTGTTGCCTCAAAATTTTCCGGAAGACATTTTCACGAGACATTTTCACGAAATATTTGTTTATTAATAATTATCAAAATTAGTTTTTACGTAAATTTTTCACTACTGGTTATACACGACCTATATTTTATCAGTTTATTGACTAGGGAGAGATATTTTTACATTTTTATTTGTTAAACAATAATTATAACACGTTTAAATCACAGAGTCTATAATTAAGCTGCTGGCAAAAATAGAAGAAATATTCTACTTGAAATAAATTTTCTGCAAACCTTTTAGTCAAATTAAAAACAGTAGCGCAAGGACAGAACTTTAAGGCCTTGTTAAGTACAGTTCTTGGAATATGTCTTATCCATAACCCGAATTGGTTCCAAAATTTTTGTTTAGAAATCAACAGTTTCATTTAAAATCATCACTTTAGCGTTTTTAGCAAATAAACATGAAATATTTAAAGTAATTTGTTTGAGTACTTGACCTTTTTGCACCAAAAAAATGTTGTCTTTATTATCTAGGAAATTCCATTACCCAGATATAAGACCTTGGACTTGTGGCCCTTTTACAAGATTTTTATTGAACCTATAACTTTTAATTTTTATTTTATTTTGTTTCTATGCTAAATACAAATGTATAACTTTTAACTGTCACTTCATAAATGATTGTTTTCTTCTCTATAAACGATGTCGCCTTTTACGGCACCGTCAGACAGGAAACCATTTTCTCATACCTGACGATGTCGTAAAAGGCGAAACTGATCTAGGAGAAGAAAGTACCTGTAGAACTTTCTTGTTTATCAAAACTGAACCTCTTGGTTAACGAAAGGTTGAGCTATATCCATTTGCATGTTATTATAAAAATTCACTACCATAACGCACTTGCTGCGTCATTTTTTTTATTGAGTTAAAATCATCATATGCAAGATGGCACATTGCTAATGATTTCTGGCATTGATAATGCTTTTTCCTTTAAATAATAATAACTTTTGTTGAGCAAACAGTGGAATTGAGTGGAGACGTGAAAAGGATGACGTCTAGCTCTGTGGGGGTATGGGAGCGCGTATCCAATTATAACTTGGAAACGAATTTCTCATTTCGAGACAATTAAGCGGCATATTATAGTCAGTGGAGCGTCGTTGCAATACAGCTCTACGTCAGGGCGGGCCCGGCGAAGTCGTCTCCACAAATTATACTTTGGGGAACATTAATTTCCATGATGGAAGACATTGCAGGAGAAGGCACACACAATCGATAGTGGCGCTCTCTGTCCGAGATATTATGGTAGATCTTGGAGAGCAGAGCAGCAGAGACAGTGTATTAAGTACACTGGCAGTCCGAGACACTTTCAAGACTCATCTAAGGTCTCTAGCAACATGGAGGGTGTTTGGGAGAGACTTGACCAGTACAAGCACAGAGGGCTAGCCGCAATCAGGGATGGACATGACAGTAATGACAACACTAGAACAGGTTAAGAGGGTTTCACAAATAAAGTTACGTCTTAGGTGGTGGAAGTTAAAAAATGTTGTAATAAATGCATGTAAAAATTATTTCTGGTACCCCACTGTACCAACAGCAATAAGAAATTAACCATATTTTCTTATTGATAATGCCAAAATACTTGTAAAATCAAAATTTTGGAAAGGAAACTTAAAGAGTTTTACCTCTCATGATACTCAGACAACAATCTGTATAGGTGGTAATTATGTTTTACTAATAAGCTTACTTTTCCAATCCAATATGAATCGGAAAATATTGATTTACATACTGACCAAAGCTGGACTTTTCGTGAGAAAAACGTATTATTCTCAATATATAAGAAGATCAAAGCACCGTAATAAGTATTAACGGAAATGACATCAAAACAAAAATTAATAGTACTGCAAATTGAATAATAATTTCCACATAGTTCTGATAATCTACTCTCCTTAGTAAGACATTCCCATGAAATTAATGTAGGATCCATGACTTAACCACAAAGAAACTATTTGTATTGCTTTGCCTATACACTCTTTAAACGTTATATTACTCAAGTTTTAACGAAAAATTGTCAATTTTCACCAAAGCACCCCTGGTTTATTCCTTACCCCCTGAAGCGATTTTACCCAAAAACAATCCGAACCGTTTGTTGGGTGCTAACTAACTATACAGTATGTCTCAAACTGGATGGAAATGTATTGATATCTCCGTTATTATAAGAGATGGGGAGACGATTACAGCAATATTTTGTATAATTTCATGCTCGTTCCAAATATAACTTGTATTTTGCCCTGCCTCTTTTCCTTTTCGAATTATTTTGAAAAAACCAAAATTAGTCGATTTCTTTTTTCTCAATATCTAAGTAGGCGTTGATCTGACATGTTTAAGACTTGCACATTATCAGGACACTTTTTACAGAGTAATCTTTTTGTGCTATTCTCAACTATGGATTGTCATTTTTTCTTGAGCTACAGGTATCAACGTTTGCAATATGGCAGCAATATTGGATTTTTTGCTCATGTGATAGTCTGTGAAAAGAGATTTCCAATGATGTACAACATGCTTGAGAAATCTTGTAATTACACTGATAATTTTGAGAACAACCGTTTTGAGAATAGTAGGCTATGAAATCCAATACCAGAAAACAAATGACAAAACAAGTGTTCAAAAAGCAGTAGGCCATGGAGTCTAACAATAGACTTCTACTTTTAACATAATTTTCTGTAATGATTCACGATACATAAGGAACTTTGAGCACACCAATGAATCGGCCCATTATTACAAATGATACTTTACATTACAACATTATCCTAAAAAAGGGTTATAATTCAATTAAATAGGTAAACCTAGTAAATAACTAAATTTACTAACAAAACCCAATAAAAAGCAGATTAATGATTTACGAAGACGCCTTTGAAAATTGTTTGATTTTTAAACGTAGGTCAACTGAAAAACACCAGAAGAAAGGTTGCTATGGATATAACACTATCGCGACAATTAGGAATACTGGCATTCTTAATTATCTGAACAATTTGAGGTGTATTTACCACGTTGCTTAAAATTTTGTACTGAATAGTTTGTTTCGAGTGTATTTTAAATATTATTCAACAACATGTTCAGTAATGAAGAATATTTTGACATGTTGGAATATTATATTCGTTCTAACCGAAATACTGAGGCAGCTGCAAATACATATCAAAACAACTACTCAGAAAGACGACAACCAAACACCAAAATATTTCGCAGGATAGTGACCAATCTATTGAACGACGGTAGCTTCCATGCAAAGGAACTACCAATGCCTAAAAATGAAGAAAGAAGAAATGCCGTCTTACAAGTTTCAAACGAAAACCGTCCGCAATCTGTTCGGTTTTATGGTGAACAAATTGTCGTTCCAAAAAGTACGGTACACCGTGTATTAAAACAAAAGCATTACCATCCATACAAACATACAATCGTACAAGGCTTAAATGTTGACGATTACCCTAAGCGACTTCAATTCTGCAGATGGTATCAAGGACAATGTCAGCAAGATGAAAATTTTCATTTGAAAATAATATGGACTGATGAATCCACATTTACATATTGTGGTGTGAATAATCGCCATACTACGCATTACTGGGTAAATGGAAATCCCCATCTAAAGAAAGAAAGACGATTGCAAGACAGACTTGGTATTAATGTTTGGTGCGGCTTATTAGGTAAAAAACTGCTTTTTATTTGTAGATTAGACAGTTAATTTAAAAAAATTTCAGGTAACTTCATTGTTGGTCCGTTCTTTTTGAAAATGATTTAACTGGGAAAAGGTATCTTAATCTATTGAGAAATGATATCTTACCAAAAATTAGAAGAGTTTATGATAATTTAAACGAGATTTGGTACCAACAACACGGTTGTCCAGCTCACAATGCTGGGATCGTCAAAGAATTTTTGTGTTTTTAAAGTTATTGTGGCAACAAGCAGAGAGGCATACAGACCGACAGACACAAAAAATTTCTTCCCAAATCAATTTTTCTAGATATTTTGACACTTTTTACGGCGTTTAAGCAAAAAAAATTTGGAATTTTTGACGCCGATGCCATACTTCCACACGATTACGATGTGGAAGTAAAACAAGTAGGGTAAGGATGTCCACTATCGCCATATCCAGAATTAGGCATATTTTTTTAATGAAATAGTTTACGAAAGCCTAGGTGTGTAAGAACAGCATGACCTTGATTGTTGTGTTACAAGATGGAACAAACAGCGATACGAATGTCTCCAGTATCCGAAACCTGCATTCCCACGTATATATGACGTCATCCGAAATTTATCTAGATAACATGAACACTGTGGTGACGATGGATCGTTGATTAATGATTCCATTGACACCCTGTATATTTTTAAACCTATGGTAAGTGGATAAATTGCTCCTTCAAAGATGTAACAGATAAGATAATTCGGTATTATATATTTACTGCTTTTTAAGAAAATATAAAAACATATTTGAAATTTGACTTGCACATTATTTTAATATTACACTTGTAACATGTCGCATGTATTTAACATAAACGTGACATGTCACACGCGTTAACTCCTTTTATTTTTCTACAACAAGCTTCTGAATCAGTCCCTTCAGTGACGTCAAACTCGGCGGTCGGTTACTCTACCGCATCACTCAATGGAATACGCCTGCAGACGCGACAGATCCATGGCGTGTCTAGATAAGAAAATCTTTATAAACGCTTGCAATGCGTGACACGCTCTCTTCTGTTTCAAGTTAACCGGAAATGTTGTCGTGCAGCTAAATTTTCAATCGGGAAACAGCATGCCTAAATGGGTAAGTTTTATACTTAGATACCGAGTTATTTCTAGTTGCTCGTACATTTCTTTGGTTGACATTAATATGAAATTGCTTGCTAATGTATACCGTACTAAATCCACTTTCGATAAGTGCTCTCTTTGTTATAAACTATATACTGTTAGACGGTGGCTTGTGGTAGCATTAGTCCAGTAATTACTTGCTATTGTGCTGTCTTAATTGCATTCTAAAAAGAGATCATTTAAGATTTTGTTTCATTTACGTTATTTTATTTCTAATTATTAACACAGATAAATTTGGTATGTAAACTCAACCCGCTACCAGCCGCCTCATGTAGACCATTAAGCCCTAAACCAACACTAATACACCTGAAACTGTATAGCACCCCGCTAGGAAGGAGCCCCCTCAATAACACCTTGCTGAATGGAACCGCTAGGGAGGAGCCCCCTCAATAACACCTTGCTGAATGGAACCGCTAGGGAGAAGCCCCCTCAATAACATCTTGCTGAATGGAACCGCTAGGGAGGAGCCCCCTCAATAACACCTTGCTGAATGGAAGCGCTAGGGAGGAGCCCCCTCAACAACACCATGCTGAACGGAACCGCTAGGGAGGAGCCCCCTCAACAACACCTTGCGGAATGGAACCGCTAGGGAGGAGCCCCTCAATAACACCTTGCTGAACGGAACCGCTAGGGAGCAGCCCTATCCATAACATCTTGCTGAACGGAACCGTTAAGGAGCAGCCCTATGAGTAGCACTCTTATAAATGGAGCCGCTAAGGAATAGCCCTATGAGTGGCAGCCTTATAAATAATATCTTGCTAAATGACATCTTGCTGAACGGAGCCGTTTCCCCACGAAGTCTCTGAGGCACCTCCAGCATCCAAGGCTAGACGAATGTGATCACCACTCCGGAGGCAGCAGTCTGAACCTCGAGTAAGGAACGTCATTTATCTGTAATTTTCTTTTTAAAGTAGTGTATGATCCACAACTCATTTTGACAGTGCTATATGCCAATTTAAAGTAATCAATTTACATTTTTCCTTTAATTAAATTTGCTTAAGTAAATCGAGCTGCATTATCTTTTAATAAACTGATTTTACTTATAACTCCTGACTTTTATTTGTGCATCTTAAAACCCGCTGACTGCAAGTGCTGAAGCCCACGCCCTGCGTTGATTGATATTATATTTGTGCCCCGACTGAGTAGCCAAACTAATCATTAATTCTTTAACAAATACCTAGGGCATAATGAAATTATGTTATACTGTCTCCACGACGTTGGGATTGTTTTTTTTTTGTTGTTGTTATACACTATTGCAAAATATAAGTTTAATTTTAACATTGTATCTGTAAAGCAAGTCACCAGTGTACGCTTACATGGTCGAGGGGTCCTGAAGCATTCTGTTCCAGGTAGACGTGGCCAGCATAAAGGCTTGTCCGCAATCAAGGTTGGCCGTGACAGCAATGACAACATTCTGGGTGTGGGAGAAGAGGATCATATCGCCCGCTGCTGATGGCGATGTTTATATTGCTACAGGGATGAACTTCTACGTGACTTTGGGCACAAATGGCGACTAAGAAAGAGCTAATACTATATGCTGCGATAACCCTTCTGTACGAAATAAAATTCTGGACGCAGCAAGTGCGTTATGGTAGTGAATTTTCATAAAAATCTTTTTAATAACCAATATGTGTGTTTTTTTAAGAAAGCAGGCATCAAATTTGGTTACCAGTATAACCTATATAGTAAAAACAATGTGCCATGTTCCATTAAAATAACTTTATTGTGTGAAAATGTACAAAAATTTCCAAAAGTAAACTTAAAATGTTCCCGAAAAAACACGTTTCTTGGTAAACCTTATAGGTTAATAGCAAATTGAGCTGTTCAAATATGAAACATTTGATGAAAATTCGCTACCATAACGCACTTGCTGCGTCCAGAATTTATTTTCTTACAAACATGCATTATATTTCGATGGAAAATGCAAAAATGCAATAACATAAGGCGTGTTTGATTGAAAAAAGGAAATTTGTATCACCACCGACTTATGGGCCAGCCTGTGATTGCAGAAATATTATTTTAAGATGTAGCTCAAGACACCCTATAATTAATATATACAAATTTTCTTCATATCTTATATAATAACGGATATATTGAGCTTTATTAATTTTTTACGAAAATTCGACAAAAATTATATACCATTAAATGATAAACTCTATAGCTAAGGCTACTGCCAAGCATCAGAGAAAGGGTCTATTTGAAATGAATTTTCTGCAAATATTTTAGTAAAATGAAGGACAATGACGATTGAAACTAAGACTTTAGGGTTTGTAAAACATCCTTCTTGAGACATTTTATTTCTATAGCCCGTATTAGATTTAAGTTATTTGCCTAAATGTTGCCAATTTTGATATTTTAAATCGCCACTTTGACGTTTTGAGAAAAACCCCCTTTTTTTAAATGCCTATAACTTTTTTGTCTTTTGACCTACATAGCTAAATTTTGGTAGGTAACTTACCTATAAGGATGTACCAAATTTGGTTGCCCTTACTTTGTTAATTCCGGAGATATAAATTTTTTTCGAAAGAAAATACAAAATTTTCCGGGAAAACCTGGGCAGATTGTCCTGACTAACGAACTCATCCAAGCCATTTGCAAAAGGAATTTTTTCACCACATTTGATCAAAATCGGCCCATTATTTTTTGAGTTATCGGTGTGATATATATATATATATATATATATATATATATATATATATATATATATATATATATATATATATATATATATATATATATATACATACATATATATAGATTATATATATATATATATATATATATATATATATAAACATATAAAAATTGAAACTGACCCCGGATATGTTTTCTGGGGGGCCTAATTAGCGCTCATTTGAAGAAATTTTTTTTTAAATTCAAAAGTCGGGATCTCCTCATTAGTGAATTTTTTTAAAGAAAATTCACTAAAATGGACACATCTATAATTTTCCTGGTCAATATAGGAAAAATTTATTTCAAGAGATATCTCACAAAACTATTTACACCTATATAACATCGATTCTAGTAAAAATAGAGTTTCGAGAACGGGGACTGAGCTCCTTCGTTAAAATAAATTCGCTTCCCTTCACCACTGTCACACATTTTATAACATGTTTAAAAGACCACAAACAAGGGATACTGCTACACAGAATCATTTTCCAAGGTCAGTGTCAATAGTTCATCATCAGCACGCTACTGACTCTAAGCGGTCCTGTGTGTTCTCAGTAGCGTGCTGATGATGAACCAGGGAAGTTCGAAACTGCAGTCCACGTAACCAAATAACACATCACCGAAAGCACAGCACACAAATAAAGTGTATATTTAAAACTGATTACAGTGCAATGCAACATTCCAAAAGATTTATATATATATATATATATATATATATATATATATATATATATATATATATATATATATGTGTGTATATATGTATATATATATATATATATATATATATATATATATATATATATATATATATATATATATATATATATATATATATATATATATATATATATATATATAACACCCCTTGACACCTAGAGACGTGGCGGAAACCACTCGCTAGCATTGCTTCACCACTGCCCTAACTCTTGTTGTTTTCAAAACTTCTACATCCTGTTTTCATCCTTCTTTGACTTGATTATTTCTACGATCCCTCCACAGTATTCGACACCCTTTAACTTCCCAGCATATGCTCCACCACATAATCTGCTCTTAAATCTCTGCCAGTCTCTTTATACATTTATTTTCTTATTTGCGAACATCTTGCGCACTCAAAACCGTGTGTTCTGACGTATCTCTATCACCAAAATACGTACAGTCCTCTTTGTCGACTATTTTCATTTTACTCAGGTAAGTCTTGAAACGCCCATGACCTGACAGAAATTGGGTAAAAAAATAACCCATCTCCTCATGCTGTCTCGATATCCATGGCTGCGTGTTTGGAATGAGCCTCTTTGTCCACTGGGATGTTAACATTTCCTCTTCCCATTCTCGCTGCCAGTCCAGAATTGTTTCGGTTCTTGCCTTCTTTTTTCTTCTCTTCTATTTTTGTATCTTTCATAAATTACCTCTCTTACCAAGAAGTGTAAAGGCATCGTTCCTGCGAGCACCTATATTGCTTTCGTTGCCACTGTTCTATATGTACTTGCTATGCTGATGGCTACCTTCTTCTGCGCCCCCTCAGTCTTTTTCCTACACTTTGTCTTTGACAGCACGGCCTTCCATGCTGGTGTACCATACAGTATGATTGAGTTTACTACATTACTTAGCTCTCTCCTTCTCCCGGGTTTTGGTCCACTGATATTTGGCATCAGACGCCCTAGCTTTGCAACCATCATGTCTGCTTTTGCCACTACTCTTTCTATGTACACACCCATGTTCATGTTATGTCCAACTTGTATGCCGAGGTAGTCTAGGCTTGTCTGCGACTGAATTTCTGTATTCCCCACCTTGACGGTTACTGTTCTCAGTGTTCCTCGCCCCACTAGCACTATACCTTCAGTTTTGTGAGGCACGAGTTGTAGGCCATTTTTTCCCATCCAGTTTGCCACCCTTGCGACTGAACAGTTGATATTATCTTCTATGTCAGCCTTATTTCCCCCGCTTACAACCAGCGCCAAATCATCTGCATACCGTATAATATCCGTGTTGTTTACGGACTCCAGACTAAAGATCTTTTCGTAATACAAGTTCCACAGTGTTGGTCCTAGGATTAACCCCTAAGGCGCGCCACATGTAACCTGCATCCGATATTTCTGTCCAATCAGTAGCTGTCTGTCTTCCAGGTAACTACATACTATTTTCAGCAGACATGGCTCAACTTGCCTCTTTATTAACACTTGCCTCTCTATGGTGCTGTATTGAATGCATTTTTTACGTACAATGTTACCATGGACACAAACCTGTTTTCATTGCTTTCTTTCCTTGCCACGTCCTGTACATTCTTCACAGCAACCATCGTCGAGAGTCCCTTGCGGAAGCCAAATTGGTTGTCTGCTAACCCTCCTCTTCTCTCGATTTCCCTTTTTAGTCTGTTATTTATTACATGTTCTTATAATTTTACTATTTTGTCTTCCAAGCATATAGTTCTATATGACTTTTTTCCTCCTTTTTTCTGTAACCTCTCCAACAACACCAATCGAGAAATCTTCCATTCTGACGGGAAACTTCCATCACTGATTAGTTTATTTATCAGAGCTTGTAGTATATCCGGTTTATGTTCTGCTATTGCTTAAACTACCTCGATCGGTATATCATCCGGACCTGTAGCTTTACCAGATTTCATCCTTCGGCCATCTCCCCTTATTTCTTCATCTGTACAAGGTGAAAGATACTCCCACTTTACCTCCACTCTCGGCCATTCTTTGATCTCGTGTTTAGGGACCAATTCCTGCGCTATCTTATTTTGCTCGTCATCACTTATTGTCATTGGTGTTCTTGCACCAATGTTACCTGTGACAATCTTGTACCCTAGTCCCAAAATATCATCATCTATGTCTTTACAAAGGGAGCCCCAGTCTTGTTTCTTTGCCTTTGTTATTGCTGTCTCTAATTTCTTCCTTCTTTCCCTGTATTGTTTGTTTCTGTGCTTCCTCTTTGTCACTGCTTGTGATGTTTTGTTTCCTATTAATTCTAGTGACCTTTCTTCTTGCCTTCGTAGATTCAATTCTGATTTTTGGCGATCTCTTCTTTCCACAAATATGCACCCTTTCGTCTGCCGCATTTTTGTTTCCTCTTCAAGTACACCTGACACGCTCTTTCTAGTGCTCTATTCAGGTCTTTGACACTACCTTCATAGCTTTTCTGATTTGTTTGTCTCTCCGTTTCTTCTAGTAGTTGTCCTTTATTTTCAGCCCTATAGGTCCACCCATTGATTGTTTTGGTTTGCTGTTATAATAAAATATTTTGTGCCAAATCATTTCAATGAAAATTCACTACCATAACGCACTTGCTGCGTCCAGGCTTTTTAATGTGTTTTTCGCCTAAGTAAATGAGAATAACGCTATCTATTTCTTAAGGAATTCTAGTTTACTATGATGCTTTGACGATAGATAAAAGCAATTTCTGTAGCTCCTATCATTATTTATTTTCTAAGCAAAATGAAAGAAAAGAAGGTACAATATTTTCTTAAGGGCGATCGAAGGTGATACAATGTTATGTAAGGTGACCACTGCTCCCATAGCAACAACCGATGGGGTGCACTGAGCCGTAAGAACAGAAGGAGATGAAAGTGGCGATCCGGACCCTGTTGAAATATAAAGGATGCCAGGGTAGTGCATCTGCGGACTTTTCCTGATAAATTTATTTTACATTATAACGCAAGTAAAGATATAAGAACCTATGTAGACTCATGTACGTATTTATTAAATTATTAGGTATTTATTTTGTTTTTGGCTAATTTTTATTAAAAACATTCACGATTGGAGAGATATCAATAGTAAGACCTTCAAAAATTATCTTCAAATTTGCGCGAATCATAGGCACTAGAACTCATACTCGGTTGCTTTCTTTTTCATATATATATATATATATATATATATATATATATATATATATATATATATATATATATATATATATATATATATATTGTTTTAGGGTACATAGATAAACAACTATACACTTTATACTAAACAAAAATAAGTATACTTTCAATGTTCAGTATTAAGTTCAAAAGGAACAGGCCAGATAAACGATGCATAATATTGGGAAAGAGGTTATTATTTATGAATTTAAGATGCAAAGTGATACACTTGTCATAAGCAAAATAAAAAAGGTCTGGACGCAGCAAGTGCGTTATGGAAGTGAATTTTTATAAACTAATAGCAAATATGTCTCTAATGCAAGCAGTCATCATCAGTTAGTTACTGGTATAAGCTATATAGCAGAAATAATGTGTCATATTTTACCAAAATAACTTATTGTTTGAAAATGTACAAAAATTTTCCGACAATAAACTTAAAATGTTGGTTTCCTGGCCAACAAACATTAGGTTAATAGCAAATTGAGTTATTGAAATTTGAAGCATTTAATGAAAATTTGCTACCAAAATGCAATAAAATAAGGGTGTTCGAAAAAAGAATTCACCAACGACTTATGGGCCAACCTGTAATTGTCAAAATGATATAATAAGATGCAGATCGACACACCCTATAGGTAACATATTCAATTTTTTCTCGTATCTTGCATAATATAAATTATATTAAGCTTTATCGTAGAAATGCATCACCTTGTATATATATATGTAAACAGAAAGTACACCCGGATATGGATTCTAGGGGGCCTAGTTTGCGCTCATTTGAAGAAATCTTTTTAGAATTCAAAAGCCGCAGTCTCCTCATTAACGAATTATTTCAACGAAAATGAGCTAAAAATTATAGACCGTTAAACCATAAAGTTAGCTAAAACTACTTCAAAAGCATCAGAGAAAGTGCTTATTTGAAATGAATTTTCTGAAAACATTTTATTAAAATGAAGGGAAATGACGGTTGAAGCTGAAACTTAAGGGTGTGCAGCTCACTCTCTATATAATCCGTATTTCTTTCAGGTTATTTGCCTAAACGTTGCCAATCTTGACGTCTCAAATCGCAACTTTACACGTTTTGAAGAAAACCCCAATTTTTTTTCTTTAAATGCCTCTAGCTTTTTTGTCTTTAAACTTACAGACCTAAATTTTGGTAAATTGTTTACCATTTATATATGTATATATATATATATATATATATATATATATATATATATATATATATATATATATATATATATATATATATATAATTGAAAGTGGCCCTGGATATGGGTTCTAGGGGGCCTAGTTCGCGCCCATTTACAGAATTTTTTCTAAATTCAAAAGTCGGAATCTCCTTGATAGTGAATTTTTTTTAAGAAAATTCACTAAAACAATCACTTGTAAAGCCACGGGACACACTACGACGGTATTAAATATGGAACGGTTTCACTAAGTTAGGGCAATAACAAACAACCAGATCTGCTATTCAAATTAAATTAAGTCTTACAGCTTTTATATCCTCTATATAAAATTATTTTCTATACAAAAACTCGCTAAAAAATTCATCGGAATAACAACAATCTGATTAGATAACGGTAAAGTGAAATGTGACTAAAAAAAAATTGATAAAAAGTAAAGTCACTAACTAGGATTGGAACTCGTCATGTAGAAGTCGATGTACAGGGACTGAGCTATTTGACATGTATGTACTAGCAGGTATATCCCATAATACATGTTAATTGTTCAACGTTTTACAATTTACACAAAACCATTTTAACTTTTACAATGGATTTTTTGCTCATATTTTAACGAAATGAAGAAAAATAACGACTTAGACACATATCTAGGAGCTTGTTAGTCATTTCTTGTAGTATTTTTCACCCACATTCGTACTCAATCAATTTTGACGTTTTAGCTTTCTTCAATCAGATTTAATTAATTAAAAATTAGTTTACCTATAACTTTTTTTCCTTTTAAGATAGAGATCTAGATTTTGATGCATAGGATACACTTTATGACAAAAACCAGCGTGCAAAATTTGGTTGGCTTAAGTTTGTTATTTCCGAAGATTTTTTTTTTTTTCGAAAGAAAACACAAAATTTTCTAGGAAAACCTGGGACGATTTTCTTGACTAACGAACTTGTCCAAGCCACTATATATATATATATATATATATATATATATATATAGATATATAATCTATATATATATATATATATATATATATATATATATATATATATATATATATATATATATATATATATATATATATATATATATACATATATATATATATAAACATATAAAAATTGAAACTGACCCTGGATATGGGTTCTAGAGGGCCTAGTTTGCGGTCATTTGAGGAAAATTTTTTTAAATTCAAAAGTCGAGATCTTTTCATTAGTGAATATTTTTTTAAGAAAATTCACTAAAAGACATATTTGCTATTGAAAACATTTTTATAAAAATTCACTACCATAACGCACTTGCTGCGTCCAGACCTTTTATGTACTGACTGTTTAAATACGGATTTTTCAAGGAAAAACATGTTTATAAAAATTCGCCACCATAACGCACTTGCTACGATAAAAATGTTTTCTGATTTGAGCTTATTAGCTGCAATACCAAAAAAAAAACTATTTAAGCGACAGTCATGTTCAATTGTAGCGCCGTTCCATTTTTAGTCGCCAGCCTCAATTACATACAGTGTCATCCTTAAAGCATGTCATAAATCGAACGCTCAGTATGTCGAATTTGTGGAATGAGCCGACTTGTTGAGACAACAGCGAGTGTGCTAAATCTGTCAGGAAAATAATTCCAGAAATAAAAGTAACCTAGTGAGAGCCGCTGCCTCATAAGTAATTCTCTGGAATAAAGGCATTGCCAGTAGACTTTTAAAAGCTTGGCATCAAAACAATGTGAAGTATTTCTTTTTCCTTTTGGCGTTTCTTCGCTAAAAATAATATTAGCCAACTCTAAAACATAGCCGATAATGCATTACACGAGTTGTTGTTTTTTGTGTCTCCGCACTCTTTCTCGCGTACTGACGGAGTGAATTCTTTAAATCAATATTGCATTACAGTCGGATTCGAGATCTCCAGCTCTCTGGCCTGCCCGCTGTTTGCCTCAGATCGCCCCGTCCGCCGCCTCGCTCTGCTTTCTCTTATGCCTCTCACACTGCTGATGCTGATGCCATCCACTGTTGAGCACCGAACTGCCATTTATTTGGCCCGATCTTGAAACAATAGATCGTGATTCCGGGCGCATTTCAGCGTTTATTTGCATACGTACAATGAAATTCTCGAATAAAAACTAATAAAATGGCACATAAATTTATTCGAGTATCGTTTGCGTTTATAGATGTGTATACTTTAAACGCGAGATGCTACCGATGCAGAGTAAAATGAAAATCTAGAAGATAATTCGTTTTCCTAAACGTTAAAAAATTCTGGATACATCAAGTGTATTATAGTAGTGAATTTTCATAAGAACTGTGCACTATAAATAGAACATAGAGTATACTTTCGATTTTTCGTGTGCGGCTTATCCGGTTTGCGTATTATCGGTACTGACAAATTGATTAAAATTTCAAAGCAACAGATCTAAATTTCAACCTTTTTCGTTTCCTCTCGTACAAATGTAATGTAATAAATGTCCCTATTAAAAACCCAGGACCATCTAAATACGGGTTTGCCTGTTATAATTACTACGTTGCAAAAATAAACTGTGAAATCGTTACAACCTGCAGTGTAATAGTATATATGTAGAAGCAGAATGAACGATCACAGATTACGCATTCTTTTGTGATGAATTCTTATTTATCTCCGAACTTGCCAGTACAATAGGAACGCTGGGACGGATCCATATCCGGAAATGTTTATGTTAAAGTTATAAATTTTAATTGGCCCTATCTTTTCACTCATGATCTAATTCAAGATTGCATGGGCGGCACGGTAGAAAAGAACAAGACAAACAGTTCCTCAGAAAGAGATGGCTGTTAAACATTAAATATATATATATATATTATATATATATATATATATATATATATATATATATATATATATATATATATATATACAGGGTCGCTGATAAGTCTGGAAACGGTCGATTATCCGGGAAAATATACAAGGTGTCGAAAAAAGTTTTATACAAAAGTTTTTGGGTTCTCCAATGTCTACTGGGCGGTGATAATTTCATTTACACAGGGTTGGTCATACAGGCGTGGCACACCAATATTAATTTTTTTTTTAATGGAACACCCTATATATTATTCGATATTTCAATCCTTCTCTTAATTTTGAGTAACATTTAAGAGAAACATAATGTACCTAAACTCAATCGTTTCCGGATAAAAAAATAAATAAAAGTAAACGCTATTGTTTTTAAAATCTATTGGATGAAGAACAAAAATAAATGAAAAGTAGAATATCTCTTGAAAACAATCTGTGAGTGTGAAAAGAACCGGTTGCGATGTTTTTAACATTGTTTGGAATCCTATTTTATAAGATGTTCAAAGTGTTCTCCATTGACCTCCTGACAATAATGAATTCGCTTAACAAAACATTGCACTGCATTTACAAGAGCGTTTTGAGGAATGTTATTAATTTTATGCACAATCCTTGCTTGCAACTCTTCAATATTCTGCGGTCTATTTTGGTAAATTAAATTTTTTACATGACCCCACAAAAAAAAGTCAAGCGGCGTCATGTCGGGAGACCTAGCGGGCCATTCAATAGTTCCCCTGCGCCCTATCCATCTGCCAGGAAAGGTTTAATTCAGATATTCCCGTACCTCAATTCCAAAATGAGGGGGTGCCCCATCCTGCTGAAACCATATTTCTTCCGCTGGTAGATTTGGGTCGTTATTGTTCGGAAATAATCGACTTACGTCTGGAACAATTGATTCTTGCAAAAGTGTCAAATATCGAGCAGAGTTCAAATTACCGTGTATAAAATAAGGTCCTATGATATGTCCACCAATAATAGCACACCAAACATTTACTTTTTGCGGTCTTTGGGTGTGAATTTGTTCTATCCAATGTGGGTTTTCGTCTGACCACTACCTACAGTTGTGTCGGTTGACTTGTCCATTCAAACAAAATGTAGATTCGTCGGAAAACAAAATGTGGTTGGCAAAGTTAAAATTTTGGCGTAACTTCTCCATAATAAGTTCACAGAACTCGATTCTGCGATCAAAATCGTCTTCACTCAGTTCTTGCAATAAATGAATTTTATATGGACGGAACTTTTCCCGCTTCGTAATCTTTTGAATTGAATATCGACTCATATTGTGATTTAAAGCCAATTGCTGTGCCGAAGTTTTCGGATTTTCCACCACATCCAATATTACATTCAAAGAATTTTCTTCATTTGTAACGGTTACTGGCCTTCCAGTTCTAGGTTTATCCTTGATACCGCCAGTTTCGTGAAAACGATGCAAAGTTTTCGAAACTGTGGATTTGGAGATCGATTCCCGCTCAGGATGCAACTCATTGAACATAATCACCACTTGAGCAAAACTTCGTGTTCTATCACCGTACCCTATCATCATTAAAATTTCGATACGTTCGGTTTCACTTAAACTTGCCATTTTGCACAAAAACTGTTGACACTAAATTACTAATGTTTCAAAACTGTTGACACTGAATGAATGTTTGACATTCGTTGTCCTGGAAACATTTTAAAACAAAAGAATAATACTGCGTTTCTTATGGGCATCTTATCTTATCTTGGGATTCCAAACAATGTTAAAAACATCGCAACCGGTTCTTTTCACACTCACAGATTGTTTTCAAGAGATATTCTACTTTTCATTTATTTTTGTTCTTCATCCAATAGATTTTAAAAACAGTAGCGTTTATTTTTATTTATTTTTTTACCCGGAAACGATTGAGTTTAGGTACATTATGCTTCTCATAAATGTTACTCAAAATTAAGAGAAGGATTGAAATATCGAATAATATATAGGGTGTTCCATTAAAAAAAAATTAATATTGGTGTGCCACGCCTGTATGACCAACCCTGTATAAATAAAATTATCACCGCCTAGTAGACATTGAAGAACCCAAAAACTTTTGTATAAAACTTTTTTCGACACCTTGTACATTTTCCCGGATAATCGACCGTTTCCAGACTTATCAGCGACCCTGTATGTATATATATATATATATATATATATATATATATATATATATATATATATATATATATATATATATATATATGCCAGGGGATCCATTAAGTTCTGAGGTAAAAACGAACATAAGGTGCACTGGGCAGGCTGTCTAGGGCTATACATATGAAGTCAGTAATTGAGGAACCCAGTTCAAATAGAGCTGTGGAGCTATTAAATCTTAGCAAGAGATAGCTCAGGAACATACTCAGAGAGGTTCAGGACTCTTGACGGGGCACATAGCCGTCAAGAAACACCTGCATAAAATGCGGCGGTTCGAGAGGGACCTGGCATGCAGACTCTGCGGCGAGGGGGAGGAATCAGCCCACCACATCTTGTGCGAGTGTAAAGCTCTGGATCGCAAAAGACAACTGATCTACGGACAGCCAAGACCGGGGACAAAGCAATATAAAACTTCACCCTACCAATTGCTGTGCAGACTAGTTCAAGGCACAGTGATTTTGGAATGGGTGGAGTAAAAAAGACAAAGGGCATGCACATAAGACAAAGGCTGCGGAGCCATCAGGGCGGCAAAGACGCGGACGAGTCCTAAGGGAGAAAAAAAGGGAGAAGAGAACTTTACGTATCAGCAGCTGACACACTGTGAACGTGATAAATGGAAGGTATATTCCAAGGAACCAGATGGGGTTTTCCCTACAATAACTGAAACAAACTCCCTAAGGACACCTGGGCACCAATAGTGACAGCGGGGGCAGACGTTGCTGACGGAGCAGATTCTCTCTCGGAGGTGACACTGCAGCCGCAGGAGTCAATTGGAAAAACAGAGCACCGCATGATTGGAGCAGAGACACAGGGGTATCAGGGTGACCAACATAATAAGAAGCTGAAAATGGGTGATGGAGGTACATCAAGGGAGTATATGTCCAGGGAACAGAGATATCCATAACGTACTCTGTCTGCCAGGCCAGTGATTTCGACCAAAACACTTTGTGATTATTTTGTTTAGCTATATGCTGACCTTTTATTTATATTCCAGTGACAGGTTGTGAATTGGTGGTTATTTGTCAATTTTATTTGTATAGCATTGAACTTGTGTTTACTTTTTTCCTTTCAGTCTGTGTGAGTTTTGATTTGTAAATTTTATATTTATTTTGGGTGGTGTCATTGGGTTTTAACTATGGATGCGTGGATCAATTCTTAAGTCCTTATAAAACTATTGTGGCAGAGGATGTGGACGAATTCAGGAGTTTAATGAACATACTTACTGAGACCTATTTTGAGGTTTTTCATATGAATATACGGAGTCTAATGAGGCACTATGATGAGCGAAAAGTATATCTGAGTTGGAATGTGAGTTTTAGTGCATCATATTGAGTGAGACTTGGAAAATAAATGATGAGAATGGTGTGTGGTTTGGATGGATATGAGATGCAGTATAGTGGTGGTGACTTGAATCAAAACGACGGTGTAGTAGTTATGTGAAGAAAGATATTGCTCCCCGATATCGAATGGTAAAACTGGCCGAGTTCACTGCAGTGGAAGTCTATTTAAAAATTGGTAAAAATAGGATCTCTATCTTAGCGGTATATCGTCCGCCTTTCACGGACGTTGGGCGTTTTAACTTAGCAATACAAGATGTTTTACTACATCGTTTAAACTCTACACAAATAAACATGACCTAGGGCGATATTAACATAGATATACTGTCTAGTGATTCTGCTGTACACAACTGGGCTGTTATAAGGTGTGTGACCAAAGTGTTATCTAGGTCTAACTATTGACTCTCCCATGAGAAAACGTAAATTTAATGGAAAAAATATTGAACCAAGGAAAACAAACAAAATTTAGCACAAATGTTCAAATTGTACTCCACCTACCATTTTGCATCGACCGATACCAGTGTAAACGCTTTGTACATTACACTCAAAAATGTCAGGATTAATTTGCTCCACTTCAGAGCGAATTATTTGCTGTAGCTCCTCTAAATTATCTCGTCTGTTGAAATGAACTTTCGGTTTCAAATAACCCCACAGCAAAAAAAACAAAGAAGTCAAGTCTGGGGAACGCGGTGGCCACTCAATTGTTCGTCGACGCTCTATCCATCTTTCAGGAAATCTGGGATCTATATATTGACGGACGTCCACACCACCAATCAACAAATTATCACAACGAGTGTTGTTAAAATTTGATTTTGACTTTACTTTTTGTTCCACCTGTCAAATAGTCACATGACAACGTATCCAAACCCACAAAATCAAGTGTTCAATACTTTATAAAAGTGAATGAAAACCGCATTATTCCAAAGAAAACTTATCCTAAATAAAACGGTGAGAAATATTTATTTTTTCTTATTAAAGTTGCGTTTCCATTTTTTTAAGTAAATAATGCAATTTTTTCAAAAAAATTGTTATGTGCGAGACTATTTTTTAGCGACTTTTCATTAAGAAAACTTCGCTAATAGAGAGGTCACGATGAAATGCTTTCGGAAAAATTTCTTCATATAAGCGCGAATTTGGGTCACTAGAACCCAAAACCAAGGTCCGTTAAAATTATTATATGTTTATATATATATATATATATATATATATATATATATATATATATATATATATATATATATATATATATATATATATATATATATATATATATATATATATATATATATATATATATATATATATATATATATATATATTATGTATGTATGTATCGGAGAGATAACTCAAAAAATACTGAACTGATTTTAATCAAACTTGGCAAAAATCTTGTTTGAGCAAAAAACGAGGTCGAATTCATTACTCACTCTTTTCCGGTGGAAAATCGGGGAAAACTGTTTGAAAACGCTATATTTTTATAAGTATCAGAGTAACTAGAATAAGACTTTACAGGTGGCTATAAATAGTGCAAATAAACCTATGTTGTGAATTTTAAGTAATTCGGTACACAACTTTCAAATTAAGAATAAAATTTCATTTTTGTTTAAAACGCCTGAATAAGTATGTCACCTTTGGGTCTGAAATTATAATTTTGTTATTGTTGATATTGAAAAAACCTGTTTCATTAGGTTGACTAAAACAAAATCATACTGGCGATTAATAAGGAAAAATAACTACTATGTTTATAATTTGACAGATACTTTACTTTTCTTAATATGAATTAAGTTTCCTTCTGGAAATTTTATGTATAACTTTAATGAAAGTTGTAATACAAGTTTCTTTTAAAGAGATTTACACTATCTACAGATATAGTGAAATTTAATTCTTTACATAATATAAAATTTAGTTTTGGGTATTTTCTCAACAGGAGTTAGAACACAAAATTTTTTTGATAATAGAGAGATATCGATGGTAACACTTTCGAAATAATTCTTTAAATGTGCGCGTACTAGGACCTCTAAAATCGATCTTTAAGGACTGTGTAAGTTTAAAGTACTAACTTTACTAATATGCCGTATAATAGAAGTGTACAGTTCTTATAAAAATTCGCTACTATAACGTACTTGCTGCGTCCCGAAATTTTTTTCATCATCATTTAAGTAGTAAGTAAGCAAGTCTATGAAAAAACAGCAAAAAATATTGTTGTTATTTGAAAAAACGTATGGTGACGTCATCATTCAGAAATAGGTGGCGTCATGAATGTATTTTTTACGTCATAAGTTGGCAATTGAAAACATAAAATTAACCTGTCCGGGCGTTTTTCTTGAAAAAATTAAATAACGCCTTTATGAATTATGTTTCAAACTTTATCATCAGACTGTACAAGCTATATAGTTGTAGTTATAGTTCATTGTGACAATAATAATACAAAGCGCCTTACAACTAAGTATTCTACTTGTGCTTGCAAACAGCGCAATTTAGTCAGTTTCCATGCAAACGTTAATAGTCCAAATTTCTTGACAATGACCCTTTTCTAATTTGGCAGACTTCAAATTTTGATCATTAGAAAATAATGTACTTTAAAACGTAATTAAGGTACTTAATGAGAGGCTTAATCCAGACAGCAAAATTTATTGATGAGGTACCCTACGCGTTTCGGCTATGCAATAGCCATCATCAGGGGCAAGTCTAAAATTGTATTAAAAAGGTCTGTCAGAAAAATTGTCTTCTGGTAGGCAATTGTGCTAGTTTAAGCACAATGATCTCAAGTTAAACTTTACATACATCATCAAGGCTAAAAATCTACAGTCAAACAGCAAAATAGGTTAAAAACAGGAGCAGAAATCAGGTGAACTATGACACGTCAGTCTTTGGTAGTCATTTAAGAGAGAGTGGTCACTGCTTCAATAAGAACACTGATGCCATGATTCTACATCCCTCAAGTTTTGGAGTGGAACAATTCATCTTAGAAGAAATGGAGATTTTCAAACATGTCAAATTTTCCAACAACAAAGTTTTGAACCTGTCCAACACAGACATTTCAAATTTTCCTTCATTGTATAATCATTTAGTTAACTAATATTACCAGTAGTCTATGGTTCCTCTTTGGCTAAATCATAACGTATTCGAAGTTGGCTGTTCTGTGGCTCCCTCTCCTCTCCGCGATTTGTCTCTGACGTTTCCGCTGTTCTGTCCTTGCTTTTGGTTCACCGTTTCGCCGTCTAAGCAGCGCCATCTGCTATTCTTGCAGTTTTCATTAATGGCCGACATTCACTCTCGTCTTGTGGTTTAAAATGTCGTTTTGTATTGTTTTGATGACACCATGAATCGATTTTCCGGCACATTTGGGCGGTGTTGTTGTTGGACCGCTGGTACAATAGATGAAGATTCCAGCCTTGGCAACCTGTGTATAGTTTAAATCTAATTTTTCAAGAATTAGAAAGTAAGTATTGATGCCATTTTGTTTTTCTCGTATCACTTCTTTATGGGATTTTTTCAATCTCCTTATGAGTTCTCATGGGGTTTCTGCTTAACTGTGTGGCCCCCTGTTATGTTTTTGCTCTGTTAGTTCACTCCACTGCTTTTTTCGCTTTGTCGATTCAATTTGACTTTTTAGCTATTGCACTAACTAGCCAGCTTTTTAACTCTTTTAGCTTTTGTTCTGTTCTGATAATGATGGCCTTTAGCCTGTTTTGACTGCATGTTTTTGACTGTAATGTGAATTAGGTAACTTTTTAGTTGTAGATTGTAGTTTTTGCTTTGTATTCGGCATGTAAAATTGCTTTTATGACCTATTTTTAACCTATTTTGCTGTTTGACTGTAGATTTTTAACCTTGATGATGTATGTAAAGTTTAACTTGAGATCATTGTGCTTAAACTAGCACAATTGCCTACCAGAAGACAATGTTTTCTGACAGACCTTTTTATTACAATTTTAGATTTGCCGCTGATGATGGCTATTGCATAGCCGAAACGCGTAGGGCACCTCATCAATAAATTTTGCTGTCTGGATGAAGCCTCTCATTAAGTACAATTATGTCTATCCCAGACCTTGTGACGTTCAGGAATGAAAACTTTAAAACGTTCCTTTTTTCTGTCTTCAACAAAAACCAATCCATTTCCACCATTATCTATTACACCGTTACTCTTTCCAAAATTGAATGTTTTATTTTATCCAAATATTGACATTTGTTACAAAGCACTTCAATAGATGCAGGTGCGGTGTTGCCACATCTCCAAAATTTCCCAACATCTGGGAATTCTTGCACAATCTGGCAACGCCGCCTCCCCCTGGGGGTGCCTGGGGTGACCCCCCACAGGCGAAGTCTCAACCCTCTAGGACCAAAAATAACGAAGTTACCAACTTGTACCCCGTCGGAACGGATAACTGAGGTCTGCGCATTCCGAACACCCTGTATATACACCCTGTATACGCAGAGAACCCTTACACCCTATATACGCAGAGAGATCTTATATTACGAGAAACACCTCTTGTGTAACATAGGAGTGATGACCACATTTGGATCACCTGTATATACATCCCCCTGTATACATACGGGACCGATCTGTATTCACAGAACCTTCTAGTAAAAGAAGGTCCTGGAACATTCTGGAATAGAACGCTCGAGAACGAACTGGAAGGTGCGACGGCTATATAAAGATGGAAGTAAGCCAGCACAGTACAGTTCAGTTAGAGAATGTTGAAGTGACTCGAAGAAACAGTAACTAGTGTGAAGAGTAGTGACTGTAGTTTCGGTGTATTAGTGACTTTTGTCCAAATTGGTGATTGTAAGGCCAGATAACTTAGTGTTTTGTGAGAGAGACATTCTAGACCTTTATTGTATCCATATTTAGACGGTAAATTAAGTGTTTTGTGAGAGAGACATTTTAGAACTTTTATTGTATCCATATTTAGAGAGTAAATAAAGTTGTTTTGTTAAAATTAAAAGTCTCACTTATCCAGAACCCGGAGAAAACGCGACAATTTGGTGTCAGAAGTGTGGGATAAGTGAGTGAAGAAGTGAACAAGTAAGCTAGCTGTAAATGGTAAACACCAGATCGACTGACTACGACGAGATGGCTGAAATCAAAGAGTTGATGGACTTACTGAAAAGACAACGCGAAGAAGACGAACAACGGCGACAAGAAGATGAAAGAAGACGGCGCGAAGAAGACGAGAGAAGACGACAAGAGGAAGAATAGAGGCGTCTTGAAGATAAAGAAGACCTCAAGAGGCAACGCGAAGAAGACGAGAGAAGACGACAAGAAGACACTTTTATTGTATCCATATTTAGAGAGTAAATAAAGTTGTTTTGTTAAAATTAAAAGTCTCACTTATCCAGAACCCGGAGAAAACGCGACACATTAAAATTGTATGTTTTGTTCCAGACGAAATTGACACGTCTAGCTAAGATGATACATAACAAACTAACGATTGTTAAATTGTCGGCTTGGTTTCCACAATTGTTCCTACTATAGGCAAACGAATGCAAAAGTGTGTGCTGGGCGGATTTTTTACTAACGTAAAAGACACAAACCGGTTTTGTTTATATTGAAGCTTATCGAATACTCCAAAATTTGCGTGCTACATAGAATACTGAAACTATCATTGCACTGTTTTAGTAAATATAAATTTATAATGTGAAACATGTCATATGTTTTAAATTCCACATGACTAGATATCCATAATCGAACTGCCCATCAGGAAATGGCTCAGAGACCAGCATAGAACCAACCGCACAGTGGACGTCATAAAAGATTAACGAGTTAAATAACCCATGCTTGTGTAATTTTCTAATGAATATAGTCGGTGTGAATATCGAATATAGTCAATAATTGAGTAGCACTTAATAAATGACATGTTTTGGCAATATTGTGAGAGCCGTAGTGAATTGGGCTTTTATACTAGCGGGATTGAAGCAGCAGCACTCACTCTCGCGCAATCATCAGTATTCCATATGGTGCCCGTAATAAAATGTAGCCATCAACAATGGCTGGTTATTTTTCGGGCTGTTTTGGTCGTGGAGAGAGAGAGAGAGTAAATGGCGTGTGTGATCCATCTATCTGGTTGCGAGGGGATTATAAAGTGTTGTTCTATGTATGAGCCCGGGCCACTTTTATAAATATTAGCCTCAGACGGATGACGTTGAATTTATCCGGCTGAATTGTGCATTTGTTATACGCTTAGCTTAAACCGAGCGTCTTATATTATTACTATTCTCCGTCCACTATTCTTATTGTTTAAGTTTTTTAAAGGAGCAGGAAATAAATAAGTAGAAGATAAAAATATATGTATGCTGCGCGTAGCTAGCTTTAGATAACAGAGAAATGTTCCTGTTCCAATAACTCCTCCAGGTTCCTACCAACAAAATTTCACCTAGTAAAATTGACAAACTAAATGCATGTAAGGACAAATTTTATATCACTATCCTAAAAGCATTCTGCAGTTGTGTCGAGCGGATAAAAACCCATGATATGGCCAATAGAATAAACACTAGTAATATACGAACTAGGCTGGGTACCGATTGCACACTGTTATCTCCTTCAAAGAGAGAGAAGCTTTACAGTGGAAGAACCGTGGTATATTGTGATTGACCTCAGGTGGATATAGATCTGCTCAATGGTGAGGTCACAATTGCCTCTAACACCCTACCCTAAAGTAGCTATATATCGGATTATCAAATTTATTAAGATTAGCAGCACTTTTTAGGAGGTTGGCAGATCTGGATGCAGTTTGAAACTCACGTTCTCTTCCTTTGTTTACTTCGCACTGCCCAGGTCCTAGATTTGTGGGCTCTCCAGACTAGTGCCAGGTTACATTGAAGTTTAGATATCTAGATAATAGTTAGTAAGAAATAATTGTTTGCGCCGACGTCAAAAGAAAGAAGATATTAGGCAGGAATTTCTATTCAATTAAACAGATATTTTAATATAACAAAATATATAAATTTATTCATATAAATTAAATTTGGAATAGCAAACAAAATTAAATAAGAATGGTTGGTAAATCTCAAATAAACATTAATTGCACACAAATAACGATCAGATAAATATCAAGAATCTCAAGAGTAAGAAATTATTAATTTACATACATGTACCAAAACAATAAGATAAAGATAGTTGCATATTACTAAAATGTTATTGTTAATTACTTAGGGTATCGCTCAAAAATAAACGGAAGTCATTAGGTAAATTACTTGACGATTGTCAATCAATTGCTAGGTTTTCTAGTGAATTAACTGGCCAGTTCTTTGAGTGAGGCTCCAAAAAAAAAAGAATATAGAATTCTACGTGAAAGTTCTACAATAATCATGAAAAATAAGAGATGTTAAAGAGAATGTTTAGGTTAGATATTTTACAGACAAAATTTGCTAATTACAATTTAAAAAGAGAATTAAAAAAACTGTCTGTTTAAATTTACAAAAATTGACAAAATCTTAGAGATTAAATAGGAACTATATAGTTATGCTGACAATACCTCCCTGACATTGTTTAAGCTCAAACTTGATTACGTGATTTTAAAAGTTCAGGTTATTAAAACTTCAGATGTTAGATTTTGGCATGAAAATTCTGCTGATTTAGAGAAAAGATTTGTTTAGACTCACCAGTCTTCCGGTACTAAGTTACCTGATGACCCTGTCAAGATGCTTTCCAAGTGGGATCAATCATGAGTGCCTGACACAGATTCCAGACTCCAATAAGAGTGGAAAAACTGGGGAAAACTACTGGAACTTCCCCATCAGAGATTATTGGACCGGTGGATGTTATTGCTCCAATACTACAAGACCATTTGACACCTATGTCGATGTTTTGAATTCGCTTGATGAAAACTTTGCGAATCGCAATTAAAACGTGAATTTGCTCCAGTAAGATTCACTACCAATTGACTTAAGGTTCGATAATGACCAGAATTCTTTCTGATTACGGCAAGAAATGAACAGGTCGGAACAAAGAGCCACGAGTTATCTCGCGTTTTTATGCTGAATACGATGTTTAATTAAACTCGAAAATCACTTAAATTACTCCGTACAATCACTGACAATAGTTATTAGGTAGTAGAGATGACAGAAAGAACATTACAACCCCGTTTTAAGATAATTTAATAGCCACCGAAAACTGACGGTGTTCACTCTATGAAGGCTCAGCAGCGAGTCCCCGCTAATGTCTCGCGTTCTGGAAATTGTTAGTCGCTTCACGCAAAAATTCTTACTGTGGCGGTTGGTGGCTGTGCGCGAGCTCCTTTTAGCCTCCATTCTTCGTATGAGATAAAACAAGACCTCCAATCGGTGGTGAAATCCCAACGTCGCACCTCCCGTGCTCACAGTTGAAGGTGTTTGCCGCCAATTCTCTGCAACGTTTTCAACGGTCTTTCTTGGGTGAAATCACCGGAAAATTGCAGATAAACAATATTTTAAATGCTTATTTCGTTCCTGGAAATATTTTTTCAGTAATAATGCGAGGTAGTTTCCCATGGCAAACATATATTGAATGTTAACGTACAAATTAGAAATGCAGTAAAGAGGTTTACGGTACTTGAAGATTTAGCGACTTTACGTGAAAATAATTTCGAAATTAAAACATGAATTGCCCTACAGATATTGGATTGTCGGCTCTTAATTGAATCTCTTACGGGTTTATTTTAAATAATTAAAGCAGTAACAAAACGTAATCGTTACAGCACTTGAGCAGGCATCTGTAATAAATTAAAATTATCAACTGCTGCTGAAGACATGCGTTTACCCATTTTATTGTGTGGGTGAGAAGAGAATATCCAAGTTTTTCACAAAGTAGTGACTCAGGTGGTTAGTTGGAACAACAAAAAACGTGTTAAGTATAAGATTTTGAACCTCGGTGGTTCACAGGTAAGAACGTGTGCCTTTGAACCGAAGGGTACTGGGTTCGATCCCGGGGTACTCCTTTCACTTTTTCAGTACAAACTGTAAAATTAACATCAACCGAGATTCTGGCATTGTATTTGAGCAAGTTGAATGTCTCCACGTTCCGCCCTTCGGAGGGGGCGTAAAGCCGTCGGTCCCGTGTCCATGCGATGTTGGGCACGTTAAAGATCCCCACCCTCCTTACAGAAAGACAGGGGTTCGGCAAAATTTCCAGGATAGTGAGGTGAACCTGCTCCCTGGCGTCGGTGATTGGCCATAGTCGCGGAAATAGGCCGACGTTAAAGAAACAAAACACACACACACAAGTATAAGATTTGATTTATTTTTAGCTTTTATTTTTTTAAATTCGCTAATCGGGATATCACCCCTTATTTATCCCCTACCCCCTGAAACGATCTAACCCAAAAACAGATCGAAACGTTTCTTTGTCGGGTGCCAACTTGATAACAAATCGGCGGTCCGGTACCAGGTAGTACGTTGTCACGACAGCTCCAAATGACATAAGATGTTATAAAATAGAGACTGGGTACAACCAACTAACAATTTATAGCCCTGGCCCATTTCTTCGATAATATAAGGGCAATGTATGTACATGTATTATCACCATAATTAGAACCGCAGACCGGTTTAGCTATAAGTAGACCTCGTCAGTACGGTATACTAACGGTATACTAACCACAGCACACCTGTAAGGTCGGCTATGGTAGCCAGCCTCCTTGAACACTGTGAGATGTACGACAGGGTTGACATCTCGGTGAGGAGCTTCCGGTGGCGAACATTTTGTGTGATTTCCGCACCAAGATGGCGACCCTGTCGTACCTCTTACAATGTTCTAGGAGCCTGGCTACCATAGCCGTTTTACTTTATGAATGTGTTCTCGCTGTAATCAGTATACCGTACTGACGAGCTACTAATTAGAACAAAACCGGTCTGCGGTTCTAATTATGGCGAGATTACATCCAGCCCTGAAAACCAAATTTGAAGATAATATCTCAATTAGATGGAAAGTTACTGCGCCTAATAACAGACAGAGGTACAGGCCCACAGACCGACCGACAGACAGACAAAAAAATGTGCGTTCCGGAATCAAGTTTGCTATATGTTGTGTGATTTTTTGCGCCGTTTAAGCAAAAACAAATCGAAATATCTGTCACCGATATTCCACCCCGACACATTCAACCCCTAATTTAATTTCCGCACAGAATACCATATTTTTCATGAAATTGAAAGTTTTCTAATAAACAAACGCTAAAACTTCGAACCGTTAGCTTGTAGGGTGCTAACTGTATACCAAATTTGAAGACGATATCTCAATTCGTTCTAAAGTTATCGTGGCTACAAACAAACAGTGGTACAGGCCGACAGACAAAAAAAATTTGTTCTCAAATTTAAGAAACGATGAAAGACGTCAATCTTAATATTGAGGGGGACATGCTTTGACATAAAACTCAACTCTGTCACATCAACCCCTTAAGGGTGGTGATAACAACCCTTATATTTTAAATAAGGAACATGGGTCAAGTGTTACATCATTTGAAAGCTCCTTCTTTTCTCAATTCAACACACTATTTGGAAGCTTCATCAACTCGCTTAAAAATTATTCGGAGTTGAAGATGCAAAAACGCATTTGACTCATTCCGATAAGAAAGGTGCTGATAGTCGATGTTTTGTTGGTTTGTAAACAAAAAATTGACTATCAGAACATTTCTTATCGGAATGAGAGAAATACGGTTTGTTATTTCAGTTTATC
Organism: Tillus elongatus; assembly: GCA_964006375.1. NCBI lineage: Eukaryota > Metazoa > Arthropoda > Insecta > Coleoptera > Cleridae > Tillus > Tillus elongatus. Next base: position 21,866,839 of record OZ023265.1, on the reverse strand, counting down.
GGTCGGTTTGATACTTGATAGTACTACCAAAAATTAATCCCATAATGGTGTATTCCGTAGAGGAAAGAGTTGAAATAATTACTGTTTATTTCAAAAACGATGACGATGCCAACCGTACCGCAAATTTGTTGGATGAACGACATCCGAATAGACATGTTAACAGAAAATACATTTTGGAGTTAGTTGCAAAGTTTCGACAAAGTGGTTCAGTAACCAACAAAAAACGGGATCCTGAACGTGAATTTCCGATTAAAAATGAGACTACTGAGATTGAAGTTTTAAGACAAATTGCTGCAAACCTAACTTTGAGCACAAGAAAATTGGCCACTGTTTCAAACATCAAAAGAAGAACTATTCAGCAACTATTGAAACATCATAAATTTGACCCGTATAAAATTCATTTTGTAACAACTGAATGAAGATAATTTTGATCGGCGGCTGGAGTTTTGTGAAGTTATGACTGCAAGAATAGCTGATAACGGGAACTTTCTGTTCAATATCTGTTTTTCAGACGAGTGTACGTTTTTATTAAACTCTACAGTCAATCGCCATAATTGTCGTTATCGGGCAGATAATAATCCAAGAAATTTTCACGAAGTCCACACTCAAACTCCATAGAAATTGAATGTCTGGACTGGCATTTTTGGAGACCGTTCAATCGAACAATTTTTCTTGATGGCAATTTGAGTGGCGAAACGTATTTGGAGTTACTAGAAGATATCGTTTACCCTCTACTAATTGACATTGTTGAAAATGATGATCGCTATCAAGAAAATCAATTAGTGTTTCAACAAGATGGAGCTCCTTCACATTTTTCACAACGTGTTAGGGAGTTTTTGAACAGAGAGTTTCCAGGACAATGGATTGGGCGTAGAGGTGCTATTGAGTGGCCCCCTAGATCACAGGATTTAACTCCTTTAGACTTCTTTCTATGGGGCCATTTAAAGAGTAGAATTTACGCAACAGAACCGGAGTCTCTGGAATAATTACGACGACGTATTGTTGAAGAATGCCCTCTAATAACTCCACAAATGCTCCAGAATGTCAGAGCTCGTTGTGAACAAAATTTGTACTTTTGTATGGAACCTGGTGGTCAACAATTTGAACACTTACTTAACTGACTAAACATTTTTGAACGTCTGGTTTTGTTTTTTAGTTTTTTTAATCAAAAATTGACTAATTAGTGCATTTCTTATCACAGTGAATGAAACACGTTCTTGAAACTCCAACTGTGAATAATTTTTAAACGAGTTGATAAAACTTTTAAAAAAATTAGTGTGCTGAATTCAGAAAATAAAGAGCTTTCAAACACATGTTCCCTATTTAAAATAGAAGGGTTGTTATCACCACCCTTAAGGGGTTGATGTGACAGAGTTGAGTTTTATGTCAAAGCATGTCCCCCTCAATATTAAGATTGGCGTCTTTCATCGTTTCTTAAAAAAAATTCTCTGGGCGCAAATCGGTCTGTTTCGTTTTCAATGCGCCAGCCTATATTATATATCTACAAAAATATTTAACTGAATTGTTCTTTATTATACACACATATTATATATTATATATTATCTACATAAATGCTATGAATAAAACAAAATTTGAAGACCAATGCTTAACTGCTTGCATAACTTAAATGCCATAATTCTATAGCTAGTATATGCAACACTTTTAACGGAGTGTCGTTTCGAATTGCAGCAACAGGTAACAAGCCAGCGCAAATAATCTCTAGCAACTTATAGTACTTATATTATACTTCATTAATTACTTTCTTTTTAGCGAATTTTTCGTAAAACGAAAAATTCACTAATGGGGAGATCTGTATATATATATATATATATATATATATATATATATATATATATATATATATATATATATATATATATATATATATATATATATATATCGTATCGATCAAAAAATACTGGACCGATTTTAATGAAATTTGGTACGTACCTTTGTTTTGTAAGTGGCTTGGATTAGTTCGTTAGCCGAACGAGTTTTTAAGGGAAAAATTTGGGTTTTCTTTTTTTTAGGCTTACAGCCTAAATACTATCGTACCGTGGGTGTCGACAAGGAGGAAAGAGGCAACTTGTTAATTCTGGACTTGAAGGTTTGGAGGTTCGGAGGAGAAGGAAAAACATGTGCCGGCAAAGAATTCCATAGCTTGGAAGTCCTCGGGACAAAAGAGCGAGCATAACAGGATGTTCTATGTCTGGAGACCTGGACAGTAAAAGGGTGCATTCGCTCTGTTCCCCTGGTAGATCTGTTGGGGGCAGCAGGTGGAGGAACTATGGAAGAAAGCTCCTCTGAGCAGTGCCCGTGCAGATATCTATAAAAGAGAGAGGGGTCACCAACGGCACGTCGGTGGGCAAGGGATGGCAGCCTTTGGGTGAGTGTAGGGTAACCGATGAGACGTATAGCTCTCTTCTGAATGTAGTCCAGGATAGCGAGTGTAGAAGCGGCTGCGGCACCCCAGATGTGGGAGCAGTATTCGAGGTTTGGCCTTATTTGTGAAGTATATAAGGTATAGAGATTAGCTGGTGAAAAGTATTTGCGAGCCCGCAAGAGGAAGCCTAATTTCTCAGCAGCCGATTCTGCAATTGAAGTGACATGTTGGTGCCAATTGAGACCTCGATCCACAGAAATGCCAACAAGTGAAAAGGACTCATTACTTTGGATAACTTGGTTGTTCCTTGTGATGGGTCTAGGGCTGGTGTATCTCTTATGAGTAAGACAGCAAGACTGAGTTTTGGTGGTGTTGAATTGTACAAGTTTTCTACTTCCCCAGTCTAATATTTTTTGGAGATCCACGGAGACAGAATCCTCCATGAGTCTGCCATCCTCATATAGTTGGGCTAAAGAAACAGTCTTAGGATATTGTATATCTGAGTGGAGGGTGCTGTCGTCCGCGTAACTGTGAATTGGGTTGGATGTGCTAGAGAGGAGATCATTGATGTGGAGAAGAAACAAAGTAGGGGATAAAGCTGAACCTTGAGGAACTCCTGCATTAATTGGGTATAGTTTAGAGGAATGGCCATCCACGACAACAGAAATGCTCCGGTTGGAGAGGAAATCTGCTGTCCAGGTACACAGTTTTGGTGGTAGGCCATAGGCCGGGAGTTTATTAAGCAGCGCTGCGTGCCAGACCTGGTAGAATGCTTTGGATATATCTAGAGCGACAATCTGGGATTCACCGTGTAGTTCCATAGACTTGTACCAAGCATGGGTGACAGAGGAAAGGAGGTGGGCAGTTGATCTGCGCTGACGGAATCCATACTGCCTATCGTGAATTAGACTGTGTTTTTCAAGAAATTTTAGTAATTCGGTGTTTATATACTTTTCCATCACTTTAGAGACGACTTAAAGGAGAGAAATAGGCCTGTAGTTGCTAGGAAGCGCTTTGGATCCTTTTTTGGGGACGGGTTGTACTCGAGCAGTTTTCCAGTTACTAGGGAATATGCCTCTATTGTAAGATGTCTGAAACAGACGAGTCAGGACAGGAGCAAGTTCTGGTGCGCATTTTCTGAGAACAATTGCTGGGATATCGTCGAGGCCAGAGGCTTTCTTGGTATTAAGAGAAGAGAGCATCTTTCGTACCTTTTTAGTTTTGAAAATGATATCCGTCATTTTGTGCGCGACATTCGGGACTGTTGGTGGTTGAACATTTGGTGGTGGTTTGAGAGTAGAATTGGCGGCGAAAAGTTCAGCCTTGCCCAGGGCGGTAGAAACAATGTCGTCTCCTGAGACAAGAGGTGGGAACGTGCCCTTGCAGAAATTATTCCCAATAGATTTAGCAAGAGTCCAGAAGGGTTTGCTGCCGTTGGAGCTTAAAAGGACTTTGTTTTTGATGTGGTTATTAAAAGAGTTTTTTGCCTCAGAAAGAATGCGGACATAGCGGTTTCTTGCGTCGTTAAATGCTTGACGGTTTTCTTGACTGGGATTGTGTAGAAGCGTTTTGTGAGCTTTGACCTTTTCAAGTCTGGCCTTGTCGCAGGATTTAGAGAACCAGGGCTTTTGAGTGGCTGAAGAGGTTTTCTGTGTACGTGGGATAAATAATTCCATGCCAGCTTGAATAATTTCGGTGACGTTTTGTGAGATATCAGAGGGGTCAGGATGAGAGAAGCAGACAGACGCCCATGGAAATGAGGAAAAGTGATCCCGCATTTCGTCCCAGTTTGCGGAGTTGTAGTGCCAAACGATACGTGGGTGTGATGACTGTGTGACCTCGGGTTGCATTGTGCAGGTAGCAGTGACCATGCCGTGGTCTGAACGACCAAGGGGGCGGTGACTGATACCTTGTAGCATTCAGGGTTTGTAGTAAGAAGGAGATCCAAGGGATTTGAGCTGTGTGTTGGGATGCGAGGAAAGTAAGTAGGTTGCTGAACCATATTGGCTAAAGAATTGCTGACTGCAAAGGCTTCCGCTGCTCTCCCTTGTGGATCGGTTTTGGAAGATCCTAGCCATTCCTTATTATGGACATTGAAGTCACCAAGAATAGTGACCTCGGAGGAAGGATATTCAGAAATCAGATGGTCGATTTTTTCAGAAAGGTAGTCAAAGAGCTGGACAAAGTTGTTGTCAGAAAGTGACCGGTAAATGCAACAGATGAATTTAGTTGCAGCCCTGAGAGAGAGTTTTATCCATAGAATGTCTTTTCTTCCAGCTTCTAAATTGGGAAGTCTGGTGCAGGGTAGATTGCTACGGACGTATACGCACACGCCTCCGTGCAATCTAAAGGAAGTAAGGAGCTCGTACCCCGAGAAATTAAGATGATTAGTGGATGTTTTGGCACTGATTTGGGTTTCGGTGAGAAAGAGGAGTTGGGGCCTATTAGCCTGGTGGACGGAAATCAGGTTAGAATTTAGGCCACATATATTGGAGAAGGATATGTTAAATCTTGATGTTGGCGCCCCCTGTACACCCCTCTCCCGGAGATCCGAGTGGAGGGGTATTTTACTTCCGGAATTTTTTGTACAAGGAGGAGCCATCATCATTTTTGTTTATAAGGGAAACCGACTTATACACCAGAACCGGAAACGTCCGTTGGAACTTCACCGGCCCCTTGATGCATGGGGTGGTACCTCCTCGGGCGTGAAAAAAATCCTCTACTATCACGTAAAGGAAATTTCCACTACCACCTGCTAGTTGCTGTATCCCTAGCCAGGGGCCCTTACAGGGTGCTACCGTCCGGGACAGACGGATCCTGGTTTTTTAACGTGGTTGTTACTCTACCCCCTCCTCCTTTTTCACCCGGGCTTGGGACCGGCGATGGCGGAGTTCTTTCGGAAAATGTTTGTATCACCAAAGATAACAGAGCTATGATAACCAAATTTGGCACATACCTTTCTACTATGAAACTTACAACACATGCCGAAATTCAGATCTCTAAGTTGAAAGAAACAAAAGTTATAGGCATTTTAAGAAAAAAAATTGGGTGCCACTGGTGATCTGAGGAAAGCACAACAATAAAATATTTTGTATGACCAACGAAAGTAATTGAATATTACATACAACGATTAAATTTTCTTAACGCAAAATGGTCAAGAAGTAGCAGAAACAATATTTTGAAATTTTTTTCATTTGTCTTCTTAAAACGTCAAAGTCGCGATTTGAAACGTCAAAATTTGCAACTTTCAGACAACGAATTTGAAACAAATACGGATTATGTGGATGATATATCGTACTAAGTGTCTTTTACAAAGCCTTAAGCTTCAGCTTCAACCATCATTGTCCTTCATTTTACTAAAATATTTTCGGAAAAACAATTTCAAATAGATCCTCTTTCTGATGCTTCGGCAGTAGTTTCAGCTATAGAGTTAATGGTTTAATAGTCTATATTTTAGCAAATTTTTATTTTTATCTTGGCCGGTGGGGTTTTTGGGTAACTTGCTTGGATAAGTTCGTTCGGCAGGAAAGTCAGACCAATTTTTTTGGGAAAATTTTAAATGTATGTTCAGGGGTTTTTTGGACTTTTTCAAACAAAAAGTTAGATTGATGAAATACGGTAGATTGTTTCTGCTATAAAGGTTACACTATCTACTAAATTTGAAGTACCTACTTGTTAAAAAAAAGCTTAACATTAAAAACAGTTGTAGGAAAATTCGCTACCATAACGCACTTGCAGCGACCAGAGTCGTTTGTATAAAAAAACTGTTTAAACAGCAATTGACAGGTTTTTCAAGTTTTAATTCCAGAGTCTAGCCATTCTTTCGTGAAATCTTTGAATAAACAGTGGTAAAGATATTGAATTTCCAAATCAGTGCTGGTGCAACGGTGCAATGTATAATATGAAAGAATAAGGAACGGGATATGTGAGGGTGCAGCCCTTCGGGATTTCAGCATAGTGTTATAGGCACATAGTGCGTACAGCTTGGGGAATTGGCATATGCATATTATCCAGCACGGCAAACACTATGAAACACCACTTTAATAATACATATAACACCAATACCCATGATTCATCACTAGTTTACACTATACTGTCACTGATATTCACTTGTCTATTTACACTGCTGATTTGTTGTTTGAGTTTGGCGTATGTCTCTCTTTGATGTGACCCTACGAATGCGAAATAGTAAAATATTTTTATTCAAATTTAGTGAATTTTCTTTAAAAAATTCGCTAATGAGGAGAACCCGACTTTTTAATTTCGGCCAAGCCAATCTAAACTAAAATATCTCTGTTTACGTGACACTTCCGGTTCTACCGGAAGTGTACATCAACTTCGTTATTTTAAATACAATTTTTGATATAATTTTGATTTTACTCGTAATTTAAGGTAGACTTTCACTAGCATATTATGTGTCTAAAATTAACTATTTTCAAAATATTTCGTTTTTTCGAAAATTTTTGCAGAATCAGTTATACTTTATATCTGATAAGCTGAAGTAAAAATAAGCTACATGGGTACTGCAAGCACAAATACTGCAAGCACGGGTACCGCAATCACGGTTACTGTAAGGACTGGTACTGTAAGCACGGGTACTGTAAGAACGGGTACTGTAAGCACGGGTACTGTAAGAACGGGTACTGTAAGCACGGGTACTGTAAGCACGGGTGCTGTAAGCACGGATGCTGTAAGCACGAGTACTGTAAGCATGGGTACTGCAAGCTCAAATGCTGCAAGTACGGGTACTGTAGGCATGGGTACTGTAAGCACGGGTACTGCAAGCACGGGTACTGTAAGCACAGGTACTCCGAGCACGGGTACTGCAAGCACAAATACTATAACTAACAGTACAAGAACAAGAACATGCACTTTCAGTACCCGTGCTTGCAGTATTTGCGCTTGCAGTACCCATACTTGTAGTACTGCAAGCACGTAGTAAAAATTAATTTCAATTATATGATAATTTACAAACAGCAAGTTTCTCTCTTCAATATAATACATCCCTTTTCATGCTAATGGGGTGAAGCATTGGCAACACATCAGCTGTCATATGTTTATGTTTATTTACTTATTTTATCTCTATTAATATATATATATATATATATATATATATATATATATATATATATATATATATATATATATATATATATATATATAATATTTTATAGAATCAAATGATAAAAGTGCTGTATAACATTTCCTATATGTCTCTCCGGCATATATAACATATATAAGTAATATATTGTATATCTCGATACATAAAAATGTATCATTGCTAATAAATTCAAACAAAATTCGTTTACCATATAGTTGAAATTCCCATAATGGGACAAAATGCCTTCAAAGTTTGGTTAGTTTGCCTTGCCATTGGGAATTGTGGCTTATAGGTGAAAAAAATAGAGCAAAATTAACTTTCAGGACAATAATGCAGTCCATATTAACCTAATTTTGCGGTATCCATCTTGATTGTATTGGAAAATTACAAGCGACTTTTTGTTGAATCTAGTGTATTCAAATTTGATATCGAAAAAAATATAAAATAATGATTCTATACAATGAGGATACGATAGTTTTGTGTTGTTTACATCACGAATCCTCAAAATTAAAATTTCAAGAATTTTAAATAATTCTTAATTTTAACTAACCCTACTTTTTACAGAGGCGCTCGAATTTTATCGAAGTATCATAATCTTGTTAACAGAAAAAACGTAACCGCAGTGGCTTTTTTCTTTATACAGTGCGAATCACCTTTATCATTGATCCAAATATTTAAAGTATGTTCTTTGATGATTCAACATCCTGTCCTTTTTTAACAAAGATGGATTTACCTAGTTGCTAATATCCACTGTTTTTTATAGTTTATATATACATAACAATAGAGCCTACAGAATAATGTCATATGCTCAGTTCTTTGTTAGAAACGTCTAGCACTCGGTGCCTAGATGACGGATTCAAGTAAAGCGTTGCACGAATTTACCAATATATTACGTCCATTGGCCTAATGTGTAATGAAAATGCAATAAATATAACTAAAATGCGTTGGTCGAAATGCCTTGCTGAACCTATTATTGACTTCCATATCGCTTTGAGTTTATTGCCCACATTGGTAATATACACTTAAATTTTACTTGACAATGACCTGTGGTGAATTGGTCGCTGACCTAATGTTAGGGCGATCTTACGTCAATTTGACTATAAATGTTGCTTGAACTTCGTTATGATGTATAATCAAATATTAAAAACCAGAGAGAAGTATGACTTTTCATTGAAAAATGTTGAATATGTATATATATATATATATATATATATATATATATATATATATATATATATATATATATATATATATATATATATCCTAACATATTATATTTATTATGTTATTTTTATACTTTTATTTTTATTTATTTTTTTTTTAATTATTTTTTTAAGAAAATAGACCGGGATATTTGCACCTAGGAACCCGTCAAGGCTTAAATCACACACTGAAATGAGTCACAGAAAATAAGGTTTGAACATTAAGACAGAGAGAAGGATACTTAAGAATATAGTTACATACAATTATTACATACAACACACTACGTACTTATCTAATGTGCTCACAGACTATTAAAATTATTATTTTTTATTATATTATATATTTACGGTAGACATTACTATTCAGATATACAGCGCCTCCGTGGCTGTGCGGGAAAGTCGATTTAGACTTTCCAATACGGACTCGGGGGACGACGGTTCGAGCCTCACCGGCGGCGGATGATTTTTCAAAATCACTGTCGTCGTTGAGATTGAGCTCAAGGTGGAGGGTAGGTTAGTTTAGATGAGCAAAAAGGGTCAGCAATGGCCTAATTGCCAATAAGCATCTTACTGAGGAGATCTCAACTTTTGAATTTTGAAAAAAATTCTTCAAATGAGCGCTATTTAGGACCCCTGGAACCCAAATCCGAGGTCGGTTTCAGACTTTATATGTTTATATATATATATATATATATATATATATATATATATATATATATATATATATATATATATATATATATATATATATATATACATATATATATATATATATATATATATATATATATATATATATATATATATATATATATATATATATATATATATATATATATGTTTATATATTTATGTGTCACACCTATAACTAAAAAAATAATGCACCGATTCTGATAAAATTAGGTGAGTACCTTCCTTTCGCGAGTGGCTTGGATAAGTTCGTTAGCCAGAAAAATCCGCCGAGGGTTTCCCGGAAAATTTTGTATTTTCTTTCAAAAAAAAGAATCGAAAAAAAATTATATCTCCAGAATTAACTAAGTAAGGGCAACGAAATTTGTTACACGGGTTTATATCATTATAGGTAAGCTACCTACTTAAACTTAGCGCTGTAGGTTAAAAGGCAAACAAGTTACAGGCATTTAAAGAGAAATTAATTTGGGTTTTCCTTAAAACGTCAAAGTCGCGATTTTTAAACGTCAAAATTGTTAATATTTAGGCAATGAACCTGAAAGTAATATGATCTATGGAAGGAAAATGTCTCAAGATCAATGTTTTACAAAGCCTGAGCTCTTAGTTTCAATCGTCATTGTCCTTTATTTTACTAAAATATTCCCAGAAAATTCATTTCAAATAGACCCTTTCTCTGATGCTTTAGCAGTAGTGTTGGCTATAGAGTTTATCGTTTAATGGTATATCATTTTTATCGAATTTTCGTAAAAAATCATTAAAGCGCAATATATCCGTTATTATGCAAGTTACGAAAAAAATTTGGATACATTAATTGTAGGGTGTCTTAAGCTACATCTTAAAAAATATTTCCACAATTACAGGGTGGCCCATAAGTCGTTGGTGATTTAAATTTTCTTTTTTTTTAGTGAATTTTTTTAATCGAATACGCCCTATGTTATTGCATTTTTGTATTTTCCATCGAAATATAATACATCTTTGTAAGAAAAGAAATTCGGGATGCAGCAAGTGCGTTATGGTAGCGAATTTTCATTAAATGCTTGAAATTTTGAATCAATTTGCTATTAGCCTATAAGGTTGACCAGAAAACCAGTTTTTTCGGGAACAATTTAAGTTTACTTTCGGAAATTTTTGTAAATTTTCAAACAATAAAGTTATTTTGATGAAACATGGCACATTGTTTCTAATATATAGATTATACTAGTAACCAAATTTGGTGCCTGCTTTCTTAAAAGAACATTTTTGCTATTAAAAACGTGTTTATGAAAATTCACTACCATAGCGCACTTGCTGCGTTCAGAGTTTTTTACTATACAGATATATTGTCTCGCACTTATATTTTTAAATTTATTTCGTTAAAAAAATTGCTAATTGCGTTATTCATAAGGTATTTATTTATGCTCGGTAAATTTGTAACATTTGTTGGAAATTCTACATGCCGGTTGAGAATTGTGACATGTTCAGATCATTGTAGAGTATTTTTGACATCAGAAAATTATGTGATTTTGGTCTCTTAGCTAGTTTCCAACGCAGTCACAATACGCGTTCCGCCTTAAGCCAATTTTGGTAGGATGGGCCGGGTATCTTTCATGGTTAGTTTTCAATCTAGTCAACGTAGTACAATAAAATCTGTTGTCGCTATGTGATTGATTTATTGCCAACAGAAGTGAAGTATGAATTAAGGTGTAAGAATTTGATGAACTGTTGGCAAAAAATTTCCATTCTCTTTCCCATAGTAAAGTGATGTGTGGGTTAGCTTGTTTCTTTAGATCAGTGTAATGGATTTGCCAAGCAAATCGGGACTCTTCTCCAGCCGTTGATTGTTTAGCCAACCCATCTGCTTCTTCATTGCCATGCACGCCAATGTGTCATATCACCCATAGGAAAACCACCTCAGAGTTTCTTGATATTTGATAAAGTAACCACAAGATATTAGACAGTGTACAGTTCTAATTGTGTTTAATTTTTCCATGGTTATGCCCCATTGTTGCCGACTGGGAGTCACTTATGGTCAAAATCCCAGGCATTTTACATTCCAAAAGAAGGGTATAAAGCGCGCTGAAATTTGAACAAAAGTTGCTCTGTATATAGTACAAGATTATATGCGATAAGAATGGCACTCAAGTGGGTACTTGAAAATAAAATTTCCCGAACTATGATCATAACAAAGATAATTAGGCAAAAGCTCTAGATACTTACTTTTAAGAACAAGTAAATTAATTATTATGCCTACTCCTTAAAACGGTGGATAAAGGAAGGTTGGGTTGCTCAGGAAAATTTGTTATCCGGGAAAATTTTTAGTTTCCATTTGGAAAGTTATTTATATAGAACAAAGTTATTGCAACCAGATTTGGTGCATGAATTGTTCTTATGTGATGTGTGATACCAAGTTTCAGATCTGTAAGTCCAAACAAAAAAAAGTTTGAAATATTACGACAAACAGGCCGAATAGCTCAGTTCGCGAGGTGAGTAACCTCTAGAATCGGACTAGGTGGTCGCAGGTTCGAATCCCGTATTTCGACAGTCGGTCTTTTTCACTCGAATGTGGAAAGGCTTGCCTCTGATGAGTTACGGGTGGTGTCCTTTGTCTATATGTGTATGTAAGCTCCCGGCGCACAAGTCTAAGACTTCTGGGTGCGGCATTTGGTTACGGTGGTGTTATTATTAGTATTTTGGTGGCACTGAAGTCCAAGAAATTCGCTAAAAAGGACATAAGAGCAAAATATTATGTGTGTTTAACTAAATCTATTTAATATAACAGACAAAGATTAAGTTTTAAGTTTAAGTACCTGAAGACCTTAAAATTTTAATACGTTCTCTTCTAAAAATCTCAAAATGGCGATTGAAAAGTCAGAATTAGTGGTTTTTACACAAAGATTCTGAAATGAATGCGGGTTATAGCAAATAAATATTGCAAAATATATGTTTAACATGGTCTTGAATTTATGTTTCAATATCTATTGTTATTCGTCTGACTACCATATTTGTAGAAAATTAATTTGGGATAGGCCCTCTGTGCGTTGTTTTGGCAGCTTAAATTATAGTTTTCCATTTTAACGTGTTGTATTTTTTAATTCACAAAATAAATATTTTAAAAAATTCCTGTATTCAGTACATCAATTTATAAGCTGATGAACTTTTTATAAAAGTATTTTAAAGTCGCAAAAAACTTTTTGTTTCTTCAGTAGACGAAATTAGCGTAACTACTTAGGCGTTTAACTCTGTTGTTAAACATGCTTTGCTTCAGCACTATGATTACAATATTTTTACAGGTATAAATGTATAACATGAAACTATTTTCTTTGAATTTAATTTTCTATGAAATGAAATTTAAAGAAATCCATTGTCCAGATATTTCGTACATTTGAAATTCAAATATATATTTTTTTGTTAACACATACGTGATCCGCCAAAAATACGCAGAGGTTGCTTGATATAACCAACCATGTAGCTACAAACAGAAGGAAGTTAGCAATAGTGCCAGCCTCGTTTAAAACAGACAGAATCTGTAAAATTTCATATGAAATTGACAGAATACAAAATCGTTTCGGGTAGTTGAAAACGTTTGAAATTTTGTGTAAAATCGCACGTGACGCTACTTTACAAAAGAATATGGTAGTTAAATTTTCCCAGTTTAGAAAAGAATAACTTTCTTATCATTCTGAAACTTTGAATCTGGCAACACTGTATCTATTAATATATGTTTATGAAATAAGTTACGTCATACGAACCCTGTCATGGTTAAAAATGAGAGCAATCTGATATGAAACGGGTATTATTAAAAAAGAAATATTTTCTATGAAAACATTGTATCTTTGAAAATTATAAAACTATTTATCTTTGGTATTCCCAGTTATTTAAATTTAACAATTTCTATGAAGATTCGCTACCATAACGTTCTTACTACTACTTCACTATTTTAGATTGATAGTTTTTCAGTTAAAATTCACATAGTCTAAAAAACTTCTGGACGCAGCAAGTGCGTTATGGTAGTGAATTTTTATAAAAATGTTTTAATTGAAAATATGTATGTTTTCTTTTTAAGAAAGCAGGCATCAATTTTGGTTACCAGTATAACCTATATAGTAAAAACAATGTGCCATGTTTCATAAAAATAACTTTATTGTGTCAAAATGTACAAAAATTTTCGAAAGTAAACTTAAAGTATTCCCGGAAAAACTCGTTTCTTGGTCAGCCTTATAGGTTAATAGCAAGTTGGGCTATTCAAATATGAAGCATTTGATCAAAATTCGCTACCATAACGCACTTGCTGCATCCAGAATTTCTTTTCTTACAAACATGCATTATATTTCAATGGAAAATGCAAAAATGCAATAACATAAGGCGTGTTTAATTTTAAAAAAAAATTAGTATAACCAACGACTTATGGGCCACCCTGTGATTGTAGAAATATTTTTTAAGATGTAGCTCAAGACAGCCTTTAATTAATATATACAATTTTTTTTCATATCTTGTGTAATAACGGATATATTGTGCTTTATTGATTTTTTACGAAAATTCGACAAAAATTATATACCATTAAACGATAAACTCTATAGCTAAGGTTACTGCCAAGCATCAGAGAAAGGGTCTATTTGAAATAAATTTTCTGGAAACATTTTAGTAAAATGAAGGACAATGGCGGCTGAAACTAAGACTTCAGGGTTTATAAAACATCCTACTTGAGACATTTGATTTCCATAGCCCGTATTAGATTCAAGTTATTTGCATAAATGTTGCCGATTTTGTCGTTTTAAATCGCAACTTTGACGTTTTGAGGAAAACCCCAATTTATTTTTCTTTAAATGCCTATAACTTTTTTGTCTTTTGCCCTTCATAGCTAAATTTTGGTAGGTAACTTACCTATAAGGATATAAATGTACCAAATTTGGTTGTCCTTACTTTGTTAATTCCGGGGATATAAATTTTTTTCGAAAAAAAAAAACACAAAATTTTACGGGAAAACCTGTGCAGACTTTCCTGGCTAACGAACGGCCAAGCCATTTGCAAAAGGAATTTATTCACCAAATTTAATCAAGATCGGCCCATTATTTTTTGAGTTATCGATGTGATACATACATACATATATATATATATATATATATATATATATATATATATATATATATATATATATATATATATATATATATATATATATATATATATATATATATATATATATATATATATATATATATATAAATTGAAACTGACCCCGGATATGTGTTCTGGGGAGCCTAATTAGCGCTCATTTGAAGAATTTTTTTCAAAATTCAAAAGTCGGGATCTCATCATTATTGAATTTTTTTCAAGAAAATTCACTAAAAGTCTTCTCTGTGTATTTTTTTTTTGCGAATCAATATTTTACGAACCATTTTTAAACACATAATATGGCAAATATAATGTTCAGAAAATAATCATATCGGGTATATGCTCAAAATTACACCATTTTTGTTCTAGCGTATAGCACAGTTGTCTAAGCCGAACTTACCGAAGTGGAAGGTCTCTCATAAGTCTGCAAGATCGATCCATATTATATCTCATTGGAAGTCATTCAAGATCTGTTGTAAAGATGCGAAACTGTCAAAGTTTTTCAATCTTGGAAATAATAACTCGTGAAAGTTGGAGGACATTTAAATTCAGAACTTCTATAAAAGCGTTTTATTTTCCAATATTTGAACTCGGCATGTCGGGATGGAATATCAATAAAGCTCTGCGGAGAGCTCAAAACATTTCAAATTGGAGGACGATTCTGAACTAAATTCGTGTCAACTGTCTACACAGGATGGTTTAAAGGAATTTAGCTTTTGAATTTCAGCAAGTAAAATATACTTTTTTTTAATTCATTTTATTTAAACTAAAAAATCCCGACTTATAAACAAAAATAAAAGCATCGACGCATTTTTGTAGTAAATTTTAATACAAATTTTATGAAATAGGAATAAATATAAAGTTATGTAACTGGTAGGAACCTTTGAAAGTTGTTATTATTAATTGTTACGTAAAAAAAAGAAAGAATATCATACAATGTGATTTTCTTTTACCAACATCGTTATTTGACAAAAATTTTAAGTAGATATAAACTCAAAAAGGGGTGAATTAAGGGCGGGTTATCTTTTTAATTATTTGATTTTTTTAAACCCCCTAATTAAAAGTTAAAATCCATCAATTTTATAATAAATTAAATTTTCTATCTTTTTCTCCTCTAATCAATTTTTCTACAAACTACCCGTTTTTGGGGAAATTGAGATTTTAAAAATTGAGACCAAAACAAAATTATGCCCCTTGAAGACTTTATTAGACACTAACATATCTGGAATTTAACAAACGCTATTAAAAACTAATAGCTTAAAAAAACATAAAAACACTAAAGATATTGTTAAAAATGATTTCCATTTCCTCTCACTCATAACTGCACCCTTCGTCGAAAATTAAAGTCGACAATGTTAAGTAATTGGATGTCACTTTTAATAATATTCCACTTATTATTGATGCGAATCCGCAAATCTTCCGTAATTTGAACTGCTGTTAAATACACAGCCCCCCGGAAAAAAGTCACATTTATTTAAGTCTGGTGATTGTGCTGGCCAATGTTGAGGGCAATTAATTCCACGACCTATTCATCCACTTGGAAACTGTTCGTTTAAAAATCCACGAACATTTGTAGTGAAATGTGGTGGCGCCCCATCATGCATAAACCACGTTTCACTGCGCAGTTGTAAGGACAGCTCCTCCAGTAGCTGAGGGAGAGCATTTTGCAAGAAAAGCAAATATGATGCGCCGTTTAAGCGGTTTGATAAAATAAGCGGGTCAACCAAATGTACTCCAACAATACCTGTCCACACATTTATTTTAAATTCTCTTTGGAAATGGTGGGTTGCTGTAGCATGTGGATTTACATCAGAATATTCGTGGCAGTTATGCACGTTCGTAATCCCTCTGCTTGTAAAGCAGGCTTGATCCGTAAAAAGATGGTCTTGGAAAAATCAATGTTCTGATGTAAGATGAAATTACAAAAAAAACAGTCTTGCCTCTAAATCCTGCGGTAGCACTTCTTGCACTTTTTGAAAGTGATAGGGATGCAGCAGATTGCGTTGGATAATTCTATGGAACGTCGGCTGTGTTATATGAAACTGCCTGGATAGTCGTCTGGTGCTGGTTTGAGTCTCTCTTTCTACACTGTCTAGACGACGCTCTTCATTTTCATGCACTGCACGAACGCGCCCTCCAGCATTTTTTTATGAAAAAGGAACCCGTGTCCAGAGCTCTACGTTCAACATTGGCAAACGTTTGACTATGTGGTATATTACAATTAGGAAATCTTCTTCGATATACCTCTACACTTCTGCGGAAATTACCCTCGCAAAACCCTAATACCATAAGCATGTCAAGTTGTTCATTAACCGAGAATTTTCCAGCCATTTTAAGCAACAAATGATTATTACAAAAGAAAACAAGAAACACAAGACAATAATTATTGTAAAACTTAATAAATGTAAGTAATGCCAGATTTGAAAACAACTATAACCTAGCAACAGATGACTTGCAGAGCATCCAAGGCATCCCTTATGAAACTTTAATGTTTAATAAAATCTTCAAGGGACATAGTTTTGTTTTGATCTCAATTCTAAAATCTCAATTTTCTCAAAAACAGGGTGGTTTGTCGAAAGCTTGACAAGAAGAGAAAAGGATAGAACATTTAGTTTGCTATAAAATTGATGGGCTTTCGCTTTTAATTAGGTTAGGGTTAAAAAAAACAAATAATTAAAATGGTGACCCACCCCTAATTCACCCCTTTTTGAGTTTATATCTATTACAAATTTCTGACAAATAACGATGTTGATAAAATAAAACCATCTACCAAATTTGGTTGTTTTATGTTAAGGCACTCCTGCAAGACAGCTGTTTCTTGTAATTGTTAAAGAATCTTCCGAGGTCAATATCTCACCAACCATGGGCTTCAGAGACAAATTTTATATAAAAAATCAGCATGTTTTGAGGTTCTTTACACGCATACATTATATGTCCCTTGCGTTGTGAATCACCCTATATATATATATATATATATATATATATATATATATATATATATATATATATATATATATATATATATATAGGATGACTCACAAACTGTATGGGAATGTATTGCTATCTCCGTTATTATTAGAGATAGGGAGACGGTTCAATTAGCAATATTTTGTAGCATTTCATGATAGTCCCTGGTATGACTTGTATTTTGCCTTGCCTCTTTTCGTTTTCGAGTTATTTTGAAAAAAACAAAATTTGTCGATTTTTTCTTCTTCAATATCTAAGTAGGCGTTGATCTGACATGTCTAAGGCTTCCACATTATCAGGAAACTTTTTACAGAGTAATCTTTTTGTGCTATTCTCAACTTTGGATTGTCATTTGTTTTTAGCTACAGGTATCAACGTTTGTTTTACTATTCCAGCAATATTGGATTTTTTGCTCATGTGATATCCTGTGAAAAGAGCTTTCCAATGATGTATAACATGCTTGAGAAATCTTGTAACTGCACTGACAATTTTGAGAAACACCGTTTTGAGGATTGTAGGCTATGAAATCCAATGCCAGAAAAGAAATGACAAAAAAAGTGTTCAAAAAGCAGTTGGCCATGGAGTCTAACAATAAACTTATACTTTTAACATAATTTTCCGTAATGATTCACGATTTAAAAAAAAGGAACTTTGAGCACATCAATGAATCGGCCCATTATTACAAATATTTTACATTACAACATTATCCTGAAAAAATTCATATCAAAACAACTACCTGGAAAGACGACAACCAAACACCAAAATATTTCGCAGGATAGTGACCAATCTATTGAACGACGGTAGCTTCCACGCAAAGAAACTACCAATGCCTAGAAATGAAGAAAGAAATAATGCCGTCTTACAGGTTTCAAACGAAACCCTCCGCAATCTGTTCGGTTTTATGGTGGACAAATTAATGTTCCAAAAAGTACGGTATTAAAACAAAGTCATTACCATCCATACAAACCAATACTCGTACAAGGCTTAAATGTTGACGATTATCCTAATCCAGATTTACAAATTGTGATCTGTATAATCGCCATAATAGGCATTATTGGGCAAATGACAATCCCCATCTAAAGGAAGACAGACCATTGCAAGACAGATTTGGTATTAATGTTTGGTGCGGCATTACTTCTTTTTATTTGTAGATTAGACAGTTAATTTTTAAAAAATTCAGGTAACTTCATTGTTGGTCCTTTCTTCTTTGAAAATAATTTAACTGGGGAAAGGTATCTTAATCTATTGAGAACTGATATCTTACCAAGAATCGTCAAAGAATTTTTGTACCAAAATTTTAATAATCGTGTCATTTGTAACAATGGGCCGGTTCATTGGTGTGCTCGAAGTCCTGATATAACATCCATGGATTTTAATTTTTGGGGTACTCTGAAGAATGATGTGTATTAATTCGATCCACCACAAAATCTCAATGAATTACGAAACAGAATCACGGAAGCTATAAATCGTATTAACCAAAACACCCTCATCAGAGTTTGCAGGCATGTTTCAAAAAGGTGTATAAGTGCATTGAACAAAACAGTGGCCATATTGAACAATTTTCTATTTAGTGTATTTTAAAGTTTCTATTAAATTATTTGTTGAGTTCTGTTTCTAATTGTGTTGTTTTGTGGATTTTAAGTCTTGCCAAGATAGATGCCTATGTAAGTCATATCTATAAAATGAAAATAGTGCAACTACCATTCAATTTAATGAATTTACTACAGGGAAGAAACTTAAACATATACAAATTGTTAATAGACCTGATAAAAGAAATTAGAATAAAAATATAAAATTGTCTGCATCGTATTAGAAATAAGAAATAATAATGTGTAATGTATATAACTTTAAAATATTAAATTTAACTCCTTCTGTATATACCACTGTGATATACCTGTGAATCCGTGGTCCGTCTTGTGTGTCTAAAAGTGGCCATGACAGACCCCTTGGTCCAAGTGTCCCCGTTTATAATCCCTAGTAAATAGATTAAAAAAAAGTGTAAACAGCTCAAAAAAAAAGAATATCCGTCGTATTTAAAACAAACAAAAGCACAGAAATATTGTATAAAAATATGCGAATGGTCTGACGACCGCAGCAATGAAAGAAGACAACACACAGACACGTGGATTTTAAGTTTCTATTTGTTATTGTCGGGTTTCGTTATTAAACTCTTTCACATAATATTACCTAGCATTATTACCTAATTAAGTATTGTAAATTAAATCACAATATTTTTTATCGTGAATCATTACGCAAAAGTTTATTAGAAGTAGAAGTCTATTGTTCGACTCCATCGCTTACTGCTCTTTGAACACTTTTTTTGTCATTTCTTTTCTGGTATTGGATTTCATAGCCTACTATCCTCAAAACGGGATTTCTCAAAATTGTCAGTGCAGTTACAAGATTTCTCAAGCATGTTGTACATCATTGGAAAGCTCTTTTCACAAGCTATCACATGAGCAAAAAATCCAATATAGCTGTCATAATAAAAACAAACGTTCATACCTGTAGCTCAAAAACAAATGACAATTCAAAGTTGAGAATAGCACAAGAAGATTACTCTGTAAAAAGTGTTCTGATAGTGTGCAAGTCTTAGACATGTCAGATCAACGCCTACTTAGATATTGAAGAAAAAATAAATCGACAAATTTTGATTTTTTCAAAATAACTGCAAAACAAAAAGAGGCAGGGCAAAATACAAGTCATATTTGGGACGAGTATGAAATTCTACAAAACACTGCTAATTTAACGGTCTCCCTATCTCTTATATCAACGGAAATAGCAATACATTCCCATCCAGTTTGGGACACACTGTATATATATATATATATATATATATATATATATATATATATATATATATATATATATATATATGTATGTATATCTGAAACTGATCTTGGTAATGGGTTTCAGAGCACCTGGTTTGCGATCAATTAAACAAGTTTTTTCAAAATTTAAAAATCGCGATCTCCTTATAAGCGATTTTTTCTACGAAACTTTGCTAAAATGAAAAACACCATAACATTTTCTGAATACCTAGTAAATTTATTTTATACATAACTGCATCATATTTTACCCGAAAAAGCTCTACACTGAAAAAAAAACAAGAAATCTAAATGCAAATAATACAGGCACCAATTTATTGTACATAACACACATGTAACAAAGGGGTTGTTACGGCACTTTTCACCATAAACGTGACCCATAAATTCTGCACCTGCTTTGTGAGCCATATATTCAACGAATTAGGGTTTTTACCCGCTTTGTTGGCATAAATCAGTTGGGGGCGGTTATTAAAAAGGTCGTTTTAATAAAGTAATCTTCCATGCCATTAAGTAAATTTCAAATTAAATTACATGATTGGTGTCTGGAGCTGCGCCTTCCATCTCTTTCGCTCCCTTAATAGTCAATTATGCATAGATAATAGCCGTGCTTATGCTTTATACATAAACATAAGAGCAGCGGAGTTATACGGAGTATTGCAGAGGCATAAAGCAAATGAGATGAATTAAGCATTATATCAATTTTGCGCGTGACGGGCCAGATAAAGTGACAGAAGGTCAAATGACGAGCTAGAGACAGCGGAGGGAAAGCCACCCCTATATCAACATGACAACTGGGGATACACGAGCATTTCTGCTACATGTTCTTCTATTTCCTCTTCCATATTTCTCAGATTATCTAGCGTAATCATTTCTCAGTGTCTCCACTGTCTCTGCGTTATCTTTTGTTTGTTTGAGGATCATTTATTCCGCTGTACTAGTTGTTTTGAGCGTAACATTTTGATGGAGCTTTTATCAAAATTACGTAGAGAAAACTCGCTATTGAAAGATGATGCCATTTGATTTTTTTAGGGAATTTTCATTAAGAATATTCACTAATACAGGGGTCACGATGGTAAGACTCTCGGAATATTTTTACAATTTTACAAACGAGCGCTAATTATGGCCCCTAGAACCCAAATAAAAGTTCGATCTGAATTTTTATATGTTTATATATATATATATATATATATATATATATATATATATATATATATATATATATATATATATATATATATATATATATATATATATAGTGTGTCTCAAACTGGATGAGAATGTATTGCTATCTCCGTTATTATTAGAATTTCATGCTTATTCCAAATATGACTTGTATTTTGCACTACCTCTTTTTGTTTTCGAGTTATTTTGAAAAAAGCAAAATTTATCGATTTCTTTTTTTTTCAATATCTAAGTAGGCGTTGATCTGACATGTCACACGCGTCAACGCCGTTCACTTTTAAGCTTCTGAAACAACCCCTTTTGTGACGTCAGCGTCCAAGTCCCTTCAGTGACGTCCAACTCGGCGGTCGGTTACTCTACCGCACCCAACTCACTGGAACACGCCTGCATTCGAGCTAGTTTTGTGACGTGTCTGCGATAAGAGAAACTTTATATACGCTTGCAACGCATGCCAGGCTCTTTTTTGTTTAAAATCGACCAAGAGATGGAATCTTACAGCTAAATTTTAGTCGGAAAACAGCATGCCTAAATGGCAGCCCTTTAAGGAGCCCCCTCAAGAACACTTTCTGACACCGTTAAGGAGCCCCCCTCAAGAACACCTTACTGACATCGTTAAGGAGCCCCCTCAAGAACACCTTACTGACATCGTTAAGGAGCCCCCTCAACAACATCTTACTGACATCGTTAAGGAGCCCCTTCAACACCATCACCAGGGAGGAGCCCCCTCAACCTAAAGCTGGAAGTTAAGTACATTATTTATCTGTGGTTTTCCTTTTTTTTGAGTAGGGTATGCTCCACAATTTATTTTTACAGTGTTATATGCCATATCAAAGTTATCTATTCATTCTTTTTCTTTATCCAATTTACTTGATTCAATTTGCTGCACTGTATAGATTCACTAACTTCTTGAATAAACTTATTTTATTCATAATACCTGATTTTTATTTGTACATCTTGAAACCTACCAACTGCAAGTGCCTAAACCCAAGCCCTGAGATAATTTGTGTTATATTCTATTATTTTAGCGTTCAATATATATTTGTTGTTATATATTATTTTTCGTTATACTGCCACCCAAACAGTGGGGCATTTATTACAGTTAAATAATTTTTAGTAATAGACTTGCACATTATCAGGACACTTTTTACAAAGTAATCTTTTTGTGCTATTCTGAACTTTGGATGGTCATTTGTTTTTGTGCTATAGGTATCAACGTTTGTTTTTATTATGGCAGTCATATTGGATTTTTTGCTTATGTGATATCCTGTGAAAAGAGCTTTCCAATGATTACAACATGCTTGAGAAATCTTGTAATTGCATTGACAATTTTGAGAAAAACAGTTTTGAGGATAGTAGGCTATGAAATGCAATATCAGAAAACAAATGACAAAAAAAGTGTTCAAAAAGCAGTAGGCCATGGAGTCTAACAATAGATTTCTACTTTTAACATAATGTTCCGTAATGATTCACGTTAAAAAAATAGGAACTTTGAGCACACCAATGAATCGGCCCGTTATTAAAAATGATATTTTACATTACAACATAATCCTAAAAAATTGTTATAATTAAATTAGATAACTAAATTTACTAAGAGAACTCAATAAAAAGCAATTTAATGATTTACGAAGAGGCATTTGAAAATTGTTTGATTTTTAAACGTAAGTCAACTGAAAAACAACAGAAGAAAAGTTGCTATGGATATAACACTATCGCGACAATTATTCATTGTATTAAGACTCATACGGGTTCGCATATCAGCTATGACGCACATTTTTTTCCCCAAAAATATACACAAATATTTTTCAAAACGCTACATTTTTGTAAGTAAAAGAGTATCTGGAATGAGACTTTACATGTGGCTAGAAATGGTGTAAATAAACTTATTTATTTTTCATAATTTAGTGCCCAATATTTAGAGTTTTTCCCCAATTAAAAATTATATCTGAAAGACATGTGCTGAAACAACTTAGTGGTTAAAGTCCAATGCCTGACAGACAGAGTAGTTAACTGTCATGCGAAGATTGATTCATACAACAGGTATAAACGATACATGAACGGTAACAAAACAAAACAAATAACAGGCATAAAACATAGTACCCGAAGCAACAATCGTGAAATCTCGGCCACAAATATCGCAAATGACAGACGACATGAAATTAAAAATTTGCCAAGTATCTAATTGTTATTTAACTGGGGAAACCAATCAATTTTTAGAATAAACTATATTTGTAGCTTGATTAACGGCCCCAAATACAGTTTCAGACTGAAAGTGTAGTATAATATAGTGGAAATGTAAACAAAATGGAGTCAAGTTTCTATAAAAAAAGCTTTTAAAATAGTTTCTTTTTTATCTTTAAACTTAAACAAAAGACGTCATATAAGATCGAAACAGTCATAGTGTTTCAACGGCAATTCTACTAATTCTGTAATTAATTGTTACGTATACTTTTAATATAATATAATATAATATAATATAATATAATATAATATAATATAATATAATATAATATAATATATCTCGGGCACGAAGCGCGTGTCAAGTATCATGTAAACCAAACGATAGTTAACGTATCCTCAGATAGCTCAGTGGTAACGTGCTTGTTTTCTACGCAGAAGGTTGCGTGATCGATTCGGGCTCGATGCATGTATGGTTTCTTTTTCTTTTATTTTGACATCTGGAGAAACAATAGTGCGCAGATTTCATACGTTTTGAGCAAAATCTCATTTTTTGTTTAAAACGCCTGAATAACGTTGTCAGCTTTGAGTCTGAAATTATAAACAATTATATGCTGCACATAAGAGCAGACATTTTGTTTTTGTTGAGATTGAAAAACCAGTTTGATAACGTTGACTAAAACGAAATCATTCAGGCGGTTAATAAGGAAAAATAACTGCTACATTTATAATTTGCAGATACTTTACTTTTCTAAATATGAATAAATTTTCCTTCTGGAAATCTTTTGTAACTTTAGTAAAATTTGTAATACAAGTTTCTTTTAAAGAGACTTACACTATCTATTGATATAGCAATATTTAATTTTTTAGCTTCATAGCAAACTGAGTTTTGGGCATTTTTCTCAGAATTAGAACAAGATTTTTTTGATAAGAGAGAGAGAGAAATCGATGGTAACACTTTCGAAAAAATCTTCAAATGTGCGCGTACTAGGACCTCTACAATCGATCTTCAAGATCTGTGTAAGTTTAAAGTATTAATTTTAGTAATATGCCGTATAATAATAGTGTACAATGATTATGAAAATTCACTACTATAACACACTTGCTGCGTCCCGATTTTTTTTTTCGCCAATTGAGCGTGAACTAATTCCCCTGCAACCCATATTCCAGGTGAGTTTCAGACTGTCTACATATATATAGTGTGGCACACTTAACATGAAGACACGCCTGTATTTTCTTTATTTTTAGAGATAGCAATTTGATTTTTTGTACAGATGTAAAGCGTCATTAGGCTTTCTGAATAGCCTATCCATTTCAAATGTCAGATGTCAACTTAGCCTACTATGATTTCAGGAATAGTGCTGATTCTCTATATTTTGCGATGCGTTAGAGATATTGTAAAAAGTTACTTTCAAAAGTTTGCAGAATTCAATTTTAACTGCAGATACCGAGTCTCAAGTGAAAATTAGAGTTTTTTACTTTTTTGTAAATTTTTAGACAGGGCCCAAATTTTCCATCAGATTTTAACAGGTAGATTGCCATGGAAACAAATTAGCACCTTGCAAAATATTGCGATAAATGTCAAATTGACCTTAACTGTGAGTCTGCCAGAAAAATTCCTGCTGAAAATCTTGAAATAGCAGAGACGTTGCTGATTGGAGACATCCACAGAGAAATCCAATTAGGCGGGGAACTGCAGCAGCTCTGAATGCACGATTTTCTCAAACGGGAAGTGTAGTGAACAATATATCTGCTTTTAGAAATCAAAGAAGTAGTGTTGATAGCATAATCTTGACTTCAACTCAAGCCAATCTCCAGATGAGTCTACGTCAAAGGGCTGTTGCATTGGATGTAAGTGGAGAATAAATCAAAAGATGCCTTGTGCGTTATAAAATAAAGCCTTTTAAGCCAAAGTTTTTTCACTCGTTAAGAGAAGGGGATGAGCTGAAATGATTAGATTATTGCCTTTGGGCACAAGGTGACTTTCTGAATTATAGCAAATCTTTAAGTAAAATTTTATTTACGGACGAGGCAACATTCACTACCAATGGAATAGTATCTGCCCAAAATTCCAGATATTGGTCTACTGAAACCCCTCACTGGGTTATCAATTGTAAAGCCCAGTATTCACAAAAAGTTAATACGTGGTGTGGAATTTTAGGGGATAGAAGAATTGGTCCTTTTTTTGACAACACCTTGAACAAAAATCGATTGCTTTATGTTTTTAATAATGAATTATGGGACTGTATCGAAGTTGTGCCTATCAACGTGCGACAAGATATGTATTTTCAATTAGACGGTGCATCCATTCACAACTCTCAGTTAGTCAGAAATTGGCTAAATCTACATTTTCCATCACGATGGATTGACAGGAATAGTCCTTTTGAACAGTGGCCTCCTCGGTCTCCTGACATTACACCACTAGACTTCTATTTCTGGGGTTCTGTAAATAATAGTGTGTACAAAGGAAGGCCCCAAAGTCGCGAGGAACTTTGCGAGAAAATAAGGCAGGCTTGCCGTGAAATAAATATAGCTGAACTAAGAAAAGTTGCCAGCAATAATCGTAAACGGATCGAAAAATGCATCGGGCTTGAAGGTAGGCTAGTTGAAGCAGACTACCTTTAATAATTTTATATTCAATTTAATTGTACTTTTGTTAGAGTTTATGTTTAAGTTGAGTTGAGTAAATCACGTACCATTGTTTTCTTTTGATATTGACGATGTTTGTTGTTTCCATGGCAATCTACCTGTTAAAATCTGATGAAAAATATGGGCTCTGTCTAAAAATTCACAAAAATTCGAATTTTGGCTTAAAACTCGGTATCTCAAGTTAAAATTTAATTATGAATAACATTTTTAAGTAACTTGTTTTGATACCTCTAACGCATCGCGAAATATAGAGAATCGGACCTATTCCTGAAATCATAGTAGGCTGGGTTGACAGCTGACATTTGAAGTGAGTAGGCTATTCAAACAGCCTAATGACGTTTTACATCTGTATAAAAAATGAAATCGCTATCTCTAAAAATAAAGAAAATACAGGCGTGTCTTCATCTTAAGAGTGTCACACTGTATGTACCTACAAGAAAGATATTTTTTAATATTTGAACTTTAAGACCTTTTTTTCTCTTTTTTTCAAATTTAACACAAATAATTTTATACACTTGAAAATAGAAGAAAAAGTACTATCAAAAACGATGATAAAAAATTAGGTTGTCCTTTAAAAAAATATCGATGATGTCATAAGTTGAAAAACAAATTACGTAACGAGATGAAAAAAGTCTGGACGTATCAAGTGCTTAATGGTAGTGGATTTTCGTAAAAACGTTTTAAATAGCAAAGATGTGTTGTTGTTTTTTTTTAAAGAAATCATGCATCAAATTTGGTTACCAGTATAACCTATATAGTAAAAACAATCTACGATATTTCATCAAAATAACTTTATTACTTGAAAGTATAAACATTTTTCGAAAATAGACTTAAAATGGTCGCGAAAAAAGTAGTTTCCGGCCAACGAACCTTATAGGTTAATAGCAAATTGAGCTATTCAAATTTGACGCATGTAATAAAAATTCGCTACCATAACGCACTTGTTGCGTCCCGAATTTCTTTTCTTACAAACATGCATTATAATTTCGTGGTCGAAATTCAATACATTGAAGATCAGAACTGGTACGGACCGGGGGTCTTCGACTCTTTAAGTACATACTTTAAAATTACCATCAACCCCGTCCTTCGGACGGGACGTAAATCAGTCGGTCTCATGTCCATGCGGGGTTGGGTACGTTAAAGATCCCTACATTCCGTGCAGAAAGGCAGGTAGTCGCGGAAATAGGCCCACGTTTAAGTACAAAAATAATAATAACTTACATAAAAATCAATAGTTTTTGAAAACTCATGTATTTGTTATTTGATGACAAATGCACAATCCATTTATCAAGAATTGTTGATCAGTCAAGTGGTAACGAAATGTAGCAAGGCCTTTGTATAATAGATACATAAATGGTATGAAATTCCCTTGAAATAATTGACGCGTGTGTTGGTAATTGTCGTCGATATAAATACATAACTGGAGGGTGGCTGAAGTGTAGCGTGACATCTGTCAATATGCTTGTCTGACGTCAAGTCTGAGTTTCCGGTCACGCCATTGCGATATCAATAAGTAAATACACTGTTATGATTACACGTCTACATGCATCGCAACGTGTATTACCGCCGTCACCCCACCTCACCCCCGCCCACTGGCTACTTCATTTAAAATCACACCATAACCGTTAAACTTTTCCAATTTGTTACAACCATCAATCAATGACGCCATCTGATTATCTTCTATCACCGTATTTTCATTTTGGTAATGTTATGGGAAAACTTCTTTGAGCACCTGCCAACTAACATCATATAACTCAATAAAATGTAGAAAGTTGAAAATTTAACCACCCTGAGTTTTTGTGTCTGTAAGAAGTTTTTTTATAGATATATGCAGGATATATTAATGGGTTTATACAGTGTGTTCCAACACATCTTCCATTACAGTGGTTGTCAGGGCCCGATCTAGGGGGGGGCCGGCCGGGCAAATGCCCAGGGCGGCAAAAATGAGGGGCGGCAAAATTGAGGGCGGTTGTATGGAGAAAAATCTTATAAAAAATACACTGCTCAACACTGTAGATAAATGAAGAGCGAAAGTCGAATGTAGTGAATTTTATACGGCAAAAATAGCAAAATTAAAATTCTTACTAAAAAATTTAGAGCAAAAAATATATTTTTTTAAAACACAATTCACAAAATATTGTAAAACAGCACAGTAAAAAGTTCCATTCTCGACAAAAAAAATGTTTTTAGCCCCTGTAAATTCGTAGAGGGACCAATATGTATTACTGTGCTGAGTATAAATTTCTTAACGCTGTCTTAAATAATACACTGGGAATGAAGGAAACAGGGAACAAGGGAAGGTCAGTAGCACCACAAATATTCAATAATAAGCTAGGCAGACAAGTTTAACCCATTTTTTATTACTTCTTGGAATTACTTTTGCTTTCTTTATATTTGGACATGCCTATGAAGGCAAGTGTTAATAAGATGCATGATGAATGGAATGAGAAGATAGTATGTCATAATAAGTTTACAGTACAATTCAATATTCAATATTACAGAAACTCAAATAGCGCCAATAGTGCACCATAAAGAATAAAGAAGTGTTAAAGTGTTTTTCTATTTTATATTTCATAAGGTTCATATAATAGTTATATGCCAAGTGTGTAACTTGTGTTCTGAAGTAGAATAGTGGTTGCTGGTGAGTTGGTGATAAATAAATCGTACATATATTAAAGTGCCTGTGTGAATTGTGAATTTACTAAGTAAGTATCTACCTACCTATTTATTAATTAATTATTGGTTCTTAGTTTGATCTAGAAACAAAAAGTCTGGACGCAGCAAGTGCGTTATGGTAGTGAATTTTCATAGAAATGGTCTAGCACCAAATATTTTTTTTACTTTTTTCTTTTAACATAGAAATATAAATTTCGGTATATAGTTTCCTTTTAATACCGTAAATTTACGTACCAAATTTGGTTACCATAGCGTTTCTATTTTTTGAGATAATTTTTTTTACGAAAGCAAACCCAAAATTTTCCCGGAAAACCTGGTTAGATTTTCCTGGCTAACGAACTTATCCAAGCCATTTGTAAAAGCAAGGTACATGCAAAATTTTATCAAAATCGGTCTATTAATTTTTTAGTTATCGGTGTGATACATACATACATATACATATATATATATATATATATATATATATATATATATATATATATATATATATATATATATATATATATATATATATATATATATATATATATATATATATATATAAACATATAAAAATTGAAACTGACCCCGGATATGTGTTCTAGGCGTCCTAGAGCGCGCTCAATTGAAGAAATTTTTTCAAAATTCAAAACTCAGGATCTCCTCATTAGTGAATTTTTTCTAAGAAAATTCACTAAAATTTTATTTCAATGGAACTTTTCTATCATTTTGTTTCAAAGTCAAATAAAAGGGGTTTACCCTATGACGGCAGTATTATTAATAATTTTTATCTGGTTGTTTGATATAAAAAAAACCATAAAAGCCTGGACTCAGCAAGTGCGTTATGGTAGTGAATTTTCATAGAAATGATCTCTCACCAAATATTTTATTATAACTTTTTTTGTTGTAACATAGAAATTTAAATTGTGGTGTACAGTTTATTACTTTTTACATCATAAACCTACTTACCAAATTTGGTTATCGTAGCTTTTTTATCTTTTGAGAAAGTTTTTTTCTTCGAATGGAAACTCAAAATTTTCCCGAAAAACCTCGTCCGATTTTCCTGACTAACGAACCTATCCAAGTCATTTAGAAAAGTAAGGCACATGCCAAATTTTATTAAAATCGGTCCATTATTTTTTGAGTTATCAGTGTGATACATACATATATATATATATATATATATATATATATATATATATATATATATATATATATATATATATATATATAAACATATAAAAATTGAAACTGACCCTGGATATGGGTTCTAGGGGTCCTAGTTCGCGTTCATTTGCAACAATTTTTTCAAGATTCAAAAGTCGGGATCTCCCCAATGAGGTACACATCACATCTATTTAAAAATTTCGGAGTTGCAGGTGTAGGTGTGAAGTTTTCACGTTGCATTTATAGGCTTATATTACATCTATTTGAATTTAATATATAGTTTTAATTTTATAGTACAAAATGGCTGGCGGTAGATCACGCTTGTCGGGATACCAATATAAAAAACGAAGGTTCGAAAAAGATGCAGAGCGACAAAAGCAAGCAGGGTCATTAGAATCCTTCTTGAAGAAAGGTGAGCTTAACAAACCATCGTCACCCATACACCTATTACGAGAAACCGATCTAGCAGCTGCGGCCCCGAGTAATCCACATGACGAAGGT
The DNA here is from genome assembly GCA_964006375.1 of Tillus elongatus. Taxonomy (NCBI): domain Eukaryota; kingdom Metazoa; phylum Arthropoda; class Insecta; order Coleoptera; family Cleridae; genus Tillus; species Tillus elongatus. The sequence continues at coordinate 21,836,248 of OZ023265.1, read as the reverse complement.
ACACCAAAAATTATCTGCTGTGAACCTGCTGCTTCTGGGTCAAGCGCTATTACAGGTGAAGGTGCTATTGCAACTACAAGCGTTTCAATAGGTCCAACGTTCTCTTTGGATGCCGATCCAGCAATGTGGCCCGATAGAATGACAGATGCAGAAAGAATATATTTAGTAAATAGAGGTTGTCCTAACCCATTTTATGAATATGAATTTCCACGAGATAACAATGGTCGAAGGTTTACTTCGAGATATTATAAGAGAAAGCTTAATAACGGTGAAGAAATTCTGAGAGATTGGCTTGTGTATTCTGTGGCACGAAATTCACTGTATTGTTTTTGCTGCAAAATATTTAATACAACTACAACTTCCGGTCTATCTGAAGGTGGCTACAAAAATTGGAAGCATGTAGGTGATACGCTTAAATGTCATGAGACATCAAAAAATCACCTAGAAGCTGTGAAATCTTGGTTCGAACTTTCACGTAGGCTCAAATCGTCGCATACGATAGATGCCGAATCACAGAGAATAATTAGATCAGAAATAGAACACTGGAATGGAGTTTTGTTGCGTATTGCCTCAATCATTAAAATGTTGACAAAGGGTGGCTTGGCTTTTCAAGGTACTACTGATAATCTGTATCAATCTAACAATGGTAACTTCTTAAAACTAGTAGAGCTGTTAGCCGAATTTGATCCTGTTATGCAGGAACATGTACGCAGAGTTTTGCAGAAAGAGGAAAAACAAGCAATCTACTTAAGTAAAACCATTCAGAATGAGTTCATTAATACAATGGAAGACAGTATAAAAAGCCATATTTTGAAAGCTATTATAAAATCGAAATACTATTCTATAATTTTAGATTGTACCCCGGACGCTAGTAAAACAGAGCAGATGACCCTGATAATTAGGTATATTTCTATAAATGAAACCGAATGCCACCCAAGAACATCATAAATTGTGATAAACGAAAGTTTTTTAGGATTTATACCAATCGAAAAAGCTACAGGTTTCGAACTAACAGAAGTTATCTTACAACAATTATCAGCACTTGGATTGCCTTTAGAAAACATAGAGGGCAAGGGTACGATAATGGATCCAATATGAAAGGTATTCGAAGTGGGGTCCAAGCCAGGATAAAAAACATCAATCCACGGGCATTTTATGTCCCTTGCAGTAGCCATTCTTTGAACTTAGTAGTAAACGATATGGCAAAGTCTTCACTGGAAGCTACAAACTTTTTTAATATTGTGCAAAAGATATACGTTTTCTTTGCCTCTTCAACGTTGAGATGGTCAATTCTTTTGATGAATGTAAAAGGTATTACTCTGAAACCACTTAGTGACACGAGATGGGAAAGTCGAATCGAGGCAATAAAACCACTAAGACATCAAATAGGGCAAGTTTACGATGCACTGTTCAGTGTTTACCAAAACACAGATATGGATACCTCTACACGAGACGAAGCTTCAGGTTTGTTAAATCAAATTAAACAGTTTAAATTTTTGTGCTCTGTAATAATTTGGTATGAAACTTTGAATCGGATAAATCCTGTGAGTAAGTTAATGCAAAGTAAAGATTTTGAGTTAGTTTCCGTCATTAAATTACTAAAAAACACCAAAGTTTTCTTTGAAAACTCACGTTCAGATGAGTATTTTATTCAAGTTATTGAAGACGCCAAAACCTTGGCTACTGAATTGGACAGTGAGGTGTTAGATTTTGAAAATGTGCCTAAACATCGTGTTCGATCTAAAAAGAAGCAATTTGGTTACGAGTGTAATGATGAACCAATCACTGATCCTCGTCAAAAATATAAAATCGAAGTATTTTTTCACATTATAGATACAGCTATAAACTCCTTGAAGTTAAGGTTTTCCCAGATTTCTGAGCATAGTAAACATTTTGCTTTTTTATATAACATATATGCCTTAAGAGAACTACCAAAAGATGAATTGTTAGAACAATGTAAGAACCTCGAAACTATTTTAACCCACGAGGCCTCATCTGACATAAATGGATTAGAACTTTCAGAGGAGTTATCAGTTCTTTCTATGATTTTAGATACTAATTTGTCTCCCCAAGATGTTTTAAAATTTATAACAGATTTAAGATTTGGTCCAAATATCAGTATCGCTCTCAGAATTCTTTTGACTTTACCAGTAACAGTTGCAAGTGGTGAAAGAAGTTTTTCTAAATTAAAAATAATAAAAAATTATCTGCGGTCCACCATGACACAAAAAAGATTATCTGGATTGGCTATGATTTCAATAGAACATAAGATTTGTGACAGTATAAACTTATCACAAATTATTAAAGATTTGTCAGAACAAAAAGTGCGAAGAAAATTATTTTAGTTACTTGACGGAGTTTAATATTCTCCGAAACAAAGTGCTTTAATTTAATTTGTTTATCTTTTAAGAATGACGAATTCGTTTTGTGGCTCTACATAACTGAGTTTTTTACTTGTATTAAATTTTAAAAAATCATTTTTTTTTTGTTTTTTTCCATTCATCCAAACTGCATAGTCGATGTAACAAAAGTTACATAAACATAAACCGACTTCATATAACATTTGGTCCACATCTTTGAACTTATAAATCGATTTTGATGAAAAATATTCACTGTTATCTAAGTTAAAAGATACATAAATCGATAAAAAATAATTGTTTTAGTCCAGTCCGGACTTTCTTAAAAAACAGCTACATACATACATATACTCATGAAATTTAGTATACTCTTCAAAAACATATGTGAATATTATTCAATTCCAACAACATTGGATACATACGGGTCAAAATAATAACCTCTTTTTTTAAGTCGCAATTTGCACCATCCCACCTCTGGAATAAAATGTTTATGACTTATAAAGTATCATTGTAAAGGGCGGCAAATATTATTTTTGCCCGGGGCGGCGAAAAAGCTAGATCGGGCCCTGGTGGTTGTGTATTTAAAATAACCCAGTTCACGAGGCGCCAACAGTCGCCAACAGTTGAATAGTTCACCAGTCCCGCCGAGTTTGTGCTGGAACTCAACTGCTACCGATTTGTCAGAGCGGAATGACAGACAACCGTCACCGAATAGTGCTTTAATCAACAGTGCCTTCATCAGTCTTGAACCGCTGAAATGTGTCTATAGTCAACGATGAGCGCTTAAGCTCAACTCAGCCATTGTTTTTCTTATACATACAACTAATTTTATATTGAGAGTCAAAGTGTCAAACTAGCATCCAAGCATTGCAGTCTGTGTGTCTGTTTGTAGCGACTATAACTTTAGAACGAATTAAGATATCGTCTTCAAATTTGGTATACCGTTAGCACCCAACAAACTAACGGTTCCGGTTGTTTTTGGGTAAAATCGCTTCAGGGGTAGGGGATGAATTGGCGGTGATTTGGTGAAAACTGACATTTTTTCGTCAAAACTTTATAGGGTTTATTTATTAAAAAAAACTTTTAATTTCATCAAACATCTGGTATTCCGTGCTGAAATTAAATTAGGGGTTGAATGTGTAGAGGTGGAATATTGTTGACAATAATTTCCAAATTGTTTTTTTTTTTACTAAAACGGCGAAAAAAGTCTCAAATACATAGAAAACACGGTTCCGGTTGTTTTTGGGTAAAATCGCTTTAGGAGCTGGGGGTGATTTGGTGAAAATTGACATTTTTTCATCAAGATTCGAGTAATGTAACGTTTTAGGGTTTAGGTAACTTTTAATTTCGTCAAACATCTGGTATTCTGTGCTGAAATTAAATTAGGGGTTAAATGTGTGGGGGTGGAATATTGTTGACAAAAATTTCGAAATTTTTATTTTGCTAAAACGGCGTAGAGGGTCTCAAGACACATAGAAAACATGATTCTGGAACGAAAATTTCTTTGTCTGTCGGTTGGTCTGTCGGTCTGTCCGTCTGTCGGCATGTACGTCTGTCTGTTAATAGGCGGATCATCTTCAAATTTGGTATCCAGTTAACACCCGACAAAGGAACGCTTCGAATTGTTTTGGGTAAGATCGCATCGGGGGTAGGGGATAAATAAATGGTGATTTTGTGAAAATTGATATTTTTTCAATAAAACTCGATTAATATAAGGTATAAAAAGTTTATGGCTACAGGAATACAAATATTTTCTTTGTGGTCAAGTCATGGGCCCTAAATTCATTACAAGAGAATGTCTTTCTGAAGCAAAAAAATTATCACAGTTATGTAGAAGTTATGATTCAATTTGCAGCACTATTTTTAGCTATATGATTTATTTATTTTGAAAAAATTCATTAAGTGGAAATATTTTTGGACAAAAAAAACACTTCAGCAGATGAATGTACTACATCTTCACAGGCCTTTTTGGATTCTCACAAATTCGAATAAGCTAAAAAATGTTTAGGCTAAGAGAAACGAAATGGCGCTGCAAATTTAGTCATAACTTCCACATAGCTGTGATAAACTACTCTCGTTAGAAAGTCATTGTCATGAAATGAATTTAGAGTGCATGACTTGACCACAAAGAAAATATTCGTATTCTAGTACCCATGAATTTCTGCAACTTTATATTAATCGTGTTTTAGCGATTTGTCAATGTTCACCAAATCACCCTTTATTTATCCCCTACCCCCTCAAGCGATCTTACCCAAAAACAATTCGTTCCTTTTTCGGGTCCTAACTGGATACCAAATTTGAAGATGATATCTCAATTCGTTCGTAACTTATTGCGCCTACTAACAGACAGCAGTGGCGATTTCTCCTAGTGAGCTAGGTGTGCGCCGCACACCCTAAAATATAATTAAAATGTGCAGAGTTAAATATGTTTTATTTCTTTTTCCCTTAGTCTTAATACACTACATATGTTATGACAATCGATTTAATTTACTTATTTGATTTCATAAATAGTCGGTTAATAGTGACTTGGAATGAAGTCGGCACCACGTCTTCATTCGGAAATATGAGTAGGTCAATAGCAACTGGGAATGAATTCGGGTTAGGTGTGCGTTGTTATTTCCGAACAACTTCACTCGACAGAGCTGTATTGGTATACAATACAGTCCCCCACCCATGTGTTTAAAATAGTAAGGAAATACCATTCGTTTTAACACTGCAGTGAGCGGTAAAAATACCGCTCAAGACAAATGAATGGAACGCCGGTTTAACAAACGTTGTGATAGCATTATTTACAAACATTACAACTGCGCTTGCCTGGACCACAGTATTCTAGAATCAAAGACTATAATACATTTTAGTAAATTTTCGTAGAAAAGATTCACTAATGGGGAGATCTCGACTTTTGAATTTTGAAAAATTGTTTGCAAATGAGCGCGAACTAGGACCCCTAGACCCCATATCCGGGGTCAGTTTCAATTTTTATATATAAGAATTTAATTTGAGTCAAGTTTTAAAATATAGAAATTTTTGATTAAAATGAAGAAACTGATTTCAAGTACCATCCATATTTCTAGAAATTGTAATGGTACATAATGAGGTGAGGTAATTTTGGAGATTAGAAATCAGATGACAGAACTTTAGAACAATTGACATTTAGATTAAAATTTAGTCAAAATTGCATCATTTGCAGCCACAAGTTTAGACTTATTTGTAAGATGCTTTGTACTATTTATATAACAATAAACTATAAACTATATATATATATATATATATATATATATATATATATATATATATATATATATATATATATATATATATATATATATACAGGTATCACACCGATAACTCAAAATATATTCGGCCGATTTTGATAAAATTGGGCATGTACCTTCCTTCTGTAAATGTATTGGATAATTTCGTTAGTCAGGAAAATCGGACGAGGTTTTCTGGGAAAATTTTGAGTTTTTATTCGAAAAAAATTTGTATCTCAAAAAATAAAAAAGATAAGATAACCAAATTTGGTAGGAAGGTTTACGATATAAAAATTAAACTATACACGAAAATTTAGATTTCTATGTTGCAAGATAAAAAAGTTATAATAAAATATTTTGTGCCAGATCATTTCTATGAAAATTCACTACCATAACGCACTTGCTGCATCCAGGATTTTTACACATTTTATTATTTAGTACCATATTAACATTGAACTACTTTTAATGTTTACAGTTTTCACCCCGTTCCGGACAGTGCTAACGCTAACACAAATTTGTGTGAAGAGAAGAGCTTGATAATAATTCCATGTTCTTTTCGTGTTTTAAAGTTTTAAGTGACTTTTTAATTTGTTAGTGTTGCAGTGGGAAATTAATTTATTTATCTATCTCATTCCCATATAGGTCGAATATATATATATATATATATATATATATATATATATATATATATATATATATATATATATATATATATATATATATATATATATATGTACATTTAGTGTTAATAATTTTTAAAACCACCACTAACAGCAACTCGTTACCGCACACCCGAACATTCAGGAGACGCCACTGACAGTCAGACGTACAGGCCGATAGAACCACCGACCGACAGCCAAAAAATATTTCATTCCAGAATTAAGATTTTCATATGTTTTGAGACTTTTTATTATTTATTATTTTATATTGAGCTTTATTGATTTTTTAAGAAAGTTCAACACAAATTATATACCACTAAACGATAAACTCTATGGCTAAGACTACTGCCAAGACATCAGAGAAAGGGTTTATTTGAAATGAATTTTATGGAAATATTTTAGGAAAATGAAGGACAATGACGGTTGAACCTAAAACTTCAGGGTTTAACACTAAGTCAGATATAAGACACGAAGCACGTGCCGCCACCTCATTGCGGGAGCAAGTAGTATGTTGTCACGGCAGATCCAAATAACACAAAGTGTTAAAAATAAAGACTGTATACCAATTACCAACTAACAACTTAGAAAATTATCAGCCCTGGCCCATTTCTACCCCAATATAGGGACAAAGTATGTAAGGCTAGATGCATTCTCAACACAATCAGAGCCGTAGACCGGTTTCGCTCTAATTAGAGCTCGTCAGTACGGCATACTAATTGCAGCGAAAATACACCTGTAAAGTAATACAGCTAGAGTATCCAGCCTTCCAATAATAAGTGAGATATAAGACACGAAGCACGTGCCGCCACCTCGTTGCGGAACCAAGTAGTATGTTGTTACGGCAGCTCCAAATAACACAAAGTGTTAAAAATAGAGACTGTATACAACCAACTAACAGTTTAGTAAATTGTCAGCCCTGGCCCATTTCTACCTTAATATAGGGCAAAGTATGTAAGGCTAGCTGCATTCTCACCACAATTAGAACCGTAGACCGGTTTCGCTCTAATTAGAGCTCGTCAGTACGGCATACTAACTGCAGCGAAAATACATCTATAAAGTAATACGACTATGGTATCCAGGCTTCCAACACTAAGTGAAATATAAGACATTAAGCACGTGCCGCCACCTCGTGGCAGAACCATGATGGGCCAGAGCTGACAGTTTACTAAATTGTTAGTTGGTTGTATACACTCTCTATTTTTAACACTTTGTATTATTTGGAGCTGCCGTGACAACATACTACTGACGAGCTCTAATTAGAGCGAAACAGGTATACGGTTCTAATTCCGATGAGCATGCATCTAGCCTTACTTCAGAGTTTGTAAAACATTCTTCTTGAGACATTTTCTTTCCATAGCCCGTATTAGTTTCAGGTTCTTTACCTAAATATTGCCAATTTTGACGTTTTATATCGCGACTTTGACGTTTTGTGGAAAACCCCAATTTTTTTTTAAATGCCTATAACTTTTTTTGTCATTTAACTTACAGAGCTAAATTTTGGTGAGTAATTTTCCCATAATGATATAAACCCGCGTATCCTTACTTTGTGATTTCTGGACAAAAAATTGTTCGAAAGAAAAGGCAAAATTTTCCGGGAAAACCTGGGTCGATTATCCTGGCCAACGAACTTGTCCGAGTCACTTTCCAAAGGAAGGTATCCACCAAATGTAATCAAAATCGGTCAATTATTTTTTTAGTTATCGGTGTGATATATATATATATATATATATATATATATATATATATATATATATATATATATATATATACATATATATATATATATATATATATATATATATATATATATATATATTATTGCATGCCCAGACATGGCTATATATTAAAAAAAAGTTTTAAAATAAACACATACCTGGAAGTAAAAATCCAATTTATTGTCCTAGCTATAGTTAGACACAGGTGGTAAATTGCAGCCTTTTATCCTACTGAACCTACAAATTGAAAACAATTAAATATAAATATATTCGTCAATGAATAGATTTTGACATAGTTTAAATTTATTAGGTAAGGCATAAAAAACATTTTTGTATCAGAAAATATTGAACAATTAAACTCACAATGAATGAACTGCTTAACAAAATACAAAGTGATATAAACCCGGTATAGACAGCTACAAACACAAACAAGCTGGTAAAAGACCAAATTTATAAACTGTCTTCGACAGAACAAAGTGAATTTAAATAGGAATGTGATTAGGGATTTTAACAAAATGTGTTAATATGTATAGAAAATAAGTAAAAATTTGTTAATTATCAATTAGGGAAACTATGTGTTAGTAATTATTCTAGAAAAATAAGGTTTAATGTGTTAATGAACTGATAGGTTATAAATTTTAAAATAAACACAATTTGACTTACATGTATAAAATCGGAATATTGAATTATATGCAGGAAATGACTTTCTTTTGACTAATGTAGTTAAATCATGTTATTGGCTTATCTGAAAACAGAAAATGGTGATTGGTAAATAAACAAGTTTAAATAATAATTAACAACTGTGATTCGAAGTTACAAAACAAAAGATAAAAATTAGAACTTCCGGGAGGAAGAACGGAGATGGGGAAGAAGACGCTGGTAGAAAGAACAAGCTAGTAGATTGCAGCAAGAGAAAATGTTCAAAAAAGTTAAAATAAATGATTAAAAACTAGAGTGAAAGTATTTTATAGGTTATACCTACCAGTAAACAGCTATACAACAACTCCAATCAAGAATACCCGTACATAAATTGAGTAAAAACAGTGAATAAGCTAGAAGATTGACCCACGCCAAGTAAACTCAAAGGTGATACATCAATAATTGTTAAAAAGTGTATTATATCTTCAAAACAAGAAATGAACCTGTAAGTTTTATAAAAGAATAATATGTCAACGTCAATCCAAGAAGTTAAATGTCATTTGCAAAGGCAATCATACCAAAAGAAGAACTAAATATAAAATATTTATGAAGTACTTGTAAGAGTCACCAGAGGGCGATAAGTAAACGTAAGAAATTCAACCTTATTTCCTCCATTTTAATATTTCCGTTGCCAAGCAACAAAATTCACCTGAAACGACGTTACCATGGTGATAAATAATTGCCAATGAAACTATTCAGATCCGTCATAGCAAGTCATAACATTTTTTTAAACAAAGCATTGGAAATAAAATTCTCAATAATAAGTCATAATTGCATTAATAAAGCTGGCATATTTGTATGTTAAAATTAGTAATATACGGGATCCCAAGTAAGAATTTAAATTTATAAAATTAAGTCAATAACCAAACAAAAAGCTTTTTGATAAAAATAATAATAATAATAAATATTTAAAAAAAAATGTCAAATTGTATATTGCTCATTATTTTATTTTCTGTAAATGTCACACATATCTGTCCATTGACCAATTAATCCTCTAGCCGTATATAAAAAGTTCAGCAAATATAATATATATGCACCAAGAGTAAGAATTTTCGACATTAGTGAACCCAACTATTAAACATTCCCTGTAGGTAAGAAGAGTCTCAACAAAATAGCTGTGGCATAGTAAGTAGATCAAAAACCAGGTAGATATTTAATTTGATAAAATTATATATATATATATATATATATATATATATATATATATATATATATATATATATATATATATATATATATATATATATATTTCTTAATAAACTCATAATTTAATTCAGTATAATAATATTAAAAAAAACAATACGCACCCCCGAAACACTATAATATATATATATATATATATATATATATATATATATATATATATATATATATATATATATATATATATATATATATATATATATATATATATAAAAATTGAAACTGACCACGGATATGTGTTCTAGGGGGCCTAATTGGCGCTCATTTGAAGAATTTTTTTCAAAATTCAAAAGTCCGGATCTCCTCATTAGTGAATCTTTTTCAGAAAATTCACTAATTTTTTGCAGCAATCTTATCGGAAATTTTTATTGAAGAGGATAAAGTCATTTATTAAAAAACTAAATTAGGTAGGTTAAGGTAGTAGGGCATATAATTTAAGGAAGGTCCGTCAGATAATTTGTTCTCTCTGAGGAATTCGCCTAGTGAAGTAATAAGTGGTGAAATGTACACAAACAGTATCTATAGAAAAGCTTTGGAAAACTTAAGTGAAGTACTTAATAAATTGGGTAAAATTTGTGCTGATGATGATTCATTTAAAAACAATGCTAGCTGGGATAGGGAAACCTAATACCGTTCAATAGACATTTCATTTTATCATCAAATAATGTTATGAAATACAGGGTGTTCCATTTGAGAATTGTGAGATTTTCTAATACCAACGACGATGGTTCAGACAAATTTGACTTAAAATTTGACTACGAATACAAATGAAATGTACATTAATATATAGGGTGGTCTATTACAAATAAAGGAGTAATGTGTGGTTTCCGGTATAACCGGGTGTGCCGCTATCTTGAAGGTGTTTTCACTTGCAAGATAGATATTGGCTAGGCCTACGCTGAAAATTTCAGACCGAAATTCCTATTGAAAGTTCGAAAGTTTCTAACCAACGCGTTGCCTGTATATACACACATCGGCAAAGTCTAGGGATATTTTTAAATAATACAAAAAAGGGAATACATTGATTTTAGAATCGGTCAAATTGCACTCACAGTGTATGTATTTAATCATTCACTTAATATAAAACCATCTGTTGTTAAAAAAAGTTAAAATGATATCAAAATTGATAAACCCGATATATCATAAAAGTAGAATTTCCATATGTACCGGTGAATTTAGTTTCGAATTCAGTCATTCTTTAGTTTTTGTTTTGTAGCTGCATTTAAAATATTGTGTTTTACCATGGAACAGCGACATTTGGCTTTAGACGAGCGGTAGGCCTTCTTCAAGCGAGCATGCGGCAGAATGAAGTAGCTAAGCGGATGGGCATTTCCCAAAGTTTGACAAGTCGTCTGTGGAGGCGTTTTAGGGAAACTGACAGTCTGTCTGAGCAACATCCAAGACGAGAAAGCTCTGCGACGACAGGTCAGGATAGATTTTTATGTTTAACTGCCAGAAGGCAGCCTACAATTGCGGCACCTGAATTGGTCACGACTCTGCAAAGAGTGCATAATGTAACCATTAGCCGAAATACTGTAAGAAATCATCTTCACAAAGCAAACCTCTATAGTAGACGTCCACTCAGATTTCCACCTATTTCCAGAGGCAATCCCGCTGCAAGATTGGACTGATGTCAAAATTATCTGACTTGAACTGCAGATAACCGGGCTACAGTTTTATTCACAGACAAATCTAGGTTTGTTTCCATCCAGATTCTCGTCGAATAAGGGTGTGAAGACGATCTGGAAATGCGGAACGCTTAAAACATATTCAGGAAGTGTACCCATACAGAGGTAGTACAATAATGGCATGGGGCGGATTAATTATTGGTGGCAAAACCAAACTCGTTTTTCCAAATGGCTTCCTAACAGCTTATCTCTATATGTATACAATTCTTCAACCCATCGTGTATCCACTTGCAGGCCCTGTTGATCAAAACTCTCGCCTAATGCATCGTAATGCCCGTCCACATACCGCGCGCAGCGTAACCAACTGGTTGGATAACGCGGGAATTGAAGTTTTACCATGACCAGCACAATTCCTGAACCTGGACCTGAATCCGATAGAGCATGTCTAGGATATGCTTCAGCGAACAACTACTCCACATATGGGCAACATCCGTAATGCATTTACAATCCAGGAGCTTCTGACAGCAGAGTGGGCATCTTTACTACAAGGAGACCTTGACTATCTTATTTTGTCTATGAGAAATAGACGTAGAGCTGTAATTACTCAACCTGGAGGTCATACTTTCTATTAAACTTTTTTCTCACGTGCTCAGAAGTTTTTGAAAAATTATTAAAATTTGTCTTTCCATATATATATATATATATATATATATATATATATATATATATATATATATATATATATATATATATATATATATAGAAGGGAGGAGTAACAGTCGTTACACGTTAGCGTGCTAAAATATGTATGATATTAAGGGCAATTACGACCAACAATTGAGGGCTATATCTTAAAGAAAGTCACTCTGTACTAAAACTCAATATATTTTGCCAGGAGTCGTTGGCATCTGCAGGAGCACTAAAAATGAACAAAATCAGCACAAACATCTAGATTATGCATTAAAAAACACTTACAGCACTGTAACTAATTATAAAAGCAAGGCCTAAACATTGAAAACAGGGCAGCTCTGCCACAAAACATGCTAAAAACAACAATGCAAAAAATATCCTTAAAATACATGTGAAACTCACGCGAACATTTCTACTTTCAAAATATTCAAAGCTAGTTATGAAAAAGTATAAAAAGTTGTCACTAATGTTAAAAAACTAAAAAAGCTTTGAAAAATTCGCGTGTAACAAATTGGACACCTGACCCCATTTTTTCACGTTAGAATGTCAACCAAGATATATAAATGACAGTGGAAATCTCAATGATCATAGACCGTTATGTTTCTCTATTGGTGAATTATGTGAATAATATTCTTATTTTAAGTTATGGAACCGGCCAACATAGAGGCGTCATCAGACCTATCAAAAAGTAATACGTAGCTGTAAATGCTACTGAGATTTTGAACATCTGTTTTTGAGTTCATAGTGTCATTTTCGAGAATGTGACACATTTCAAGGAGGGAACGTTTTTTTAAATTTTTCTCCCTGTCTAATATTTTGACATTTTCAAAATCCATATTATGGCCTAAAGTAGACACATGATGTGCCAATGCACATCTGTCAGGTCTCAGTCTGGAGTCACTCCTATGCTGGCTGATCCTCCTACTAAGAGACTGTGAAGTCTGACCTATATATGAAAGAGAACAATTTTTACAATCTAGTTTATAGACCACATCACGTAGTTTATGAACCGAAATTTTGTCCTTATTGCTGGTGAAAAAATTCTTGTTAGTCAAAACATTGTATTTTGCCACTTTGATGTCTGTGAAAACTTTGAAGCGGTTCAATAGTCTATGTGTTAGGCCACTGATGTAATGTAAAACTGCATATTTGGTATCCAAAACTGGGTCTGAAGCGTCCGTAGCATCCTGTGCAGGTGGGGAGAGCCTGGCAGCTGATCGATGAGGTGCAATTTCGGAGGGAGTGCCGAAAAGTAGCTATATATATATATATATATATATATATATATATATATATATATATATATATATATATATATATATATATATATATATATATATATATATATATATATATATATATGTTCAGAAAGATTTCCGCGGTCTTTAATGTGAGACATGCTTGGTTCTCGGGTTAAACCGCGTCCAGAATTTATGGAAACTCGACGTTTCGGCTCCTGTTTTGGAGCCATTTTCAAGAGGTAAAGGAAATATGTAAGGACACTCTAAGGCCTCAATCTGCCTACTCCTTAGAGTGATGGACAAAGGTGGGTAAAGAAAATATGTAATGACACTCTAAGGCCTCAATCTGCCTACTCCTTAGAGTGGTGGACAAAGGTGGGTAAAGGGAAAATATGTAAGGACACTCTAAGGCCTCAATCTGCCTACTCCTTAGAGTGATGGACAAAGGTGGGTAAAGGAAATATGTAAGGACACTCTAAGGCCTCAATCTGCCTACTCCTTAGAGTGGTGGACAAAGGTAGGTAAAGGAAATATGTAAGGACACTCTAAGGCCTCAATCTGCCTACTCCTTAGAGCGGTGGATAAAGGTAGGTTGGGTTGTTGTAGCTCGATTACGGGGCCTCAATCTGCCTACTCCCCAAATCTCGCAGGAGATCGTCTGTGAGGTCTCAGTGTTCAACCCTAGGCCTCAGAGAGATCTGGCAGTTCGTTGCAAGTCTTGTCTTATATATGTCGTTCCGTCTACCTGTTGCGTCATCAGTGAAAGTAGTGGGGTCACCGTCAATTAAGTGGGGGGCTTTGGACACTTAATCCTCCTCTAGATACCGTGACCAAAGCCCCCCACTTAATTGACGGTGACCCCACTACTTTCACTGATGACGCAACAGGTAGACGGAACGACATATATAAGACAAGACTTGCAACGAACTGCCAGATCTCTCTGAGGCCTAGGGTTGAACACACTGAGACCTCACAGACGATCTCCGGCGAGATTTGGGGAGTAGGCAGATTGAGGCCCCGTAATCGAGCTACAACAACCCAACCTACCTTTATCCACCGCTCTAAGGAGTAGGCAGATTGAGGCCTTAGAGTGTCCTTACATATTTCCTTTACCTACCTTTGTCCACCACTCTAAGGAGTAGGCAGATTGAGGCCTTAGAGTGTCCTTACATATTTCCTTTACCCACCTTTGTCCATCACTCTAAGGAGTAGGCAGATTGAGGCCTTAGAGTGTCCTTACATATTTTCCCTTTACCCACCTTTGTCCACCACTCTAAGGAGTAGGCAGATTGAGGCCTTAGAGTGTCATTACATATTTTCTTTACCCACCTTTGTCCATCACTCTAAGGAGTAGGCAGATTGAGGCCTTAGAGTGTCCTTACATATTTCCTTTACCTCTTGAAAATGGCTCCAAAACAGGAGCCGAAACGTCGAGTTTCCATAAATTCTGGACGCGGTTTAACCCGAGAACCAAGCATGTCTCATATATATATATATATATATATATATATATATATATATATATATATATATATATATATATATATATATATATATATATATATATATATATATATATATATATATATATATATATATATATATATATATATTTATATATACAAATATCTTTTAAAGTTTGACTACTTTAGTGCCATTATCCAAATGTATTTTGATTATTATTATTGGTATGACGCACGAATGAGCTTTAATACGAACGAAACTAGGGTATGTCTCCAATAATGGTTGAAGTGTATCCATCCTTGTATTATATAATCATATACAAATTTCAACTGACCCTAGATATGGGTTCTAGAGGCTCTAATTCGCTCTCATTTAAGGAAATTTTCCGAATGTTCCACCATCGTGACCTGTAGTCTAATAGTAAATTTTCTTAACGATGATTCACTTAAATTGAAACTGACCGCGGATATGGATCTGAGCGACTCGCGTTAATATCAAGATACGTTTAAAAAGTTTTAAGGTCTGAATCTCTCCCCAATGGTGATTTTTTTCTATATAAAAAACAACTAAAACAAAGGACTTAACAGTAGATAAAGTATAATTATTTAGTTTAACTTACATAAATGAAAATCATCATGGACCAAATAGGATTGTAAACTTGGCTGAAATTTTCGTCTCTCATGTACCATCTGCAAACCAACGTATTAAAAAATAAACTTTGGTTTGCAAATGGAACGCTAAGAGACCGAAATAAAAATAGTACTCAAGACACCAAGTGAACCCAACAGAAGCACCTGAACTACTGAGCTGGACAATGAATTACATAAGTAAAGGCACAAGTGCATTGTTTTCTTTGAAAATATGCTTATCGGAATCAGACAGACAATAGAATTCCGTAGGAATGATAACAATGTTAACTTGGCTGTTAATGTGAAAATGTGTGAATCACAGGTAGCAATAGTTGTTATTAGGTTTAAGCGAGAAACAGTTTTTGGAATTTTTGTAGCCGATGCCATACTTCCACACGTATTAACGAAGGAGAAATATAAATTCAAGGTGGTCCAAATTTGTTGAATTTGGTAGGTGCGTAGAAAACTACAAAATTACGGGACGCAGCAAGTGTGTTATGGTAGCGAATTTTCATTAAATGCTTCAAATTTGTGTAACTCAATTTTCTATAAACCTAGAAAGTTTAGTTTTGGTATGTTGTAGAGGACAACATACCAACCAAATTTCATCAAAATAACTTTGTTATTTTTTCGAATTATTTTTCGGGAATTTTTTTTTAGAAAAACTATGGCGAATTCAACAAAGCTGTTAATAAAGGAAAGATTCTTGCTGAGTTTCATCAAAATCGGTTATTAAATTTTTGAGTTATCGTGTGGATATATAAAGGGTGATTGATTAGTACGATAAAGTCCAGTATATTCTATGTCTTTTGACGTATCAAAATAAAAATTGGGAAAATCGTAGCAAGCGTTAAGCTCCATATTCTAAATTTGGTTACAATGCTACAGGGTGTTCCGTAACGCCGTGCCGGTACAAAATTATATATTTTTAAATAAAACACGCTGTAATTTAATTTAATTTTAAAATCTGCTTCACTTCTTCATTACAATAATATAAGGTTGTAATATGTTATACAGGGTATTTAAAGAGTTATAACCAATTTTCCATAAAAATCGAAACAAGTTCAGCGCCCTCTATAATTTAAAAGGAGTACAAGAACAATGATCTATATTGCAGCCGTAGCTTTTCAATTATTGTTGAAATTTATTAAAATGATTTATTTTGTTAATTTTCATTATATCGATTCCTGTGTGAGTCAAAACACAAATTCATTATTCTCTCAGTTTTTTTTTAATTGGTCACCCTGTATATTATGTAACTATCGTAAAGTACTATCATTATACTTTTTTTGTTGCTAAGCATTCCCTTCCCCCCAAAAATGATTAGTTAGTATGGAAATAATATTGAAATAAATTGAATTTTCTTCTACCTGGCGATGCTGTAAAACGCGAAACCGGCTCCAGAAGAAAGCAGCAAGCATTTGTGAACCAGAGAAAAAAGCTGTAGATCTGTATTTGAAAACATATTTGCACACCATCCTAGAACTTTAGACAGGTCATCATTTATGGAGTTGGTTATTTCTAGTATCGTTGATAGTAACCGCAAGATAGTCCAAGGGCTCGGGGTGAGTCCCGAGAAAGCAACCGTAATTCCGTTTACGAGGAGGAGGAAGTGGGAGAGCCACAGAACTCTCACTCTATACGGTAGAAACATGCCAGTGGCCAGGGAGGTAAAATATCTTGTGGTCGTATTGGACTCTAAGCTAACCTAGAATGGTCACGTTGAAAAAATACAGCGTAAAGCAGTTATGACCCTAGCCGTCACTAGGCGGCTATATGGAAAAACGTGGGGACTAATACCTAGTATGGCCCACTGGCTGTACACAATGGTGGTCAGACCATCGTTAACATACGCGGCACTGGTCTGGTGGCCTAAGGTGACACAATTCAGTGCCAAACAAGAACTAGGCAAGATCCAAAGGATGGCTTGCCTAGGCATCACAAGGGCCATAACTTCAACCCCAACAGACGCCATGGAGGTGTTGCTCTTCTCTTATCATGGGGGAGGCCAGGCTAGGACTGTACAGACTAGCCTGCAATGGCACACTGAAGATCAACCCATGCTGCAGGGGCCACTGCAAAATTCAGGAGATCGTAAAGGAGCCCATGCCTGAAATGAGGCCAGATTTCGCGACCCCGCGAATCTGCAGGGAAAACAATTTTACACTGGAAATCCCCGACTGCGAGGCATGGCGTGAGGAGACGTCGGGCATACCACGGGGCGCGCTCGTCTGGTTCACGGAGGGATCGGCCGGGAAGCGTGGGACAGGGGCAGGTGTTTATTCGGAAGGATCGAGGGTAAGTCATAGTATTTCCCTCGGAGCCCTTGCAACGGTCTTTCAAGCCGAAATGTATGCCATCCTGTGTGCGGGAGAACAAGAGGATGGGCTACACCAATAAGCGGATCCTCATAGCCACAGATAACCAGGCAGCCCTTAAGGCACTAAGTAGCCCACGGGTAAATTCCAGGCTAATCAGTGAATTCCGAGAGAAGATGAGCGACCTGGCTGGGCAGAATGAGGTCACCCTCATCTGGGTGACGGGTCACTTGGGGGTCAAAGGCAATGAAGAAGCTGACAGTCTCGCGGCGAAGAAAGGGTCAGCAGAACCATTTATGGGACCAGAACCAGTTCTGGGCGTGACAAAGAGTACTGCCAAGGGAGCCATTAAATCCTGGGTCAGAAACGAACTCTAGGTGTACTGGGCAGACTGTCCAGGGCTCAGACATGAGAAGTCAGTATTTGAGGAACCCAAAGAGAGCTGTGGAGCTGCTAAATCTTAAAAGTAGGCAGCTCAGAAACATAATAGGACTCTTAACGGGACAATTGCATAAAACGGGGAGGTGCGAGGGGGACCTGGCATGCAGACTCTGTGGAGAGGGGGAGGAATCAGCCCAGCACATCTTGTGCGAGTGTAAAGCGCTGGACCGCAAAAAGAACTGATCTACGGTCAGCCTAGACCGGAGACAGAGCAATATAAAACTTCTCCCTACAAATTGCTGTGCAGGCTAGTTCAAGGCACAGTGATTTTGGAATGGGTGAAATAGAAGAGACTATTGTCCTGAATTTTTTTTACATAAAATGAGAATCAATACCGCAATACTGTTTTCTGAAAGGGAGAAGATAATTCACTGCAAAGTAACTTTCAGGCTAAAATTTTCATAGATTCATCAGAATTGAGTTACGCACTGCATGGTGTAGATGTAGATTGTGTTTTGGTAGAGGGAGCACGAAGAGCGAGATGATCTGAATTATGCATCCTGCGAGCATGGCAATGAGATTTCCCCCGCAGTCTCGTTAAATGTTAATGCCGATTGTAAAACTCGCCAGTTATAAATCTCCTAACCTAAATTATATTTGTCCGGAAACTTGTTTTTATGTTTTTCTCATTTCCTGTGGAATGAATCGTTTTTTATGTAATGAATTGCATGATAGGCATACTAAGATATTTATTACGGAAATTCTAATAAAACGGAGTTATTGCCAGACGAAAAACAATCTTATCTATAATTTTGTTGTCCGTTTTTATTATAAACTGATTTAGGGGACGTATTTAGTGAACGGATGTGATCAACTACGAAAACTATATCAACGGTTTTCGGTTTACTGTTGTTTTCGGTCTTTAAGGACCAGCGTTCGTCTTAAATTGCATACAATTTTTTTGCGAATTTTTGTACAAACAATTCGTAAGATCAAGACTTTAAGAATTAAAGGAATTCTTCAGATGATTGCAGGGGCGGCTCCTCAATAAGTGCGTCCGTGCGCGCGCACTGCTGCCTCCTGGGAAAAATAATATTTTTGCTATGCTATATTTTAATAAATTTTTATTTTTTTACCTCCTGCGTTCCACGCAAACAAAATTAGTATATCGAGTATCGCAGAGTCGGCAGCCATTAATACAGAATCAGAAGAA
This sequence comes from Tillus elongatus, assembly GCA_964006375.1. NCBI lineage: Eukaryota > Metazoa > Arthropoda > Insecta > Coleoptera > Cleridae > Tillus > Tillus elongatus. Next base: position 21,816,797 of record OZ023265.1, on the reverse strand, counting down.
GTATAGTGTGTTAATGGTTGCCGATGTTATATACATCCGTATAGACAGTCCTTCGTCGGTGTGTATGCTTCGGCGCTCTACCTAAATGGGAAACTCCAATACGAAATGATCGACTATCTTCGTCAAAAACGACCGAATAAGCAATCCCGTTGTGCGCTTTCAAATTCCACACTTGCAGCACAGCAAAATAACACCCAGCACTGAATCTTGCAGGGCGGCCCTTTCATGTTGCGAGAATAGAATATTTGACCTTGCCCACATCGCTCCAGCTTAACGGACCAGGGTGGGACTCGGCATACAGTTATGCTGTTCTCGAATCACAGGCGTAATCGCTCATTTTATCGCCAGGGCCGTATTATCTTTCTTAAAGCAATGTTATTATTGATTTGTATGCAGCAAAATATTACGTAATTGAAACAACGATAATTAAATATAGTCTAAAATATAGTGTTAGTAGAAGGAATATAACTACGATAGATTAGATCCTCGTGAATAGCATCTCACATTTAGACATTTTAAGTATATTAAATTATTTAGTCAAAATTTATAATAGGTTTGAGTCTGTCAAGTACGGCATTCTGGCGTATTTTCATAAAATTCAAGTTAAAAAAAGTATATATATATATATATATATATATATATATATATATATATATATATATATATATATATATATATATATATATATATATATATAGATATATAGTATTAAGTTTTCGTGACGGTAATAGTGTTATTTTCTTACAAAATTGTGGGAAAGCCGTCAGTTGCAAAATAAAACTCTTTATTAAAAGCCGAGCTTTTGGAAAATTTATTCCATTCTCAAGGATCTAACGTGAGTTTTACTATAACTAATTATGAAAATACAAACATGAAAAAAACGGTTTTTTTCATGTTTGTATTTTCATAATTAGTTATAGTAAAACTCACGTTAGATCCTTGAGAATGGAATAAACTTTTCCGAAAGCTCGGCTTTTAATAAAGAGTTTTATTTTGCAACTGACGGCTTTCCCACAATTTTTTAAGAAAAAAAAAAAAATATATATATATATATATATATATATATATATATATATATATATATATATATATATATATATATATATATATATATATATATATATATATAGTAAAATTGAAAAGATACGTGCAGTATAAAACGACAAAGATCACATATTGTCATGTTTTTATGTCAAACAAAACATTTGAAATTATATAATGCTAACCTACATAGGTTTAGCCGTTTTTAAATATATAAATTAATAGACGAGTAAATGAACATATAAATAAGTATAATAAAATTGAAAAGATACGTGAAGTATAAAATGACAAAGATCACATATTGTCATGTTTTTATTTCAAACAACACATTTAAAATTATATAGTTAGTAATTATCAAAGGAAATGACTTTTTAACTACTATAACCTATAACTAACTAGAGGAAAACTTGATAAGTAGTTAATAATTTATAAGTTTAGTAAGTAGGATTTTTTATAATACATTTTCCGGGAAAAAAGAGGGGAGTCCTTCATTTTTTTCTTGCGCACCCCCAATGCATTAAGGCATGAGCCGCTACTGGATGATTGCGATCTAGGCGTGCTAGAACCCCTATAATGATAATAATAATAACTGTTACAAAAATCCAGCAATCTATGATCCACAACACATAACAGAAATTCAACAATACTTAAAATGGTATACATACAAAATATGTTATACAGGTGGCCCACGACGAACGCCCGATTTCTCGGAAACTAGTCCTTGGAAACCTTTGAATATTTGGCAACTTACTGAAGTCGATAGGGTCAACTCGACTAAAATATTTTCAAGATGGTGGCACTTCCGGTGGTACTAGGGTGTTGATGTTAACTTGCTTATTTTAAATAGGACACCCTATATATTATTACATTTTTAGATAACACGGGAAATTTTAGACACATTTTATGCATAATGTTCTATACATAAATCCAGCCGTTTTTGACATATCTCAATTTTTTTGTCAAAGATGACGTTTGCAGGCCTAAACATAACTGTCAATTTCTCCTATATAAAAGCCTTTATCGTTTAGTTGGATTTTAGTGAATTTTCTTAAAAAAAATTCACTAATGAGGAGATCTCGACTTTTGAATTTTGTTTTATGTGTTTATATATATATATATATATATATATATATATATATATATATATATATATATATATATATATATATATATATATATATATATATATATATATATATATATATATATGTTTATATATTTATGTGTCACACCTATAACTAAAAAAATAACGGACCGATTTTGATAAAATTAGGTGAGTACCTTCCTTTCGCGAGTGGCTTGGATAAGTTCGTTAGCCAGGAAAATCCGCCGAGGTTTTCCCGGAAAATTTTGTGTTTTCTTTCGAAAAAATCGAAAAAAATTTATATCTCCGAAATTAACAAAGTAAAGGCAACGAAATTTGGTACACGGGTTTATATCAGTATAGGTAAGCTACCTACCAAAATTTAGCGCTGTAGGTTAAAGGACAAAGTTACAGGCATTTAAAGAAAAATAAATTTGGGTTTTCCTCAAAACGTCCAAGTCGCGATTTTAAACGTCAAAATTGTTAATATTTAGGCAATGAACCTGAAATTAATATGATCTATGCAAGGAAAATGTCTCAAGAATAATGTTTTACAAAGCCTGAACTCTTAGTTTCAATCGTCACTGTCCTTAATTTTACTAAAATATTCCCAGAAAATTCATTTCAAATACACCCTTTCTCTGATGCTTTAGCAGTAGCGTTGGCTATAGAGTTTATTGTTTAATAGTATATAATTTTTGTCAAATTTTCGTAAAAAATCTTTAAAGCGCAATATATCCGTTGTATAATAACGGAATATATCCGTTATTATACAAGTTACAAAAAAAAGTTGTATACGTTAATTGTAGGGTGTCTTGAGCTACATCTTAAAAAAATATTTCCACAATTACAGGATGGCCCATAAGTCGTTGGTGATTCAAATTTTCTTTTTTTTTAGTGAATTTTTTTATTCGAACACGCCCTATGTTATTGATTTTTTGTATTTTCCATCGAAATATAATACATCTTTGTAAGAAAAGAAATGCGGGACGCAGCAAGTGCGTTATGGTAGCGAATTTTTATTAAATGCTTCAAATTTTGAATCAATTTGCTATTTACCTATAAGGTTGACCAGAAAACTAGTTTTTTCGGGAACAATTTAAGTTTACTTTCGGAAATTTTTGTACATTTTCAAACAATAAAGTTATTTTGATAAAACATGGCACATTGTTTTTAATATATAGATTATACTGGTAACCAAATTTGGTGCCTGCTTTCTTAAAAAAACATATTTGCTATTAAAAACATTCTTATGAAAATTCACTACCATAACGCACTTGCTGCGTCCAGAGTTTTTATTTCCTTGCAGAAAGGGAACTACTTTAGTGGCCTGTGATGTTATTTTGATAATAGATAAATACAGGATGATCAAAAATTCACATTGAAAATTGATTTGAAAAAATGATCAAAAGTTCTTTTTTTTTTCAAATAGAAGCCCCCTATTTTTATAATTGTATCTTATTCAGCATTAAAAAAAAGGGAACTCTGTGTGAAGTTGTCTATGCCAAAAATTTGTTGTTTTCGAAATTGCCAATATTTGGGGACAAATTTCTGGCGAATTCAGATGTAGTGTTGCAGAACCTCTAGTACAATAGATGAAGTTTCTTGCTGTTGAACCTTTTGTATAGTTTCAAATTCAATTTTCAAGAATTGAAAAAGTGAGTAGTTTCCATTTGGTTTTTCTCATTTAATCTCTTATAGATTTCTTTACCTCAATGGTTCTCATTGGGTTTCTGCTTGATTGTGCTGGCGACTTGTGGTGTTTATCCTGTCAGTTTTACTCCTTGGCTTGTTCCATTTCTGCAATAAACGTTAATCGTTTAATTTTCAAATAATAGACTTTTGCATTTTTTGTAGCTTTCAACGCTTGTCAGTTTGCTCTGATGTTTTAATTTAATTCATTTTTGACCTAGCTTTAACATAGTTTTTTAACTTGTGGTGCTGTAACTGCTTGTGTTTCATTGTAACTCTCTTAGTTTTAGCTTGATTGTTACTTAGCCTTTTAGTGTGACTTGCGATTTTAACCTTTGACGTTTTCTGTAGAGAGTATCTTGTCACCATTGTGCTCTAACCTGCACAGTTGCCTACCAGAAAGACTAACGATTTTCTGACAGACCTTTTTTGTTATGATTCTAGATTTATCGCCTGAAGATGACCTCTTAGAGTGTCGAAACGCGTCGGGAAATATTTTTAAACAAATTTGTTGTCTGGAGAAAAGCCTTTCATTTCATGTTTAGTTATTACCATCAGATGCTAGTGGTCTTGGCGGGCCTAATGTGTATAAAAACTTTTTTTTTAGTAAATTTTCGTAGAAAACGTCTCTAAGGTGCATTTTCTTTAAAAGTTATTAGTGAATTTTTGCAAAAATATTTATCCCTAATTTTCGTAAATAAAATGGTAACTTTTCAAAAAACAAATATTTCTAATGGCTAAAAAACATATCAGAAAATTTTCGAGGAAACATATTTTTTATGAATTCCAATAAACTTTTATGGTAGGTTGTTGTAGCGTATAATATTTTTGTGTTTCTTGTAGATTTTGGTGAAAAAAAAAGAGTATGCGAGTTTTTCTACAACATTTTTTTGCGAATTTTCGTTAACAATGTTTCTTGGTAGTGAAACTGAATAAATTGTTTCTAGCATACAAAGACCTTTACACTAAAAATTAAACGGCAATAACTGAATTTTCAGTACAGCAACAAACTTCGAATTTGGTATGTACCAGTCTTCGTACAGGCAACCTATATTTATAATTTTACTAATATGGCTTTGTGATGTTTGAAGATAGCGAAGTTTTTCGTAAGAAAGTAAAACTTTACAAGAAAAGCTGATTGGATCGGGAGGGCTAACGAACTTACATAAGATAGTGTTACAAAGCACTTCAATAGACGTAGGTGCGGTGTTGCCACATCTCCATAACTTCCCCAACATCTGGGAATTTTTGCACAATCTGGTAACACCGCCTCCCCACCTCCCATGGGGGTGCCTGGGGTGACCCCCCTCAGGCGAAGTCTCAACCCTCTAGGACCGAAAATAACGAAGTTACCAACTTGTACCCCGTCGGAACGGATAACTGAGGTCTGCGCATTCCGAACACCCTGTATATACACCCTTTATACGCAGAGAACCCTTACACCCTGTATACGCAGAGAGATCTTATAGTTCGAGAAACACCTCTTGTGTAACATAGGAGTGATGACCACATTTGGATCACCTGTATATACATCCCCCTGTATACACACGGGACCGATCTGTATTCACAGAACCTTCTAGTAAAAGAAGATCCTGGAACGTTCTGGAATGGAACGCTCCAGAAAGGAGGTGGAAGGTACGGCGAGTATATAAAGGTGAAAGCAAGCCAGCCCAGGCAGTTCAGTAAGATAATGTTAGAGTGACTCGAAGAAGCAGTAACTAGTGTGAAGTAAAGACCGTAGTTTCAGTATAGTGACTTGTGTGCAGATTAGTAACCAGTGTAAGGCCAGATAAACTAAGTGTTTTGTGAGAGAGACATTCTAGACCTTTTATTGTATCCATATTTAGAGAGTAAATAAAGTTGTTTTGTTAAAATTTAAAGTCTCACTTATCCAGAACCCAGAGAAAACGCAACAATATTTACAAAATAGAAGAAACCTGCCCAATTTATATGTTTCCTTTCATTAATGACTTGGATGAGTTCGTTAGCCCACTCACCCAAAAGTGTTTTTCTGAAGAAAAAAAAATTGTTATTTTCCATAATTGGAAATATTTTTATGTAAATTCGCTACCATAACGCACCTGCTGCGTCCAGACTTTAATAGTTATATTTCGTGTCTCACTAAATAAATGTGAGACAGAAATAAAACCCTTATGTGAAACTTTCAACGCCTAAGGAAAATGCACGACATCCAATTCCTTTCCTATATACGTGGGTCAGTCTTCCTTGGAGGCAATATCTGTCCAGATATGTTAGTGAATTTTAAGACGGTCATAACCCAGGAAGGGAGGCATGTGTGTGTATATATATATCGCATCGCAGAGAGAAACCCATCACCGGAGCAGGGATGCAGGGGTATGGTGAATTATGGATTCCGGCTGTCCATTTCGGAATGTCATGTTTTATCGGTGCGGTTTCTTTCAGTTTGACAGGAATGGCGCCGGTTATTGGATGCCGGCGTCGGCCAATGCTGGCCGCGGACTGAACATCATATAAATTCCGGGATGAGGGGGCCACACAGCTCCGGCGGCACACTCGTCAATATTCCGGGTGGTCGGGGGGAGAACCAGAACCTCCGTCTTTCCACCCTGGCTGCCTCTACTGTCCGAAGTGGACAGTCCATTTCTCAGCGTGCGCTCTCCACGCTATGTGGCCTACAAATCATCCCAGCTTGACCCTTCGAAGGTGCCCGGATGCGTATCATCGAATTAACTATTCAACAACACTCCTAGGTTAGGAAGAAAACGACAGTCGGTTTAATCCTGTTTATATCGCACCTTTTCCGGCACTGGCTTAAGAAATTGTTCACCTAAACGCAAAAAGGTTAAAATAAGTGTCTCGGATACGTCCACCGGTGTTTTCAGATGACGTTGAAAGCATGAGAAAAAAAGAATTGTTTGAAAAGATATAATACTAATTAAAAAACTACCCTAATGCTACAGAGTATCTTGTTTTTAAACTGATATAGAGCCAGTAAATGGGTATATCGAGGTCTCTGATTGAAAGCATTATAACTTTGGCGCAGATAAACATTTTGTTACTAATTCTAGGAGAAACTAAAAGCCAAAAATTACTTTTCATTTTAGGATGGAGCACTAGGGGTCTTGACCAACAACAGCATCACAGTCTAAAGGCGATGTCGCATTGCCGTCACAAGCATGATACCCTCTGTCATTGTTGTTTGTGAAAGCCTTCAACGCGATGGTTTCTTACGCAAAAAAGTTGATCGGGCAAGAACCAATGCGTTCGTTTAGTGTGGTGTGGCCATCACTTTGCTATAACGTTACAAAAAATGTATATAATCTCAAAAAGAAATACTTGGAAAATGAAATTTGAGCAAATTTAGCGCGGCAAAATAAGGTTTCAAGTGCTTGAGCATCAAGAAGGACCACGAAATTGAAAAATAAAACATTTTCGAGTTGAACGAAAAGTGAACTGGGGGGCGTCTGATTCCTGAACGTGTAAAATTTGTCGGTCCTTTCTGTGTAAAATAAGTTATGTTTTATTTTATAATTTTTAAGGAAACAGGTCAGGACAAAAATACATTAGTTTCTCTAAAACAAGTTCTAAATTGATAAGTATGAAATACATATATATATATATATATATATATATATATATATATATATATATATATATATATATATATATATATACATACATAGTCTTGACGCAGCAAGTGCTTTATGGTAGTGAATTTTCATTAAATTATTTTTAATAGCAAATATGTGTTTTTTTAAAGAAAGCAGGCATCAAATTTGGTTACCAGTATAACCTATATAGTAGAAACAATGTGGGATATTCCATCAAAATAACTTTGTTGTTTGAAAATGTACAAAAAATGCAGAAAGTAAACATACAATGTTTTTTGTATCTCGTATAATAACGGATATATTGAGCTTTATTGATTTTTTTGCGAAAATTCACCAAAAATTATATACCATTAAACGATAAACTCAATAGCTAAAACTACTGCCAAAGCATAAGAGAAGGGGTCTATTTAAAATGCATTTTCTGGAAACATTTTGGTAAAATGAAGGACACCGGCGGTTGAAGCTAAGACTTCAAGGTTTGTAAACCATCCTTTTTGCGACAGTTTCTTTACATAACCTGTATTAGTTTCAGGTTCTTTACCTAAAAGTTGCCTATTTTGACGTTTTAAATTGCGAATTTGACGTTTTGAGGAAAACCCCAATTTTTTATTCTTTAAATGCCCATACCTTTTTGTCTTATAACTTAGAAAGCTAAATTTTGCTACATAATTTACTTTTAATGACGAATTAACCCGCGAACCAAATTTGATTGCCCTCACTTTGTTATTTCCGGAGATATAAAAATTTTCCGACAAAAAACACAAAAATTTTCGAGAAAAACCTGGCTGATTTTCCTTACTAACGAACTTATCCAAGCCACTTGCAAAAGGAAGTAACTCACTGAATTTGATCAAAATCGGCACATTATTTTTTGAGTTATCTGTGTGATATATATATATATATATATATATATATATATATATATATATATATATATATATATATATATTCTTAAAAAATTGTGGGAAAGCCGTCAGTTGCAAAATAAAACTCTTTATTAAAAGCCGAGCTTTCGAAAAAGTTTATTCCATTCTCAAGGATCTAACGTGAGTTTTACTATAACTAATTATGAAAATACTAACATGAGAAAAACTGTTTTTTAAATTTAAAAAACGGTTTTTCTCATGTTTGTATTTTCATAATTAGTTATAGTAAAACTCACGTTAGATCCTTGAGAATGGAATAAACTTTTTCGAAAGCTCGGCTCTTAATAAAGAGTTTTATTTTGCAACTGACGGCTTTCCCACAATTTTTTAAGAAAATAACACTATTACCGTCACGAAAACTTAATACTATATATATATATATATATATATATATATATATATATATATATATATATATATATATATATATATATATATATATATATATATATATATATATATATATATATATATATATATATATATACATATACATATGAATATATAAAAATATCAACTGACCCCGGATATGAGGTATAGGGTCCTAGTTTGCGCTGATTTGAAAAAAAAATCAAAATTCAGAAGTCGGGATCACCCCATTAGTTAATTTTTTTACGAATACCCACTTAAAAACTTAGTGTGTGACTCCTTTTTAAAATTTAAAGGAAGTTACTCATAAAAAAAAACTTTCGCCCTTCTCTTGTGAAGAAACAACCCCCTAAAATGGGTTCCAAAACAGGGGTTTTTAATTTTATCTTATATACAAAAGAAGTGGCAGAAACGAAATTATGTAGACGTTGTATTCTAGTAAGGAGACACTCGGTGAACAACTTGTTAATTGTCTCGTGCGGTTGCAAGGGGATCAAAAGCCACCCTAGGACTTGTTCAACGTGTAACTTTTTTTCTTTTACCTATATTGCCATTTCAAAATAGATTTTGGATAGTTTAAACTGTCTAATTTTTTTTGGAAATTTAACGATTTCGGAGGAAAATAATACTGCAAATTGAATTATACCTCCCACATAGCTGTGATAATTTATTCTCTTCAGAAAGACATTCTTATGGAATGAACTTAGGGCCCCTGACTTAACCACAAAGAGAATATTTGTACTCCTGTACCCATAAACTTTTGAACCGTTATCTGATTCGAGTTTTATGGGAAAAACGACAATTTTCACCAAATCACCCCTTATTTGGCCCCTACCCTCCGAAGAGATCTTACCCAAAAATAATAACTTTCTAGCAACAATATCTTTAAAACACATAATTGAAAAATGAAGAGATCGCCCAACTGGAAAGTTTTTGGAAAACTTGGCTAAGTTGATGAGGTGTAAAAATTACAAGGTAAAAAAGAAATGATCGAAAATGATTCGATAATTGATCAAATATTTATCACAAATGAAACAGAAACCCCCATTCATTAATCCCAAGTTTCGATAAGTCCTTGCAGGAAAGTATAGGTATTCTGAAACCGCCTCCGGTCATCTCTGGGCCGTAGCAGGAACGTGCTTCGTTTTTAATACTCCGCACGTCCAGCGGCTGTAATATATGAGACTGGCATCCTCCCCGCTCGGTATAGCTCATACATACAGAAGGACCGCTGGTCAGAGGGAAAATTATCCTCACACCCTTCTAGCTACCCCTCAACCCCCAACCACCGTCCTGACGTAATTAATGCATTGTGCGCTATTTATTTAAGGGTATTACAATTAGAGACGTAAAGGTATGAGAACTCTAAAGGTAACATTAAAATTAACAGAAATCGTTATGCATAAATCTGATATTTTGTGGCCATATATAACACTTTGCTTGTTAAAGCAGACACGTGGTATTACTTTTTCAAGACACCCTTGTTATTTTTCTAAATAGCAATAACTGGAAAAAAATTCAAAGAAGACTTCTTAAATATTTGGCCAAGTGAGTAAATTCTCGAGGCCAAGCAAATCAAACCAACTTTTTAAATATCTGTCATTTAAACTGGATGGCTCGTATCCGCTTATTGGGTAGCCACATAGTCTTCTTTTTGAGAGATTTCATGCGTCCTGTCTTCAGGGCCGTCGACATTTCGATTCGGTGGTATTTCTGCATAAGCTGATCAACAGCAAATTTAACTCCCCATTTCAGATGGGTTCTCCAAACCCGCAAAAACTTCCAAGAGGAACAGCGAGGACCCTCCTCCTCAACCACCCCTAACTAAAAACAGATGCGGACCGCTGGATAGCCCAGCAGCCACTAATATGGAGACAGATGCTCTAACCCAACCGCCTGTCCCACGCAAACCACCATCACACCTATCTTCATCCACACCAAATCAAAATGGCTAGACATCTCAAAAGATTTCCAACTCAAGAAAATTCATATTCTTAAGGTGAAAACCCAAAAAAATCAATTAAAATAGAACTGGCTACTCCCGACGATTTCAGACGGGCTATAGCCTATCTAAAATCAATAAAGGTGGAATTCCACACATTCAAACTACGTTAAATAGAACCTCTGCGCGTAGTCCTGCGCGGTCTCTGTGAGTGTCTCACAGCTGAGATAGTCGCCAATGAGCTATTTGCAAAAAATTTCCATCCAACATCAGTCCACAAGATGAGGAAAAAATCCCTTATGCCCCTGGTTCTGGTCGAACTTGCAAAAACCGATAAGCATATATTCGACATCGAAGAGATCTGTAATCTACAAATAACTGTAGAATCACCCCATAAAAGATCCTTCCCTATTCAATGCCATAGATGCCAACAGTTTGGACACACCCAATCCAATTGCCACCTGGCCCCACGCTGCGTAAACTGTGCTCAAAACCACATGAGCGCAGCATGCCCCAGATAACAAAATGAGCCAATAGCCTGCTCAAATTGTAAGACCGCCGGACACACGGCCAGTTACCGTGGGTGCCCGGCCTTCCCAAAACCCTCCAAAATAACCCCCAAGGCCAATCGTGCTAACTACGCAGCGGCCTTGAAACCATCCATGCAGAGACGGTCGGCACGGACTCCCCAGTCGACTCCTCCTATACCAGTTACCACTACCAATCAGCCCCCTAAAGCAGTCAAAACGACCCCTTCCACCCAACCACAACATTCACCCAGGCCTTCCACACCTGCCTCTTTTGACCTGTGTACCCTTCTGTCTTGTTTAGTAGAATCGACTTTCTCAAACTGAGGCAAGTCATTACAAAAGTCCTAACAGCCATCCAGGCATCCAGTGATATAATCTCCCTCATGACCTTCCTACTTCCGCTAATCCCAGAACTTCTAGCCATCTTCAAATAAGGCCACAGACTACGAATAGCACCTCCCTTACAGACATAAGCGTCCCAATCTTATTCTGTCCCGGTAAAGCCACGCGACTACAACAGAATGGTAACATTCTAACCCCTACGCCCCTCCCGAGAGCCTCCCTATGAGACCGTCCACGACTAGGCACCAGAGCAGGGGAGACTGAACGCTCGCCTGCGGACACCCCGCCGCAACCCTCGCCAGCAGAGTCCCTTTCGTGAGTGAGGTGAAAACCGCCCTGTCCCTGAGCATAGAACCGATCCCAGTGCAGCAGGTCTCTTCTATTCTACGCTCCCTGACAGCTGCCAGTACCGATCCGAATGAGGTGTTGCTGAAGGCCCCCTTCATGTCCAGGAAGGCCCCCAGCGCCACCTTTCTGTTCCCCAGTGTATTCTCCACTTTCAGCACCAGTTGGTGCAGTGCTGTTTCTGTTGAGACTCCTGCTGTGTGTGAATCAAATGTGAATATGCAGGATTTTAAAAGATAATCAATATCATCCCTATCACATTAACCTGCAACAAGCACTTGAACCGAGGGATTACCAAAAACGTATCGATTTTTACTAATGGCTATTAACCAAAGAACTTAAGACCCATCGATCGATTCCCTGGACCGATGAGGCTACATTCAAAAGCAGAGGGAAGGTCAACATTCACAGTGCCCATTGCTGGTCTCAAGAAAATCCTCATTGGCTGCGAGAAGTGGAGCCTCAACACATGTTATGGCCTCATCGGGTGGCAGATCATCGGGGCCTATATTTTCGATGGCATCCTAACTGGCCGTGTGTACACTGACTTCGTCGACGAAGTCCCCTGTCAACATCTGGCTCAATACACGAAAATTGATGTGGATACAGCAGGATGGTTGTCTAGGTCATTTTTCGCTAGAAGCACGTAATGTCATTGATAACCTGTACCCTGGACAGTGTATCGTAAGCGAAGGGTCTGTAGCGTGGCCACCTTGAACCTCTGACTTAACACCCTTGGATTTTTTCTTTGGTGCCGGGTCAAAGATATTGTTTACGGACATCAACCAACAACAAAAGATGATATGGAGATGCAGATCCGGGAGGCCTGCCAGTCGTTGAGCGGCGTAGAAATCTTGCAAAATACCGACAGCGTCCGAACACGGATCAAGTAATGTGTGAATCAAGGTGGCAGACACTTTGAACATTTACGAACGCTTACATTTTCTGCCATCCATTCTCCTCACACACAACAGCCACGTCCTTGTCATTGGATCTGTTTTGTGTTAAGAGAAGTTAAAATTAATTTTCAAGGTTAGTGGTGACATCTATCGTGAAAGTGGATCGAATGAAAATTTCTTATTTTTTTACATGTAACCCAACTCTGTAACAAAAAATACCACGTTCCATAGAAAAATCCAATATTAGGGCCAAACTGACCCATTTCCGGTTTGTTCAGGAAGTTGACGCCATCACCAATTGATAGAGCATACCCGATTTGGGTATACAAACATCTTTTTTTTCCTTAGAGCATTCAGTAGGCTAATTAACGACTCGTACGGGTGGTCTGATTCACCCTGTATAATACATATAATATTGTCACAGCGAACAGTCTGGAATGACATTTCTAGAAGAGACCAGAAGTGACAGGTATAGAATAGTGTAGAACGTCTAAAATCTGTATAGACAGTATAAATAGACGAGCAATGCGCAGAGTAAGTTAGTTCAGTATTAAGTCGGTGTGGTGCAGAATAGTGATCATAGAGTATTAAGCGAGTTAGTAGCAAGTGTTGGTGTTTAAAAAGCGATCATAAGAGGCGAATAGTGGAATATAGTTCTATGGACATTTAATAATAGAGAGAAATATTTTAGTTGATACTGGTGTTAGAAAATAGTTGCTCATAATAAATTAGTAGTTTGAAAAGCTGTTATTCAACGAATCCAGAACCTCGTAGAACGTAACAACTGGTGTCAGAAGTGGGATTTTCAAGCTGCAAGGGAAATATTTTCCAGAATATTCGTTGAACAACGTGGAAATTTCTAGAATATCTGGAAGATCAGTGTCAGCAGCAATTCATAACTGGGTGTGTTCGTGAAACAGAATAAACTGTGTACCAGCTTTAAGTACGTTTTGCCTAAGACACGTAGCGCTACCACCAATATGGACGCCCAGCTATTGGAATTGATTAAAGAAATGAAAGGAGAGGCCAGAAAAAGAGATGAAGAAGCCAAAGAAGAAATGAGAAAAAGATACGAAGAAGCCAGAAAAAGAGATGAAGAAGCCAGAAGAAGATGCGAAGAAGTTAAAGAAGAAATTAGAAAATGAGATGAAGAGGCCATAAGAAGAGACGAAGCTAAAGACGAAGCCAGAAAAAGAGATGAGGAGGCTAGAAAAAGAGACGAAGAAGTCAAAGAAGAGATGAGAAAAAGAGATGAAGAGGCCAGGAAAAGAGACGAAGAAGCCAAAGAAGAAATGAGAAAAAGATATGAAGAAACAAAGACAATTCTACAGGAACAGGCCAGCAGAATTGAAAATATTACTTTATGTGTCGACAAACGTATGAATCAGGTAAAAGACGACATATTCCAGCAAGTAGAAAGCAGAGTAAGGGGTATCAGCGACAATGTACATGACAAGCTGACGAAAGTACAACAGAAAGTGCAGTAACTAGAAAAGAAGTGTGAAACCCTAGCCAAAGCAAACATTAGGCTCGAAGATAGCCCGGTTGGAAGAATTAACGTCCCCACATTTGATGGCTCAGTCCCGTGGGGTATTTATCTACGCCAATTTGAAGCCGCTGCTACAGCAAATGGTTGGGGCGAAAGAGAGAAAGCGACCTCGCTAATTGTGGCTCTCAGGGGAGATGCCCTAGACGTGCTTCAAGGAATTCCCAGGGAAGAACCGCTTAGTTTTGACAGCATTAGACAACAATTAGTAATGAGGTTTGGCGACCAGCATTTACAACAGTTGTATCGATTGCAGTTAAAAAATCATTGTCAAAAATCGGGCGAAAGTCTCCAACATACCCACGCCGACGTTGTCAAACTCACGCGATTAGCCTACCCCATAGCTCCGCTGGAGTTTTTAAACCAGTTGTCGATGCAAACCTTCATTGACGCCATCAGAGATACCGACACGCAGCAGGCGCTGAGGATGGCGGGACACAAAAACTTAAACGATGCTTTGGCACATTTCTTGGAGTTTGAAGCGGTAAAGCAAGCGTCGGAAAGTCATGTGAAAGTTCGCAGTCTCCAAGTCCAAGAAGAAAATAAAACATATTTATCCAAGATCATGCAGCTACTAGAGAAAATAGCAGAACAAATAAGGCCGACGTCTGATGGACAACCAATAAGAGCTCACCGTGCAAATGCCTTGCGCTGCTGGAACTACGGCAAGGTGGTACATATAAGGGTGGAATGGTGGGCTCTAAGATCACGCGCAAGGAAGAAAGTGAAGCTAAGGTCGGTAACCATTTCTCAGGTTAGCGATTCTGGCAGCTCTCTCGTCGTAGACGGATACGTAAGCGGTAATAAGACCCAGATGGTAGTCGACACAAGCGTACCTAGGACGATTATTCGCCGCGACATGATGGCGAGTAAGAGAGCCAGACAGAGTGTACAGAGTAAATGCAGCCGGTGGTGATAGGATCCAGGTATTTGGCGAAACTGACGTTGAGCTGCAAATTGGGACATGGAAGGCAAAGCAGAGAGCCATAGTCGCCGTCATATCAGACCCGATTATAATTGGTTTGGACATACTTCAAGGTCAGTGCGCTAAACTTGATCATGGCACGAACATCCTAAATATCGGCGGTGAAGAAATAATAATGTCGACTGGCAGTAACCTGCTAGTGCGGAAAATCTCCATAGAGGAAAATAGCAACGTCTGCCGTGAAAGTGCCATTCCAGTGAAGAGAGCTGTGAGAGAAAGAGACGACCCAGTTACTCAGCCAAAAGCAAGTGGAGAAGAAATTATTGGAGCACAAGACAAAGGGTGTAAAGCCCACCCAGAAAAAGGTCATTGAACACATTTGTTGGAACAGAGTCGATCTCGACAGGATGAATAGGGCCCGTCGAGATATTTGTGCAGGTAGAAACACCAGAACAAGGACAACTACACGGAAAAACCAGTACCACGTAAGAACTTCGCTTGAAGAAAGCTCTGACATATTGACAAGAAGGAAAACCATCCACTCTGCTGTCAGAATGCATAAGCGAGTAGAAAGCGACCGCATGAAGACCCGTTATGACGTGCGAGCTAATTCAGCTGGTTTTAAAGAAGGAGAATGAGTGTGGGGTTTGCAATCCAGTACGACGTAAGGGACGGTCACCGAAACTACGGAAATTATGGGAAGGTCCTTATAAGGTCGTCAAGAGAATGAATGACGTTGTCTATCGCATTCAGATGAGCCCGAAGAGCAAGATGAAGGTGGTTCACATGCACAGACTTACGCCATACCAAGAAATGTCAGAATTCGACCGGGCCGATCGAATCTAAGAGGGGGGCAGTGTCACAGCGAACAGTCTGGAATGACATTTCTAGAAGAGACCAGAAGTGACAGGTGTAGAATAGTGTAGAACGTCTAGAACCTCTATAGATAGTATAAATAGACGAGCGGTGCGCAGAGTAAGTTAGTTCAGTATTAAGTCGGTGTGGTGCAGAATGGTGATCATAGAGTATTAAGCGAGTTAGCAGTAAGTGTTGGTGTTTAAGAAGCGATCATAGAAGGTAAATAGTGGAATATAGTTCTATGGATATTTAATAATAGAGATAAATATTTTAGTTGATACTGGTGTTGGAAAATAGTTGCTCATAATAAATTAGTAGTTTGAAAAGCTGTGTTTTGTTAGTCAACGAATCCAGAACCCTGTAGAACGTAACAATATAAATATTATATTTAGCAAACTAAAGATACGATATGAGCATTTATTAGGATTAAGGTATGAGTCCCAGATAGAAACTCTGAAGGTAATAGGGAGCTTCTAGCCTGGACGCAGGAGAGAAGCTAGAGTAACAATTAATAGCAGCAATATAAGTCGGCCTGCAGCTTGTTTACTGCACACCCATACCAGGAATTACTACTGGGTGACCATTGATTAATCTACACTGTAGTTATGTTTCACAATTTATACCTTGTTATCTGCAAATATTCCGTTTCTCATTTGTTAACTGGCCCGCAATGCTGTTATAGGTGTTATAAATCTTAAAAGACAAGTAAAAGGTATAACTGTAAGCTATTGTTTGGGGCATTCGAAAAATGAGCTTGTTTCAGGACGGAGAGATAAATAGTTTTCGTGTAATGTGGTATTGCACAGTATTAAAAGTCTGGACGCAGCCGGGGTGTCATAGTAGCAAGTTTTAGTGAATTTTCTTTTCAAAAATCACTAATGAGGAGATCCCGACTTTTGAATTTAAAAAAAAAATCTTTCAAATGAGCGCTAATTAGTCCCCCTAGAACACATATCCGGGGTCAGTTTGAATTTGTTTTCTTTCTAAAAAAATCTCAGGAAATAACAAAGTAAGGGCAACCAAATTTAATGTGCGTATTTGTATTATAAAGAGTGAACCATGTACCAAAATTTAGGTCTTTAGGTTTAAAGACAAAAAAGTTACGGGCAGTTAAAAAAACAATTTTGGAGTTTTCCTCAAAACGTCAAACTCACAATTGGAAACGTCAAAATTGGCAATGCTTCGGCAAAGAACGTGAAACAAATACGGATTGTGAAAAGAAAATGTTGCAAGAAGAGTATTCTGCGAACTCGTAAGTTTCAGATTCAACCGTCACTGCCCTTCATTTCACTAAAATGTTTACAGAAAATTCATTTCAAATTCACCCTTTCTCTGATGCTTTGGCTGTCGGTTTAGTTAAGTTGATGCTTTCGCTGTAGGTTTAGTGAAGTTTATGGTTTAACGGTCTATAATATTTAACTAATTTTTGTAGAACAAAATCGTTAATGCATTTTTGCATTTTTTATCGAAATATGATGCATGTTTGTAAAAAACTGGACGCAGTATGTGCGTTTTGGTAGCGAATTTTCATTAAATCCTTTAAATTTCAATAACTCAATTTGCTATTAAGGTAAGTTTTGTTGGTTAGGAAACCAACATTTAAGTTTATTTTCGAAAATTTTTGTACATTTTCAAACAATAAGTAATTTTGATAAAATATAGTACATTGTTTCTAATACATAGGCTATACCGTTAATCAGATATATGCCTGCTCGCATTTGCTATTAAAAACACTTTTGTGAAAATTCACTTCCATAACGCACTTGCTGCGTCCAGACTTTTTTTTATAAAAATGTTTTTAATTTGAATAGGTCAATTTTTGTTTACCCGAGAGACTTACAATTTGGTAGACAGGATGACATTTATAGTAAAAACCATGCAATAAATTTTAACCAAAGATTTTAATAGTTGCAGAGACTCAAAAAGTCTGGACGCAGCAACTGCGTTATGGTAGTGAATTTTCATAAAAATATTTTTAATTGCAGATATGTCTTTTTTTAATGAAAGCAGGCATCAAATTTGGCTAAATATTTTTTACAGAAATTCTGCTCGAATCATAAATAAAATTCAAATTATATACCTAATCTGTAATTAAAATTGAAAATAAAATAATTTGTTAGCACGAACATCCATTAAAACTTTATTTTCGACGAATTTCATTTAAAAAATGTTCCAACTGAATAATTTGTCATAAAAAATTCTCAAACGTTTCTTCAAAGAAAATTCACTAAATTCATTTATAAGAAAATTCGCTATTAAAATAACATTTTGTAGAAGAAAATTCGCTAACATAAATAAATTAAATAAATAAAATAATCTATATAGTAGGAACAACGTACCATATTTTAACAAATTAACTTGTTCGAAAATGTAAGAAAATCCTAAAATAAATTAAAACGTTTCCGAGAAAATTCGTTTCCTAGCTGACCAATCTTAGGTTAATAGCAAATTGCGTTATTGAATTTTGAAGCATTTAATTATAATTCGCTACCAAAACGCACTTACTGCATCTCCATTTTTTTTACAAACATGCACCATATTTCGATGAAAAATGCAAAAATGAAATATTAAAAAAAATTATTTATCGCCCACAACTTATGGGCCATCCTGTGATTGTCAACAGAAATCTATAAGATGCAACTCAAGACACGCGATAGGTAATGTATACAATTTTTTCTCGTATCTTGCATAATAACAATTTTATTGAGCTTTACCGTAGAAATGCGTTACCTTGTATATATGTAAACAGAAAGTAAAGCCGGATATGGATTTTAGAGGGCCTAGTTTGCGCTCATTTGAATAAATCTTTTTAGAATTCAAAAGCCGCCGTCTCCTCACTAACAAAGTTTTTCTACGAAAATTAGTTAAAAATTATAGACGGTTAAACCATAAACTTAACTTAAACTGCTGCCAAAGCATCAGAGAAAGGGTCTGTTTGAAATGAATTTTCTGGACATATTTTAGTAAAAGGAAGGGCAATGATGATGGAAGCTGAAACTTAAGGGTTTGCAGAACACAATCCGTATTTCTTTCAGGTTCTTTGCCTAAATTTTGCCAATTTTGACGTTTATATATATATATATATATATATATATATATATATATATATATATATATATATATATATATATATATATATATATATATATATATATATATATATATATATAATAATAATAATAATAATAATAATTTATTGAACAATATACCTCTTTTTACAAAACAACTTACAAGATTAATCAAGAGCCTGATTGAACAAAATTGAACAAATATACATTTCTCACAAAATAACTTACAAGGCTAATCAAGAGCCTGGTTGTTCAATAACGTTAAAAGTCACCTAAGTCGAAGACTTGTTGGTGATACTTGTAACATCATTCTCTCTAAAGATAAGCTAGTGCACACTCTGACACTGTAAAGAAATACAAACAAAAACCAAAACTGCAGAAGAACTCCAGCGATTCGCGGAAAATATAAAAAACATAACTATGCTTTTTGACTATAGATAAAATCTCTTTTACCAAATGTCTTAAGCCACACTATGGGTAACCTACACACACACACACACACATGCGCGGGCCCCACAGGTCAGACGCCAGGCATAAGAAACAACAAAATACAGAGGAAAGACCACTACACCAGCATATTAACCTCCACGACCCTGTGGATTACTTCACGATCTAGTCCAACTATCCACTTTTTTAAACCGACTTTAAAACCTCGAAGTCCATGCTGCTGGCGAATTTGGGCTGGTATAGAATTATATATTCTTACGCAAAGGTAAGCATAGGAACGCTGTGCAATTGTCTTCCTAGCTCTTTCTGTTTTAGATGCGTGTGCGCAGTGTCTCGTATTATAGTTGTGACTCAACTCCTTCAATTCACATCGATGAATATGATGGTATACAGCAGCATTAAAGTAGAAAAGCTGCCTAATACCCAGCAGTTTTGTCTCAGCGTATAAAACATCCGTAGCATATGTGCGTTCTTTACCATAAGTCACCTTGATGAGACAATTTTGAGCAATCTATATATAGCAATATATATATAACTGAAACTGACCCTGGATATGGGTTCTAGGGGGCCTTGTTCGCGCTCATTTGAAGAAATGTTTTCTAAATTCAAAAGTCGGGATCTCCTTGTTAGTGAATTTTTTTAAAGAAAATTCCCTAAAACAAGCACTTGTGAAGCCAACGGGACAAGTCTACGATTGTATTAAATATGGAAAACAAGGTATATGCTATTCAAATTGAATTAAATCTTAAAACTTTCATGTCCGCTTTATCAAATTATTTTGTACACAAAAACTCGCTAATAAATTCATCGGAATAACAACAATCAGATTAGATAATTGTAAAGTGAAATGTGACTAAAAACAAATTGATAAAAAGTAAAGTCACTAACTAGGAATAGAACTCGTCATGCGGGAGTCGATTATAAGATGTACCGGTACCTAACCCACTGAGCTACGCACTACATGCATTTACTAGTACGTATATCCCAGTGTTCATGTTTTTAGAATTCACACATATTTTGCTCATATCTTAACGAAATCAAGGAAAACAACGTTGTTTCATTATAGCGACACAGTAGGTTTTAGAATCTGGAAATTATTCTATTTTGTGTGAATTTGTCGTTGCATACCTAGAACAAGTTTTATTTTCCATCAATTATAAATGACAATTTTAAGTAAATTCCTATATTTTCTGTGCCCAATGTGTTGAACGTTGCGAGACGGGAGAAGGAAATTTCATTTAAAGTTAAAATGACGAAGAGACCTTTATTCGAAGCACGAGCGTTGTTTCCATATTTTTTTTTCATATTAATAACATTTATAGGTAAATTAGCAGATTAGCGTATTGTTCGTTTTTTGAAAAAAAGTTTCAGAAACATGCTTAGAGGAACCCCTTTATGCATTAACCATCGGACAAATGCTGTGATCTCAACTCCACAATACAGTTAAGAGACCCAAAGTAAATTTGAGGTTCTGTGCAAGGTAAACATGCTACAAAATTTTGTCCAATCTTCACTCAGTTAAAAACTCTGTTTGATATTGCTGAGCTTTCGGATTATATTTATTTATTATCGAATGGTTTCATGGTGACTAGAACTGGAAATAGTTACCCAAATGATGAATATTTGGCCATCTGCACTCACCGCCAAATAGGCAGTCGTAATATCTGGTGGCAGCTTGTACTATCACCCGCACGTCTTTGATAAAGTGTCGAATTATGCGGACGTGGCGCACTAGGGAGCGGCTTTTATTGTATTAACTACATTTATCTGGTTACTGTTTCAAATTAACCCCGTGTTGGCTAGACCATCTATCATACGAGTTTGGCACCCTAAACGACCGTAATTAGGAAACGGCCTGTCGCCCTCTTTCCACGGGATTTAGGACCGTGTTCGCTGTCATCGATAATGGTCTGAAATATAGCACGACAAGATATTGTCAGACACCTCTTCCATCTGTGATTCATAATGTGATAATAGAGAAGTCAGATATTAAACAAATCCTAGCGGGAAATCCTTAAATTACATTTGATGAAACCTAATAATTAGCACATTTTATACAAATTAAATAGCGCCATCGAATTTAGCGTTGCTAAATAATACATACTTAGTCAAACTCTTTGGACAATGCGAGCGGAAGTAAGACAACTCTATTTTGCACCAGTTTTATTTTGCTATTATTTTAACAAATGGGATAGTACATTTTTTTTAAATAAATAGCCACAATTTTGAAATAGATAACTCAAAAAATATTGGACCGATTTTGATAAAATTTGGTAGGTGTCTTGCAAGTGGCTTGGATAAGTTCGCTAGCCAGTAAAATCAGACTAGTTTTTCCTGGAAAATTTTGGATTTTCTTTCGGAAAATTTTTGTATCTCCGAAAATAAAAAGCTATGGCAACCAAATTTGGTACTACGGTTGACACTATTAAACTAACGTCACATTCCAAAATTCAGATCTTTAAGTTGCAAGGAGAAAAATTATAAACATTAAAAAATGTGTGTCACTAATGACCAGAGAAATGCACAAAACCAACTTTTTTGTGTCGATAACAAGAAAATGTTGCAAGAAGAGTGTTCTGCAAACCCTTAAGTTTCAGCTTCAACCATCATTGTCCTTCATTTTAGTAAAATATTTGCAGAAAATTCATTTCAAATAGACCTCTTCTCTGATGATTTGGCAGTAGTTTCAGTTATAGAGTTTGTGGTTTAATAGTCTATATTTTTCGCGAATTTTCGTAGAAAAAAAATCGTTGTTGAGGAGACGGCGACTTTAAATTTTTTTAAATGTTTCTTCAAAGGAGTGAGAACCAGTCAGTTTTGAGCTGTTTAGATACATACAGACTGGTGCATTTTAACTGTAAAGCTCAATACATCGGTTATGATACAAAATACAGAAAATATTAGAAAAGTTATTTATAGCGTGTTTTGAGCTGCATCTTATAAAATTGCGTTGACAATCACAGGATGGCCCATAAGTCGTTGGTGATATAAGTTTTCTTTTTCTTTTTAATGGAACAGCCCATTTTTTGTAGCATTATTGCATTTTCCATCCAATTTTAATGCATGTCTGTAAGGAGAAAACATCGTTTTCGCGTTATTTCAATTGTTTTTCAACTTTTTACATTTTGGAACATATTAAAAATTGTGATACGGCGTTTTTACCGATGAAAATCGGGGTCCCTTGAAAATGACGAATTTAGCGAGGTTTTACCAATATATTTACCAATAGATAGGAGAGAAAGAATTTTTTTTGTGTTTCCGGAGAAATCATTGTTTGTAAGATTTTTGTTACATTTTGGTAATAATTAATGTTCAATAAGTTATTGTAAAAAAATTATTGTCGGATTTTTGTAAAAAAAATTCTTTGCAAATTTTCATAAATTTTTTTTAGGATTTCCGTCGGAAAGCTTTTTGTAAATAATTATATCTTGCTAGATGGGTAAATAGCTTGAACAAGTTCGTTGTCCAGAAAAATCGGACCAGTTTTTTGGGAACATCTTAAGTTTATTTTCGGAATTTTTTGTAGATACTCTTTCGAACAATAAAGTTATTTTAAAGCAATATGGTACATTATTTTTACGTTATAGGTTATACCGGTAACCAAATTTGGTGCCTGCCTTCATTAAAAAAAACATATTTGGTATTAAAAACATTTTTACGAAAATTTACTACTATAACACATTTGCTGCGTCCAGACTTTTAATATATTAATCATCGAAAATAGAGCCACTCTAGAACTTGACATCCACAGAAATGAAACTAATACCGTAAGTTACATTTCGATTGACTTACAACATAATTTTACACACAAAGAAAAACAGCTAGTTTCAATTTCCTAATTAATGGATTGATATATTTTTTCTTAAATAAAGATATATACAAACGAGTACTGGAATGCATTAAGAACATAGCTAGGTATAATGATTAGGTACTCTGTCTGCTTAGTAGAAAAATTAATTAATAAACATAAGAAATTCTAGACGCAGCAAGTGCGTTATGGTAGTGGATTTTCATAAAAATGTTTTTATATCAAATTTGTCTATTTTTTTAAGATTACTAGCATCAAAGTTAGTATAACGTGTATAGTAGAAACAATCTACCACATTCCATCAAAATAACTGTATTCACTAAGTGAAGATTGGGACCTGTGATGAGCCCTCATAAGTATACTTGGAGAACACCCAAATCACCACAACACATATTTCAGAGACCTTACGATCGTTTCGTTGACAATGTCAACATCTTCAGAGGAAGAAAATTCTAACATAAAAAACTATATCCCGTATATTTATATCGCGTCAAGGTAAACGAACTAGTCCGAAGTAAAGTTGTCGTCCAAGAACGATTGTTTGTTTATTGCGCAGTGAAACAGGTCGGAGACCTGCTTTAATCTTCTGGTCGACAAATTTATGACCCTTATCTAATATAGGTTTAAAAGGACCAGAGTTCTTTCAAGAATCAGCACGTTTCCTTTCGATCTAGAAATTTACTATGTGGATATTGGTTCATGCGGATAGACATCTGGTGAGATAAACAACATCAACTCAACTCATCTTTTTTTAAATAGAAAACAAAAAACCCAGATGCTTGTCTCACCATGTTAACTCTAACAAAGGATAAATAGTTCAACTAAAATACTACATAAAAACTATATTTATATTGATTTTAATTCTACGTGAAAGTATTCATATCGACTACATAGATACAAAAAAACCGAACAGGTCTTTAAGTCAAGACAAACATAGAGATTACTATATGTATAAACCGGTCGAGTTATTGACAATAATTTATTATTCTACCAGACAAATTAGGAGTATTCAAGCGGTCAAATGCAAAGAGAAAATAAAGGGCTTGAAATTACAGGTGCCGCACGATTTAATGAAGTTTTCTTCTTAATAGACCTTAATATAAAAATACTTTCTAATGAATCAAGCATAGTTTGATGTCTAACATTTTTGACAAGTTTCAAATTTTCTTTGCCAATGTGGTGGTTATTATCCCATATATGTTGTGCCATACATGATTTGTCCACCGTACCATATCGTAACTGTGCGAGATGTTCACGAAATCTGGTGGCTATGTTTCTCCTAGTTTGGCCCACGTATTTAAGATCACAATCTTTGCAACCAATCTCATAAATTCCAGACATTTCAGTGACTTTATCATTGTCTTTCGTATTACCCAACAAATTTTTTAAATTATTTTTCGTCGAAAACGTCAAATGTAAATCGACTTTCTTAAAAATACTTTCCAAACCTTTTGTGATTCGTGGTTCATAAGGTAAACACACAAATTTTTTCTCGATTTTATCATTCTTAAATGTCTTACATTCAGATATCACCTTCCTTGTTCTGTGTTAACTAATTTGTCTATTATACCATCCGAGTAACCGTTATATCTCGCCACATTTTTTATGTATTTTAATTCTGTATTAAATCTATTTTTACTCAACGGAAATTTAATCAATCTATTTATTAAGAAATTTAACTAGCCGTTTTTTGTGCAAACGTATGATGTGAGTCATTAGGAATATAACTAATAGTAGCCGTTTCCTTCCTATAGACATCGAATTCAAGCGAGCTATTATTTTTATTTTTAATAACTAGTACATCTAGGAACGAAAGTTTATTGTTGTTATATTAGATAAGAATTATTCATCATCTGATTACGGTAACTTGGTTGGTGAGGTTTTTTTAATGTATTATAGTAATTTTGGTTCTCCAAGTGCACCTAATAATTTTATTGTTTGAAAAAAAGTACAAAGATAAACTTAAAATGTTCCCGAAAAACTTGTCCTATTTTCCTGGCCAACGAAACTCTTGAGACTTTTATCCAACTGCAAGATATAATTATTCACAAAGAGCTCCTGGACGAAACTATCAAAGAAAATGTTTGCATGAAAATTTACAAACATTTTTTTTTCAGAAAAATCCGAGAACTTTTTTTACAATTGCAATATTTATTATTAATTACCAAATTTCACAAAATTCTTACAAAAAAATATTTTTGTGGAAACAAACAAATTTCTACGACAACTGACCAAATATTTTCTACTCAAAAATTTGCTAAAAGAATACATAAACGTCAAATAATATGCCTAATCTGTAATTAAAATCGAAAATAAAAGAATTTGCTTGCACTAAAATCCATTAAAATATTATTTTCGAGAAATTTTGTTAAAAAAATATTCCATCAATTTAATTATTTTTTATTTTAATTTTTTTAAAGAAAATTCATTAAGTTTATTTATAAGAAAATTCAATATTAAAAGAACAAGAAAATTCCCTAAAAAATAACTTCACAAATATTCATAATCTGATCAAAACACAAAAATTGATACTCTTTCTGTGGCTTTACAGAAAAAAAAAATTGCCTGACGATGCTGTAAAAAACACTTCTGAAGTCACAGACAAAGTCTACGTCTATGGAACGGTTTTACAAACCGAAGGCAACAACAGCTCCTATTAAAATTGAACTTAAAGTCGTAAAAGTCCTTATCCCCTCATTAGTGATTTTTTGCGAAAAATGGTCGCTATAAAAATGATTGGGATTACATAATCTGATCAGATAACGTTAGAATTGAATCAAAGACAAAAAAGTAAATTAAATAGAGAATTCAGTCTCTGTTGGGATTCGAACCCACGACCCCCCAACGTTTCTTTGTTGACGAGTCAGTCAACTAAACCCTCGGGTATTTTAACACGCAAAGTAAAATATAATAAAGCGTAAATAACCGATAATGGTTTTTGGTTATTTATTTGTAACATGTAACTAAGTGAAGATTGAAACGTGTGATGAGGACTGATAAGTACACTTGGAGAAGTCACCACAACACATTTTTAAAGACCTGACGATCGTTTCACTAACAAAGTTAGTGTCATCAAAGGATGAAACATTCTAACGTTAGAATTTTTCACCCTTCATTTAATACCGTTCATTCGGATAGGCAAATTAGCAAAAGTACGGTGCATCAAAAAGTATGAGTAATTTCGTCAAGTAACGGATTTGTCAAGGAATGGATGTCCAATAACAGTAAGTGGCGAGGACACAAGGTTGAATGTTCTATTATCAGTCCAAAAAAATCCTCATGACTCCAACAGAATTGGTCCAAATTCATGACATATCCCAAAAGTCTGCTCACAAAATTCTGAAGTCTGAAACAAGACGGAGCTCCGCCACACTCTACGAGTAATATCCGTGGTTATTTGGACCAAATATTTCCTGGCCGCTGGATCGGACGCAGAGGTGCAATCGAGTGACCAGCTCGTTCTCCAGACCTGTCGCCACTGGACTTTTTTTGTAGGTATTACCAACGACTTATGGGCCATCCTCTGATTGTTGAAACAATTATATAATATGCAGCTCAAGACACCCTATAATTAACGTATACAACTTTTTCTGGTATCTTGTATAATAACAATTATATTGAGCTTTACCGCAGAAATGCGTCACTCTGTATATGTAAACAGATCAAAACTGAAACTAAACCCGGATATGGATTCTAGGGGGCCTAGTTTGCGCTCATTTGATGACATTTTTCAAAATTCAAAAGTTGGGACCTCCCCATTAGTGATTTTTTTTTAAGAAAATTTACTAAAAAAAAGGCTGGAGGAATCCTCTAAGAAAAGAAAAAAAAGACAAAAACGTTGTCTGCCTACCATTTGAACCGCAAATCACAGAGGTTCTAAAAGCAGAGATAGCCAATTTACCTATATCCAACATTTTTATAAAAAAGTACATTGAAAATTTTGTTAGGTAACTCAAGGCATAAAGATAAAACGACTGAAATGTCGGGGATCTATGAAATACCTTGTAAAGATTGTGAAATTAAATATGTTAGACAAACTAAAAGGTCTAGTAAAACTCGATCTAAAGAACATTTAGCGCAACTGAGATATGGCACCATTAATAAATTATTTATTGGTTAACATATCTGGAATAATCACCACCACATAGATAAGGAAAATCTCAAATTAATCCAAGGTTTCGGGCAATCGCGACAATTAGACGCATATTAAAATATATAAATATAACGTTAGAAATTAGGTTAATGAATTTTTAATGAATAGAATATGTCTGCTTCTGTGTAGTTCGTTATTCAAATTGTTATCTTCAACATCATGTCTCTTTGCTAATCTCAATCTAAGCCTTGTAACTAGTATGCAAAACTGGCCAGTTTAAGGTTAAATATAACTGTTTTGCTACGTCTGGTGATGAAACACATAGAAGAAACAACTTGAAATATACGGTGTCCCAGAATTCAATGTACAACCGACCTGCCACAGATTTTTCAGCCAAAATTAGGTCGATTAAGATCAACTCACCTCTATACAAAGTTGCACCGTTTAGCCGCGAGAGGGCTTCAAAGTTATTACTTTTTTTCTATTTTTTTACCTATCTCGTAAACAGGTAATCCGATCATATTCAAATTTCACAGAAATATTGTAATGAGCAAGTGGTTTCGTCGTTATGAGAACTAATGCAATTGCACCCCTGCAAGGGTGTAAGCTATCCCCACCCCTAACTTTTTTTATCGTATTTATTTCTCTGGCCATTAGATAAATAACGCGTTAATTTTTTTTCAAAGACCGATCTTTTCTCAGACTTATGTTGCTTTTGTAAAATTTTGCTTACTCTCTTAGTTTTTGCGCAAAATGGTATTTCGCTAACCACTTATAGTTACATCAAATACTATATAGTGACAATACAGGACACTCCGGCTGATTTCGTGTTTCAAGAATATCAGCGCCCCTAGCGGATAGTACTGATGTTACGTCGTTCGAGAACGTGTAACACTAGCAATTGCTGGTGTTTAACTATGTATAATTAAGTTTGAGCTGTGTTTTTTACAATAAATGTTAGTGGTTGGGTGTGTGCAATCTATAATTGTTCGAGTTAAATCTATCAAAGACATTTCATAGGTTTCCAAAGGATGGCGAAAAGTGAATATGATTTGAAGCAGAAGACAAATTCAGAATCACTTTTATGCCAATATGTACAGTTCGCATAAGATAATTTATTGTGTAATATTTACCATCATGTGCCTATTTATAGATAAACTTCGTAATCGGATGGTTGAAATGCTTCAATCATAACATGTCTTCCAGTGCGTCAAAAAAAAAAAGAAATATTAAGGCAAAACAGTTTTGCATTAATAATAAATGGTATAAGAAAACTGTTTTTCTATATTCTTCTGTGTCCTTTTTTATTTCAATATGGCATAAATTGTCCCATTTTTTCACATTAAAAATTATTTTACTTGGCAAAGACTTTTAATTATCTTCCCAAGACAAGTTTTTAAAGAGACAAGTAGAAATAGCAGATTCAGCTCTATAATAGATTTATTCACGGAAGAGTTAGTCTTACCTTTCATCTGCACAATTTCTGAATTATGTACTAAGTATATCAGTTACATATTTTAAAATATTAGATCAATAAGACAGTTTTCATGTTGAGATATAGCAAATTGAGTACTGTGCTACCATTTATACCTAGAACAATTATTTATAGGTAAGTACAGATTGTAACTTAATATCCTCAGAAACAGCTTTCAGTATATTCCTATACTTGAAAGAGTAGTTCAACGACGGTTTCAAGCTTGTACATTAAATTATGATGAAATAAGATTATGGGTAAGAGAAATTTGCAGAATTATTCATGCTGAATTCATTTAGGTTTCAAGCTGATTGTTGATACAAATTCTATTTATAACTATATAATCAGAAAATTTTCACTGTTTTGTCATGTACAAGTTTTTATATTCATTTATAATAAACCAATTGTCTAAATTAAGAATATGCAGGTAAATATACAATTCAAATTACCCGCTCAGTTGTCAGTACTTCACGCGAGGTGGCGCTAGTGTACTTGTCACAAAAATCACCAATGCTAAAGCATAGGAGTGTCCCGTATTGTCATTATATAATATTTGGTTACATCAAACGAAATACTTAAATAATTAATTCCTGTTACTATGGAAATGAGTTGGATATATGTGCGTATTTTGACACTACAGCTTATTATTGCATTAATAGTATTTGCCAAAGTGACAAATTAATAAGGTAATTTTTAGCGATTTTTTTTTTAAATTCGCTTATGGGGAGATCTGTGTTTATATATATATATATATATATATATATATATATATATATATATATATATATATATATATCCGACCGATAACTCAAAAAATAATGGACCGATCTTGATAAAATTTGCAGAGTACCTTCCTTTTGCAAGTGGCTTGGATAAGTTCGTTAGCCAGGAAAATCTGACCAGGTTTTCCCGGAAAATTTTGTGTTTTCTTTATAAAAAAATTCATATCTCCGGAAATAACAAAGTAAGGGCAACCAAATTTGGTACGCGTGTTTGTATTATAAAGAGTGCACTCTGTACCAAAATTTAAGTCCATAGCTTTAAAGACAAAGAAGTTATGGGCAGTTAAAGCAATAAATGTAGGAGTTTTCCTCAAAACGTCAAACTCGCAATATTAAACGTCAAAATTGGCAATGTTTAGGCAAAGAATGTAAAACAAATACCATTTGTGAAAAGAAAATCTTGCAAGAAGAGTGTTCTGCAAACCCTTAAGTTTCAGATTCAACCGTCATTGCCCTTCATTTTACTAAAACGTTTACAGGAAATCCATTTCAAATAGACCATTTCTCTGGTGCTTTGGCTGTCAGTTTAGTTAAGTTTGGTAGCTGTTTGGATATTTATTTGTAGGTTTAGTGAAATTTATGGTTTAACGGCCTATAATTTTTTTTAGCTAATTATCGTGGAACAAATTTGTTAATGCATTTTTGCATCTTTTATCGAAATATGATGCGTTTATCTTAAAAAAAAATCTGGACGCAGTAAGTGCGTTTTGGTTGCGAATTTTCGGTAAATTTGCAGTTAAGCTCCCGAACTCTTTTCAAAACACTGTTTTCAGAAACCTGCCTAGAGCCCCCCCTGGATCCACAAACCCCAAGAAAAATTTGTTGTTCACACTCCCCAAGGAAGTTACGGGACCAGGAGTGAGTAGGGGTGCATACTTTTTTTAGCTAATTTTTTTAGAACAAATTCGTTAATGTAATTTTGCATTTTTTATCGAAATATTATGCGTTTATAAGGAAAAAATCTGGACGCAGTAAGTGCGTTTTGGTAGCGAATTTTCGGTAAATTTGCAGTTTAGCTCCAGAACGCTTTTCAAAACACTGTTTTCAGAAACCTGCCTAGAGCCCCCCCTGGATCCACAAACCCCAAGAAAAATTTGTTGTTCACACTCCCCAAGGAAGTTACGGGACCAGGAGTGAGTAGGGGTGCATAATTTTTTTAGCTAATTTTTGTAGAACAAATTCGTGAATGCATTTTTCCATTTTTTGTCGAAATATGATGCGTTTGCAAGAAAAAAAAATCTGGACGCAGTAAGTGCGTTTTGGTAGCGAATTTTCGATAAATTTGCAGTTTAGCTCCCAAACGCTTTTCAAAAAACCGTTTTCAGAAACCTGCCTAGGCCCCCACCCCTCTGTATCCACAAACCCCAAGAAAAATTTCTTGTTCACACTCCCCAAGGAAGTTACGGGACCAGGAGTGAGTAGGGGTGTATAATTTTTTTAAACTAATTTTCGTAGAACAAATTCGTTAATGCATTTTTGCATTTTTTATCGAAATATGATGCGTTTGTAAGAAAAAAATCTGGACGCAGTAAGTGCGTTTTGGTAACTAATTTTCGGTAAATTTGCAGTTTAGCTCCCGAACGTTTTTCAAAAAACTGTTCAGAAACCTGCAGGTGAGGTCCTAGTAATGTCTCTGAAAACAATTTGTTGAAAAGCGTTCGGGCGCTAATCTGCAAATTTACCAAAGTTTCATTAAATCCTTCAAATTTCAATAACTCAATTTGCTATTAACGTAAGCTTTGTTGGATAGAAAACCAACATTTAAGTTTATTTTCGGAAAATTTTTGTGTATTTTCAAACCATAAGTAATTTTGATAAAATATAGTACATTGTTTCTACCACATAGGCTATACCGGTAATCAGATGATGCCTGCTCGCATTTGCTATTAAAAACATTTTTATGGAAAATCACTTCCATAACACATTTGCTGCATCTAGACTTTTGAAAAATGTTTATATATTTTCAAACAATAAATTTGTTTCAATGAAATATGATACATTGTTTCTACTATATAGGTAACCAAGTTTGATGCCTGCTTTCATCAAAGAAAGACATTTGCTATTAAAAATATTTTAAAGAAAATTCGCTACCATAACGCACTTGCTGCGTCCCGAGATTTTTATGAATATGGCTCATGTTTATAATTTTTCTGAGCAAGTAGATATGCTTTTAGTGTTAGGTTTATGCCACCATAACTTCAGCAAGTCTGTGCAAGTCTACAGGAAGACATTTTCAAGTAGGCTAACTCCTGATCGCAGAACATTTACGTCTATCAAAAGACGGCTAAGGGAGACTGGAATGCTAAGTGTGCACAAACCTAATGCTGGCCGTAATTCTCACCGTCTTCGTGTAGAAGAGCAAGTATTGGATATCGTAATTCATGTAAGGCATTTTCAGTGCGAATTCAAAATTAATGTGTGGATAGGAATATTTGATTGTCATTTTATTGGGCCCGTAAGGTTACCTAATAGGGTAACAGCAGAATGTTACTTACACTCCTTGCAAGAAATTTTGTCAGAACTTTTAGAAGATTTGACGATCGCATTACGTCGTGATATGTGGTACATGCATGATGGTGCACCACCCCATTTTGGACGCATTGTGAGGGATTACCTTAGTTGGCAATTTCCCAATAAATGGATTGGCAGAGGTCACGATGCTGCTGTTCCTTCGCCAGCATGTTCACCAGATTTAAATCCTTGCGACTTTTCACTATGGGGGCAGATCAAGACGTATGTTTACAAGGGGGAGATAAATACCGAGGAGCAATTGTGGGATAGAATTGAAGAAGCTGTTGCCTCACTGCGGAAGAGGGAAAATATAGAGCGTATAAATTTAATTTTTTTACGTAGACTAGAAGCTTTTAAGGCGAATGAATGGTTGCCATATTGAGCAATTAATGATTTAGATATAATTTATTTCAATTTAAACTTTACACTAATTTAACTTTTCTTATTGTTTCTATGGTTAATGAATAAACATTTTATGAAGTATTGTATTTCTCCATCAAACTTCAACTTAAAAGCTATTTTGCGCAAAAACTAAAAGAGTAAGCAAAATTTTACAAAAGCAACAAAAATTTGAAAAAAGATCGGTCTTTGAAAAAAAATTAACGTGTTATTTATCTAACGGTCAGATAAATAAATACGATAAAAAAAAGTTTGGGGTGGGGGTAGTTTAGACTCTTGCAGGGGTGCAATTGCACTAGTTCTCATAACGACTAAACCACTTGCTCATTACAATATTTATGTGAAATTTGAATATGATCGGATTACCTATCTCCTAAATAGGTAAAAAAAAATAGAAAAAAAACTTTGAAGCCCTCTGTCGTCTAAAGGGTGCAACTTTGTAAAAAGGTGAGTTGATCTTAATCGACCTAATTTTGGCTGAAAAATCTGTGGTAGGTCGTTAGTACATTAAATTTCGGGACGGCCTGTATAAACAAAGTAATATTGTTTGTGTATCTAAAATTATTGAGTTTATTCCTTTCACTGTTATTATCATATTCCTGAATCGCCCTTTATTTCTTATCGGATGTATTCCATTTCCTATTCCTGATAAATAATCTGGATGAGCTAAGCTTAGTGGTGGCTATAGAGAGCTGTACAGATGGCTGTAACATTTATCATTATTAACTGCGGTCGCGCTTGTAGCGGGGGAGCAAAGAAGGAGAAAGCGCATTTTACATCGGTTCTCCAACGACTCAGATCATATTTTCTACTTTATACAGACAGGAGGGCAGGTCCCATCATGCCACGTTTATCAGATAATTTCCACAGCGACCAATCGCGTTTTTATCTTGGAAAGTTCGTTGGCGGTTTCCATCTTGGAAGGAGATGTGTAAGACTGGAATCCTGAATCAATCAATTATCGAAAGGATATAAATGAAAATCTTAACGCCTGTGTGGTGACCCAAATGAGTAAGCATAAAAGGTGATCTATAACCAAGGAAATTATTTACCACGTAGTATATAAGACATTTTTCAACACAGCCAGAACAAACTAAGTTTACTTCTGTTGACATTATCTTTCAAGTATACCTATACATATTTATTGTGTCTAAGGTAAAAAAAGTTCGGGACGCAGCAAGTGCGTTATGGTAGTGATTTTTTATTAATTGCTTCAAATTTAAATAACTCAATTTTCTATAAAACTAGAAAGTTGGATTTTGGTACGTGGTAAGGTCCTTCTTAAGGCAACATACCCACCAAATTTCATTAAAATAGCTTTGTAATTTTCAGATCAAAATTTTTTTTCGAAAAAAACTCAAAATTTGAATAACTCAATTGTCTATAAATTTAGAAAGTTGAGTTTTGGCACATAGTAAGGTTCTTTCCAGGGCAACATTTTCGAAGAAAAAAATTTGTTTAGAAAGAAAACATATAAAAATTGAAACTGACCCCGGATATGGGTTCTAGGGGGGCTAGTTTGCGCTCATTTGAAAAAATGTTTGGAAAGTCTCACCATCGATACCTCTCTATTAGTGATTTTTTAAAATAAAAATCCACTAAAAGGTGGATGACCTCGGAATCTTGATTACTTATTTATTGTTGATTCAATTATACAGCATGTATTAGAAAAACTTAACTTTTGGTTGTAAATAACATAATTTTAAACATATCCTAAAAAGTCCAACTGTTTTATTATGTCACTTTTTATATTTCCTATAAAATTTATCCCCCTGCAGTCCCAAATACCACCAACATTTAAAAGTTAGCAGTTTATGCTTACATTTATTTCAGTACAAAAATAATTGGTTTTCTACAGCTAATTATACAGTGTGTCCCAAACTGGATGGGAATGTATTGCTATCTCCGTTATTATTAGAGATAGGGAGACGGTTAAATTAGCAAAGTTTTGTAGAATTTCATGCTCGTACCAAATATGACCTGCTTCCTTTCGTTTTTGAGTTTTGTCGCTTTCTTTTTTTTTCAATATCTAAGTAGGCGTTGATCTGACATGTCTAAGACTTCCACATTATCAGGACACTTTTTACGGAGTAATATTTTTGTGCTATTCTCAACTTTGGATTGTCACGTTTGTTTTTAATATAGCAGCCATATTGGATTTTTTGTTCATCTGATAGCCTGTGTAAAGAGCTTTCCAATGAGGTACACCATGCTTGAGAAATCTTGTAATTGCACTGATAATTTTGAGAAAAA
The DNA here is from genome assembly GCA_964006375.1 of Tillus elongatus. Lineage (NCBI taxonomy): Eukaryota > Metazoa > Arthropoda > Insecta > Coleoptera > Cleridae > Tillus > Tillus elongatus. The sequence continues at coordinate 21,781,870 of OZ023265.1, read as the reverse complement.
CCGTTTTGAGGGTAGTAGGTTATGAAATCCAATACCAGAAAACAAATGACAAAAAAAGTGTTCAAAAAGCAGTAGGCTATCGAGTCTAACAATAGACTTCTACTTTTAACATAATTTTCCGTAATGATTCACGATAAAAAAATATGAACTTCAAGCACACCAATGAATCGGCCCATTATTACCAATGATATTTTACATTACAACATTATCCTAAAAAATTGTTCTAATTTAATTATATAGGTAAGCCTAGTAAATAACTAAATTTACTAACAAAACTCAATAAAAAGCAGATTAATGATTTACGAAGACGCCTTTAAAAATTATTTGAGTTTTCAACATAAGTCAACTGTAAAACAACAGAAGAAAGGTTGCTATGGATATAAAACTATCGCGACAATTAAGAATACTGTCATTCTTAATTATGTGAACAATTTGAGGTGTATTTAACACGCTGCTTAAAATTTTATACCAAATAGTTTGTTTCCTGTTTATTTTAAATATTATTCAACAATATGTTCAGTAATGGAGAATATTTTGACATGTTGGAACGTTATATTCGTTCTAACCGAAATACTGAGGCAGCTGCAAATTCATATAAAAGTTTCTACCCCCTCCCTTCAGTGGTTTTTTAAGCATTTTGGGTCATATTTCCATAAACAAAGAAGAAGAAGAATATCTACGTTGTCACATATAATGATGATGCAATGATGGTAAATTTCATTGTTTAGATTTTTATCGACAATTTATTTAAATAGTATAGCAGTACCGGTGATGTCATCTGTCTTTGTCCAACATTGTAGATATTACGTTACAGAATTTTAAGTGATGTCGAGGATTATTTTAATATTAATTTCGAATCACTTTTTTTTCTTTGTCAAAATACTTGAAAATTGGTCCACAACCACGCCTATCTGTGTTCTCTTAACTTGTAAATTTTCGTTTCATTGACTTAAACACTTGGAAGGATATTGCGTTTTAAAAAATATTTTGATATTTTTTGTTAAAAAAAATTTGGCGTTGAGATCGATCTGATGAACGAACGCATCCGAGTCATTAAGAAAATGAGGGTAATTTCCAAATTTGGTCCAAATTAGTGAAGTATGTATGTATGTATGTAGGTATGTATGTATTTATACACACAGTATACTCTCGATTATCCAGGTTAATGAGGGGCGAGGGATCGGCAACACGAATTATGCGAACATAATAAAAAGCCTGGACGCAGCAAGTGCGTTATGGTAGTGAATTTTCATAGAAATGATCTGACACCAAATATTTTGTATAGCTTTTTTTTCTTTTAACATCTGAATGTAGGTTTTGGTATATCGTTTTCCTTTAATATCGTAAACTCACGTACCAAATTTGATTACCATAGCTTTTCTACTTTTTGAGATAAAAAAATTCCCGAGGGAAACTCAAAATTTTCCGGGAAAACCTAGTTCGATGTTCCTGGCTAACGAACTTGTATAAAAATTAAAACCGGCCCCGATTATGGGTTCTTGGAGTCCTAGTTCGCGCTCATCTGACGAAATATTTTGAAAATTCAAAAGTCGCGATTTATGAAAAAACGCTAAATGGATAGTTTATTAAAATTGTAGCACCTGAAATTGCTTTTAAATACATTTTTAGGTGCGTTAATGTCAGATAGTTTCTTTATCGATTTTATAATCCAAACTTTGATGAACCCTGCAAGTTTTTCTTCACCTTTTATTGCAATTAGATGGCAATCGTCGGATGTTTGCTTGGCCGTATCTGATCCATGGCAAGTATAAGAGGCGAGAGAGATGTTGTGCAAAGGTGCGGACCGGGACCGGTTAGAGCAGCGACGTTAATATCAGTTTGCTGGTCTTTTGAGATGTTAATGGGCATGTGAGGGGTGTGGGAAGCGTCCATACTGTGCTAATCAAGGCAGCAATGAGACGCTGCCCATGAATATTTACCAGCTAATTCGGTATTGCCGGGAGATAATGACTATGACGCTGATTCCGCTGACGGTGTCTGATCAACATCGGAGGTCGTGGCAACTGTTACGGTCTGCAATCTAACGCCGATTATGCCGCCTCCTGACCGACAGCCGCCCCCCTTCCTGCGATGTATCCTTTGCTAATCCACCAGGCACGTTCCTAATAACATTCAGATAAATATGCCAGATTATACAGGGAGTCTCATCCCGGAAGTGGTTTTTTGGAGTCTTATTCGGTAGCTGATAGTAACAGATGCATTAGCGAAACTGGATTAAGATGCAAATACTATTGCTAGATATCAACATTAACACATAAATTGCTTTTCTCGATCAAAATCGTAATGAAGTACATAGCATATTGTTTTTTATGATTATATTGATATTATTACTATTACCATACTTTATTGGTTAAAATTGTACAGTATGTCTACATGGTGATTCTCTGCAAAATGTACTTAGCGTAACCATATGTGCAATATACATAGGTGATTACAAGAAACTGGAAATTTGGTATCTCATGGCCCTCGTTAGGGTAGACTGTGGGAATACCGGCTCCTTAAGAAAAGTCTTTAAATATCTCGGAGGTTTTATTATTTACGAGGAACTGGTAGATTTAAATTAAAGATAAGAGGCTACAGAACAAAATACATGTTTATTATAACCGAACGAAACAGTCTAAAAAGAATACAAAATGTTTAAACAAATATATGAGTGGCCGGTATTACCGCGAAACATGGGGTAATATCAGCCGAGGGCCGCAGTTACCCACAATTCTATTTATAGGCAGAAATCGCACAGAAAGGCTTTTTTTTTCTCCTTTGGTGCATTTACTGTGAGCCTATTCAAAACAGGACACACATCTTAGCCAGAGTTTTTCCCAAACTCTCCACAAATAATGCAAATGTCCTCAATAACTTCGGAGTATGACTTTTCTTCTTCCTCATCACTCTTATGGTAGGCCACTTTTGTGTTCTTTCTGAGCTTTTCTTTTTGCTGTACAGTATTTGTGTTTTTTTTTCTTCCCCAAAACGCTGGTGCAATTAAGGTTACCGAAAACTTGTTTTTTTTTAATCTATTTATTTTTGACTGCTCTATATTCTGCAGCTTTTTCTGTTTTGAAGTTTATTTTTCTTCTAGAATGTCTTTTATGGGAGTAGACGTAAATATTTGAGAGTGTTGCTTTTTTCCACCTTTTTTTTTCGTTTTGGTTATTAATTCCGGAACATCCAGGAACTGGTATTATTTCTCCAAATGATAGGTTCTGTCTTACTTCATTTTCGTTTGTGTCTACCTTCTTCTTTGTTCTCCTATACCTTTTCCCTTTCATCTTTTCTGTTCTCTGCTATTTGTTCATTTCTGGGAATCGGCTCATTTAAGTTTGTAGTTTGTATCAGGGTTAACAGGTAATATCCCAGTTACCTCAAAACCTTTATAGGCTTTTTCGATAGTTGCAACTCTCCCGAAAGCTTTGTTGAACAAATCAGCGACGATATTTAGCCTAATTTTTTCTCCTGGGGATTTGTCGTAAACTGATCACATTCTGAATCATATGCTGACTTCAAAGGACCATAAAAAGTAACATCAAACGGTTGAACTCGGTGCTATGTATGTGGGGAAATCGTCAAAATAATAATTCGTCTTTCTTTGCAAAATTTGTAGACATTTAACGAGCAGTGACTGGAGTGGTTGTCTGTTGATAGCAAAACTATCTTCCTTTGAAATTTTAACCCAATCCACAGAGTGCTTTAACCATTCAATGAATAAATGTTCAGTTATTCATCCCTTATCTGAGCAGCTATAAATAGCGCCTGGGGGCCCTTTATTCTTCAAGTGATCAGCCATTCTTTTCCCGGCATAAATAAACATTGGAGGAACGTAAATTCCAAACGCGCCAAATGAACACATAAGAGTACTGGTTTTTCCCTTCTCCCAACTAGTTAAAGAACCAACTCTTTTTTGAGCCTTTTTGGCGACCTGCTAAGCCTTTTTTTCCTCCTTAAACCGATTTACCCAATTATTGGATTTGGCAAAAGTGTAGGCGCTTTGCTGAACCTGTGCCGGTGTAACTCCAAAACAAGAGTTTGGTCAAAGTAATTATATGCTCCGATAATTCCCGTTCCTGTGCGTTAGTAAATACTGGGCGTCGTCTCAATTTAGGTTTAGATACTCTGCCGTCTCTACGTCAATCTTCAAGAGTCGCTCTTGGAATGTCTAAACTTCTTGAAACTTCCCGAGCAGGACGTCCATTTTCTATTGCTGCCAGAGCTGCCTGAAGCGTCTCCGAAGTCCAACAATGGGAAACAAAATTATATGGGGTAGTGCCGGCCATTTCAATATTACCCACACGATGGTGGCCGGAATTACCCTTAAAGCAATCATCTAAAACCCAATACATACTGTAAAAATGCCTAAATTTACATGGGTTTTTAATAAACCCAGTGAAATAAGACAGCATGTAGTTCATTTTTATACATACAAACAATTTTTACAACTTACTGTTGTTGAGATATGCAGCCTTGAACACACAGCTTTCTTATAGTAGCACGTGCTTTTAAGAAAATTCTCTATAAAAAGTACATAGCTTGCATTAGCACTACCTAAACGATAATAACCGTTAGGTTTACTGAGATGCGTGACCAGAGACGTAAGCCCCTCCATATTTTTTTTAGGGTGGGAGAAACTTGACGGCCGGAATTACCCCAATTGCCGATCTTCCCCCAGTCTAATCTACTAAGATAAATTTGTTTAGGTGATATCCGTATGAAGGGAGTAGCTAGTTTCTCCGTGTGGTAGGGAGGACCTGGGAACCTAATTCTCGAATCCTTCGTTGGATTTACACTATGATCCTTTATGGAGCAGTGGTCTGGTAGAGTGGTGTGAACCAAACTATTACCCGGAAACTGGCCAAACTTCAACGGTTAGCAAGTCTGTATATCATCGGCGCTATGGCGTCGCATCTCAGAAGGCGAGACTATGGACACTGATCTGGTGAGGGAGCAATCACAGGACTTGCTAAAGTTGCTAAGGAGGTGAAAAAGGGTATTTCAATTTCCACCATTAAGATTCGAAATGCAGAGGATTATATCAGGTTGACTAGGACATATACCCTCAGAATCCCCAGCAAAGATCAATAGAGGGATAATTAGGTTACTTTCCAGCCTGATAGCCTGGTCTGTTTTAGTGATGGAACACGAATGGAGAAGCAGCAGTCCTCCGGGCCAGGAATATGCACGCAGGCTTGGGGGGAGGGGGGTGGCGAGAGTTATGCTCTGAGCGCATATACCACGTCATTCAAAACGAAGACTGACGCTACCCTGTCTGTAGCTATTCGACAGAAGTCTCGGGGAACGTGTACACATTTGTACGGATGGTCAGGCGGCCCTCCGGTCGGTCTGCATGGACAGGATTAGCTGGTTCAGGAGTGCGCTGACAGCGCCAGCGGTTTACGCCTTGTCGGTTGGTTGTTCACAGTTTTGTGTAAAACTTTTTGTGTTTATTATAAATGTCGTTGCAACATATTGCCTAGTTATTTACCGAGATGGCGACCCCTTTTGTACAGCTCATAATGTTCTTTAAGGGTGGCTACCTTAACCGAATTAATTTGATATATTTTAGCTGTCATTTTTATAACACAATACTGAGCTCTAATGAGAGTCAACATTTATTTAACACATCGACCTGAGCAAGTTGTTAAACTGAAACTAAATCACTATCTTCCATTTTATTTAACACTTCGACGTGTGGTACGTCGCTAAACTACGTCCAAACTATATTAGATGACAAGAATATTCGTCATCTAATTAGGCATAACAACATGCCCTAAGTGGTTCTCTCTTCAAGAGGATCACTTTAATAGCGACCTGTGATATGTCGCTAACCTACGTCCAAACTAGATTAGATGCATAACAACCCATTTCATCTAATCTGGTGTTATCAAATCTTCTGGACGGCCTACTGTTCAAGTAGGCCATTCATCTAAAAATTTGCCTCTTCTTGCTGTTGACTTTCTATCTATTTTCTTTTCTATTATGTTGAGGGATGGATTTATCCCACTTATTGTCAGAAATCATGTTTCAGACCAGCCAATTTATGATTGTTGTTATTTTATTAAACCTCGGCGTATGATGAAAACGGTCCATGGTAACTTGCTCTGGATGCTGCAGTTTGTATTTATATTTTTAGTTGTCCCGGGGCGTTTTGCTATAGGTATCATTTTTTAGAGTTTTGTTTTGTCTTGGGACACATTGTTTAGCAGTCATCCAGGAGCTCCTGAAATCAGGTAAGGGTGGTGTGCGTTTCTTTTCTGGATCTCTCATTAGTGCTCTTATATGAATTTAGCGCCTTGAGGAGGATTTAAGAGAAATCTCCAGTGCACCCCCCCTGTGATTTTGACACATTTGTGTGTATATATATTTCTATATACAGTGTGTCCCAAACTGGATGGGAATGTATTGCTATCTTCGTTATTATTAGCGATAGGGAGACGGTTAAATTAGCAATGTTTTATATAAATTCATGTTCGTTCCAAATATGAGTTGAGTTTTGCCCTGCCTCTTTTCGTTTTCGAGTTATTTTGAAAAAAACAAAATTTATTAATTTTTTTTCTTTAATATCTATGTAGGCGTTGATCTGACATGTCTAAGAATTGCACATTATCAGGACATTTTTACAGAGTAATCTTTTTGTGCTATTCTCAACTTTGGATTGTCATTTGTTTTTGAACTTCATGTATCAACGTTTGTTTTTATTATGGCAGCCATATTGGATTTTTTGCTCATGTGATAAACTGTAAAAAGAGTTTTCGAATGATATATAACATGCTTGAGAAATCTTGTAGTTGCACTGACAATCCGGTATCTGTTTCTAATGATGGTCAAAATGTACCTTTCCTTAAATTAATGTTGTTATTCTGGCTTGTTTTAGTAATCGAATAAATGCAAAAAGAAATGAAAATTGTATGTTATAAAAGACATTGAAATTAGGGCAATTCTACTCTTCGTTCTCGTAAATCGCAAGCCTAATGGTATAGATTTGCTATAACTACCACATACTGGGAAGTAATTAGACTGTTCGAAAACGAATCCATCTAATTGCGACAGTAATAACCCCATTAATTTATATTAGTCATTTGCGACGCATTCATAGCTATAATTTATAACTGTAAATGTCAGATGGTTTCAATAATAAGAGACGTAAATGTTGGAAGCTAGTTTGATGTTGTCCTGAAATGGGGAAAATTGTAAATGACATATTCTGTGTTCAATTCGCGTATGTTATTAGTCTGTAAGCCGAGAGATTAAGCTATAACTGCAGGGAACTCGTTAAAGAGGGAGGGAAACTGACCACTGGTCACCATCAAATTCTGCAGCAATATCTGCTCTATCTCTCGTTCTGCCAGCTCCACAATATTGAGCTCATCCTGCTTCCGAGCAAAGCTGAGCTGATTGATATGGATCGAACGTAGAGTTGATTTTATTTAAGAACCGCAGCAGTAAATTCCTGAAATAAAAGGACAACGTTCTCTTAATTCCTCTGCCTTCTGCAAGTCTGGCACAGATGTTGGAAATATATTATTCATTACGTGCTGTTCGATTCACTGACTGATTTCGATGATTTTCTTTTGCAGCATGCCAGACTTTTGTTACAAACGAAGATGAGATCATTCAACAATGTAACTAAAGTGTGTAAAATAACAGTTATAATAAATAATTTATTCTATTAAAATTTGACTTAAACCACTAAGGACACTGTAAATGGAAACTTAAACAAAAAGCATTAGCACCCCAAATAAACCACAAAAATAATAACAGAGAGTTATGCGCTAGATAACGTATTTCGACAACGAAGTTGTCTTCATCAGTAGCTGTCGCTAAACTAACTGTATGAGCAAAATTGTCAGATTAGTGATTTTTTTTAAATCACTAATGAGGAGATCCCGATTTTTGAATTTTGAAAAAGTTTCTTCACATAAGAGCTAATTAGGCCCCCTCCACATATCCGGGGGTCAGTTTGAATTCTTATATGTTTATATATATATATATATATATATATATATATATATATATATATATATATATATATATATATATATATATATATATATATATATATATTTCACAACACACCACGAGGGCTTACAGTCTAAATACTATCGTACCGTGGGTGTCGACAAGGAGGAAAGAGGCGACTTGTTAATTCTGGACTTGAAGGTTCGGAGGAGAAGGAAAAACATGTGCCGGCAAGTAATTCCACAACTTAGAAGTCCTCGGGACAAAAGAGCGGGCATAACAAGATGTTCTACGTCTGGTGAGCTGAGAGTAAAAGGGTGCATTCGCTCTGTCCCTCTGGTAGATCTGCTGGGGACAGCAGGTGGAGGAACTATGGGAGAAAGCTCCTCTGAGCAGTGCCCGCGCAGATATCTATAAAAGAGAGAGAGAGAGGTCATCAACGGCACGTCGGTGGGCAAGATATGGCGTCCTTTGGGCGAGGGTAGGGTCACCGATGAGACGTATAGCTCTCTTCTGAATGGAGTCCAGGATAGCGAGCGTAGAAGGGGCAGCGGCATCCCAGATCTGGGAGCAGTATTTAAGGTTTGGCCTTATTTGTGAAGTATATAAGGTATAGAGATTAGCCGTTGAAAAGTATTTGCGAGCCCCGAAGAGGAAACCTAATTTCATAGCAGCCGCTTCTGCAATTGATGTAACATGTTGGTGCCAATTGAGATTTCGATCCACAGAAATGCCAACAAGTGAAAAGGACTCATAACTTTGAACAACTTGGTTGTTCATTGTGATGGGTCTAGGGCTGGTGTATCTCTTATGAGACAGAAGACAAGACTGAGATTTGTTGTAGTTGAATTACACAAGATGTATACTTCCCCAGACCAATATTTTTTGGAGATCCACAGAGACAAAACCATCCATGAGTCTGCGATCCTCATCTAATTGGGCCAAAGAGGCCGGCTTAGAATATTGTGTATTTGAGTGGAGGGTGATGTCAGTCCGCGTAACTGTGAATTGGGTTGGATGTGCTAGAGAGGAGATCATTGATGTGGAGAAGAAACAAAGTAGGGGCTAAAGCTGAACCTTAAGGGACTCCTGCATTAATTGGATACAGTTTAGAGGAATGGCCATCCACGAGAACAGAAATGCTCCGGTTAGAGAGGAAATTTGCTGTCCAGGTACAGAGTTTTGGTGGTAGGCCAAAGGCCGGAAGTTTATTAAGCAGCACCGCGTGCCAGACCTGGTCGAATGCGTTGGATATGTCTAGAGCGACAATCTGGGATTCACCGGAACCCATACTGCCTGTCGTGGATTAGACTGTGTTTTGTAAGAAATTTTAGTAATCCGGTGTTTATATACTTTTCTATCACTTTAGAGACGATGTATATATATATATATATATATATATATATATATATATATATATATATATATATATATATATATATATATATATATATATATATATATATATATATATATTGTATGTATCACACCGATAACTCAAAAAATAATAGGCCGATGTTGATCGAATTTGTTGAGTGTCTTCCTTCTGTAAGTGGCTTGTACAAGTTTGGTATCCAGGAAAATCGGCGCAGGTTTTTTCGGAAAAATTTAAATCTCCGGAAATCATAAAGTAAGGGCAACCAAATTAGGTACACGAGTTATTATATTAATATATCCAACCGATAACTCAAAAAGTAATTAACCGCTTTTGATTAAACTCGGCAGGTGCCTTTCTTTTATTAATATCTTGGATCAGTTCGTTATCCAGGAAAATTGGACAAGGTTTTCCGGGAAAATTTTGAGTTTTCTTTCGAAAAAAAATTGTTTCTCCGAAAATTACAAAGCTATTTCGATTAAATTCGATCGACATGTTGCTTTGAGAAAGACCTAACTATGTGCCAAAAGTCAGCTTTCTAGATTTACAGAAAATTGAGCTATTCAAATTTGAAACATTTATATTTATTATCACCGCTTTTTATTGACAATGGTAAAAACTGGTTTATAGGTATATGAGATATAGTATTCCTGAGTCGTTACCTAGTAACGGAACATATATTATCATTGCGCAGATCAGTTACACGCTGTAGTAATGGGTGGACTAAACAGTGTTTGTGATGTTTGTCAACAGATATAAAAGATCGAAATTTTACAAAAAGGGCTGATATGCAACAGGTTAGTTATTTTCTCTCTGATGCATTGGCGGTAGTTTTAGTTAAGTTTATGGTTTAAGGGTCCATAATTTTTAGCTAATTTTCGTACAAAAAGTTCGTCAATGAGGACACAGCGACTTTAGAATTATAAAAAGATTTCTTTAAATGAGCGCAAACTAAGCCCCCTAGAATCCATATCCGTTCAGTTTTTATGTATATACAGAGTGACGTATTTCTACGGTAAAGCTCAATGTAATTATTATTATACAAGAGACGAGAAAAAAATGTATAAGTTAATTATAGGGTGTCTTGAGCTGCACCTTAAAAAATTATTTTGACAATGACAGGCTGGCCCATAAGTCGTTGGTGATCCCTACAATTTTCGAATACCATAATCTTATTGCATCTTTTATCGAAATATGTTTGTAAGAAAAAAAATCGAGAGTAAGTGCGTTTTGGTAGCAAATTTTCATTAAATGCCTCAAATTTCAATAACTCAATTTGCTATTAACCTAAGGTTTGTTGGCTAGGAAACCAACATTTAAAGTTTATTGTCGGAAAATTTTTGTACATTTTCAAACAATAAGTTATTTTGATAAAATATGGCACATTGTTTCTACTATATAGGTTATACCGGTAACCAAATAGATGACTGCTTGCATTAAAAAGACATACTTGCTATTCAAAGCATTTTTATAAAAATTCACTTCCATAACGCACTTGCTGCGTCCAGACTTTTTTGTTTATTGTTTTGGGTGGAGAGGGAGCAGTGTGTTTAGACTGGAGACGGGCAGATCGGATTGGATATCGGTATGAGGCATGTATGCTGGAAACTGAGTTTTTTTTAGATGTTAGTATTTTAAAATGCATATATACATTTTTGTTTTGAAATTTTGTTTTTGTGTAGCAGATGCGTTACGATGTTTTGATCAGTGACTTCTTGGGAAGGAAGCATATGATAAAAATGATAGAAATTGTTGTTTCTGTAGTTTTGTTTTTGCTATACTGCCAACAAGTCTTTGACTTAGGCAGCTTTTTTTTTCTCTCCATTTATTGGGGGAGATTTTTTGTGTAAATTGCGCATTATTCGTGAATTTTCGTTAAAAAAATTCACTAATGAGGAGATCCCGACTTTTAAATTTTAAAAAAAGTCTTCAAATAAGCGCTATTTAGGACCCCTGGAACCCAAATCCAAGGTAAGTTTCAGATTTTATATGATATATATATATATATATATATATATATATATATATATATATATATATATATATATATGTATATATATATATATATATATTTATATTTATTTATTTATTTATGTGTCACACCAATAACTCAAAAAATAATAGACGATTGTGATAAAATTTGGTGAATACCTTCCTTTCGCGAGTCGCTGGGATAAGTTGGTTAGCCAGCGAAATCGGACTAGTTTTTTACGGGAAATTATGTGTTTACTTTCGGAAAATTTTTATATTTATATTTTTATAAATAACAAAGCTATGGTAACTAAATTTGGCACGCTGGTTAATGCCATAAAAATAATGTACCAACATTTGGATCCATAGGTTAAAAGCAAAAGAAGTTATAAGCATTATAGTTTTTCTCCTTAAAACGTCAAAAACTCGCAATTCAAAACGTCAAAATTGACATGTTCTAAATAAAGAACTTGAAAATAACATTACGGGTGATGTAGCAGAAATTTTGTAAGAAGTGTGTTCTATAAAGCCTTAAGTTTCAGTATTCAGCCACCATTATCCTTCATTTTACTTAAATATTTGCAGAAAATGAATTTCAAATCCATTCAACCTTTTTTCTGATGCTTTAGCTGTGGTTTCAACTACAGGGTTATAATACATGTAGAAATACTTTGTACCTACTCCTTGTAAAGCACATTGCGCGCACGAAACAGTGTGAGATTTGGCATAGTTAAAGTGCATATAAACAAGGAGAGCGGAAAGATAAAATGTATGTATAATATGTGATTAATAGGTTAAACATTGTTTTCTTCTAATTAGACGAGCGTCTCGCGACAGTAAAAACTTGAATGGGTTTTTTGCCGTTTTAGCGAAATAAAAGACCCCCCTGACTGTGCTGTGTACACAGAATCCTCCCAACTGACCTTCCTGACCTGCACTGACCTCGGTTTGCCTAATTAAAAGCTAAAAGAGTTTAAAAGGGAAAGGAAAAGTTCATTATGCTCACATAACCTTGATATATGGCAGGGTTGATTTTCCTTCTCCTTTTAGCTTTTAATTAGGCAAACTGGATGTCAGGGCAGGTCAGAAAAGTCAGTTGGTAGGATTTTTTGGAACATCATGTTAGGGAGGTCTTTTATTTCGTTTAAACAACAAAAAACTCATCCAAGTTTTACTGTCGCGAGATGCTCGTCTAATTAGACAGTAGGATTGATTCCCAGTGTGACGGTTAATATATTCATGTCAATGTAAAACACATATTACTCTATGGTCGAACATATGTATGTATATGGATGGGTTCATACGTTCATACTGAATATTAATCTTCCGTTTTAGTGAATTTTCTTTAAAAAAAAAAGATCCCGTCTATCGAATTTAAAAAAAAATTCAAATGAGCGCTAATTAGACCCTCTACAACATATATTCGGGGTCACTTTGAATTTTTATTGGTTATATATATATATATATATATATATATATATATATATATATATATATATATATATATATATATATATATATATACTTAATCAAATTTGGTAGACGTATTTGCATTATGAAGGGTGAACCAAAATTTAGGTCTATAAGTTTAAAGACAAAAAAGTTAAGGGCAATTAAAAAAATGGAGTTGTTCTCAAAACGTCAAGGTCGCAATTTGAAACCTCAAAATTGACAATGTTTAGGCAAAGAACGTGAAACAAATACGGACTGTGAAAAAAAATGTTGCAAGAAGAGTGTTCTGCGAACCCTTAGGTTTCAGCTTCAACCCTCATTGCCTTACATTTTACTAAAATGTTTGCAGAAAATTCATTTCAAATAGACCCTTTCTCTGATGCTTTGGCTGTCGGTTTAGTTAAGTTGATGCTTTCGCTGTAGGTTTAGTGAAGTTTAATCGTTTAACGGTCTATAATTTTTAGCTATTTATAGTACAACAAATTCGTTTATGCATTTTTACATTTTTTATCGAACTATGATGCATGTTTGTAAGAAAAAAAATCTGGACGCAGTAAGTGTGTTTTGGTAGCGAATTTTCATGAAATCCTACAAATTTCATAACTCAATTTGCTAATAACGTAAGGTTTTTGTATATTTAAGTGTATTTTTCTGTACGGGTGAAGCCTTCTGAATAAATGTGTATTATTATTATTATTATTATAAACCATAAAAATATTATGCTGCAAATAAGTTCATATAATTAAATAATGATAGGTTTTAATTATAACAATTTAATATCAGTCAGAGATGTAACCCCTTCCAGAGTAAATTTATTTCAACTCGGACCACTTTAGCTGTAATAATTTGAGCATGGGGCGTCTACCCAGCGAAGGAACGTAGGCAGGTAAATACTGCGATGAAAACGAAATCTTAATAATTGTGACACAAACATTATAAGGAAGAGAGCTGTAATACTTATCCATCTCCATCCCTGTCCATTCCAACCCTCTCTCTCTCTTTCTCTCTCAGAAGGCGGATTTCACTCACAATTTTAGAAGTCGCATTCAGGAGCGGGATATTAAATTAAACCAGCAATTGCCGGGAAAACATGGCTATATGGAAGAAGGCCGTTATTTGCCTGTAAAGTATCGAATTTATATTTTTGCCCCTCTTCCGCAATGACGGCCGAATTAATAAGTTAGAGTGTAATTAAATGATATGTCTGAGAATTAGAATATAGCCGTCCATTAAAGCTGCGTCTGATGGATGTTTAACTTTATCAGCATTATTTGAGTATTAAAACTGAATTAATTAGTTCTAAGGCGGCGCTGAAATAGGTAGACTGTAATGCGACGTATTAAGCAAATCCTGTTAAATTTATCCCCACGTCGTTTCCATCATTTACTATCAGCTATCACTTGTTTCATTATAACAAATCTTAGACATTTAGCTTGACTGCGATATAATTTCTTATAGCGTAATATATGTTCCTCGCTCCTACAAAAATATTCTTCTATAGCGTCCTTGATATGTGCTAGTTTTATTTTCAAGCAAAATTTTAAAACAAAACCACATTTAGAGATCTTTAGTTTCAATGCTTTTTTTATTTTTCGTTAAATAAGGGCGAGATAAATAACACTATAACAATAGCCTCTTGTGCAACAAACTAACAGGATTAAGTAGCAGGCAGTCTAGTTAGCCTTATGGAATCATTGAGTATCAACAACGCAGTAAGAACGCAATAGACAAGGGGAAATCACACCAACAGGAATACAGGTGCATCGCAGTGTTCACATCAAGATCACCTTCCAAAACAATAGAGCCACTCCCTGATGGGAAAACCTTAAGAATGAAGTCGACCTATGGAGAGACGTTTATTTTTGTTCTGCACTTACACACTTACCCCTGTGTGTCCGGGGACTAACTAAAAGAATAGGCCCAAGGTAACTCCTGCCTGTCGTAAAAGGCGACTAATTGGAATCAAACACTGGCGGGGGTCTTGCCATGTGGGCCTGAAGGGAGGCGGATATCTCTGGGGAGTGATGTACACCCGGATTTTGAGGCCTCCACTCTGTGCTTACAAATGGATGGTTGCCCGCGCTTGGTAGTTACCCGGGAGCGGGGTTCCAGATGGGTGCCGCCTTGGGTTGAGTGCTGGCGGGTGTCGTGTGTCTAGACGACCCGGAGGGGGTTGACAACTCTGATGAGTGGTAAACACCCGGAGTTTGGGGCCCCCACTGTGTGCTTCGGAACGGACGGACGGCCTCACTTGGATGCTGCTCGGATGCAGGACTTCATGATACTGCACCGAGTCAAACACTGACGGACGTCTGGTCCAGACGAACTCAGAGAGAGGTTATATCTCTTTGAGCTTTGAGACGGGCAAGCGACTTCGCTCAGATGGCAGTACATCTGTTAAACAAAGTTTCACCTCGCAGGTGTCGTCTCCTGTCGGAAGCTCGATTTGTTGCGTGAAATTTAAGCTATCGCTGGCAGGTATTGGACCTCGACGAACCCGGAGGTAGCTGAGGTCTCTAGGGGTGGATTACACCTGGAGACTTGGGCCAACTCTGTGAGCATCGATACAGGCTAACGACCCTGCGTGGATGCTGCTCGAGGGCGGGACTTCATGATACCGCCTCGAGTCAATGAAATACTGGCGGGGGTCTGGTGCAGGTGATGCTGGGGGGAGGCAGACATCCCTGGGGAGTGATATGCACCCGGAGTTTGGCGCCTCCACTGTGGCCTCAGAGACTGACAATTGGCCTCGCTTGGTTGTTACTCGGGAACGGGGTTCCAGATGATACCGCCCTGGATTGAGCCCTGGCGTGTGTCGTGTGTCCAGACGTCCCGGGGGCTCTGATCTCTGATGAGTAGTAAACACCCGGAGTTTGGAGCCCATACTGTGTGCTACGAAACGGACGGACGGCCTCGCTGGGGTGATGCTCGGGAGTGGGACTCGATGGGATGTTGCCTTAACACTGTTAGGTGTCAGGTTAGAAAGAGCCTGAGGGGAGCTGAGATCTCTAGGGGTGGATTACAATTGGAGATTAGATGCTACTCGAGAGCGGGACTTCATGATACTGCCTAGAAGCAAACACTGACGGATGTCGGATCCAGACGAACTCGGAGAGGGGTTATCTCTCTTTGCGCTTCGAAACGGGCAAGCGACTTTACTCAGATGGCAGTACACCTGCCAAACAAACTCTCACCCTCAAGAAAAGATCGACTTCCTCAGGGAGCTGGAATTGATGGGTGAAATCTAAATAATTAGACGTGAGCCACAATAGACCTAAGGTCGTGGTGGAGGGACCCACTCACAATAAAATCTAATCTAATCTACTACTTTTAACACACTGCGTGCAATTAGTGAATTTTCGTAGAAAAAATTAACTAATAGGGGAGATGCCGACTTTTGAATTTTGAAAACATTTTTGCAAATGAGCGCGAACTAGGACCCCTAGAACCCATATCCGGGGTCAGTTTCAATTTTTATATATATATATATATATATATATATATATATATATATATATATATATATATATATATATATATATATATATATATATATATATATATATATATATATGTGTGTGTGTGTGTGTGTGTGTGTGTATGTATGTATGTATCAAAACTCAAAAAATAATGGGCTGATTTTGATAAAATTTGGTTCGTGCGTTCCTTTTGTAAATGGCTTGGACAAGTTCGTTAGCCAGAAAAATCGGACGAGGTTTTCTGGAGAAAATTTGAGTTTTCATTCAACAAAAAAAAATTTCTCAAAAAATAATCGGCCGATTTTAATGAAATTTGGCATGTACCTTCCCTTTCTAAATGGCTTGGATAGGTTCGTTAATCAGGAAAATCGGACGAGGTTTTCCGGAAAAATTTTGAGTTTTCATTCGAAAAAAATGTTATCTCAAGAAAAGCTATGATAACCAAATTTGGTAGGCAGGTTTATGATATAAAAAAAAAATCGAGATACTATCAGTCAACGCGGTGCAAAAGTGGCAAATTAGCCGTACACAAACGACGATTTTTTGAGCTTCTAATTATTTATGGTGAGTGCTAACGAATTGTGGGCCGAACATGTCGTGCATTGGCAGAAAAGGATCCGAATAAACCGAAACCTAGCCACGACATGATAAAGGGGTTGCTGCCAAATTGTTCACAGCATGGAAGTTTTCGCCCAAATGTACAGAAGCGTAAGCCACTCGTCGATAACGAGGTAAACGAAGTGAACGTATTGGCATTTTTTGTTGCTGATCGCAAGGCATCCACCAGGGATTGCGAAAAAGAATTACGCTTGTCAGCGAGAACGATTCACAGAATTTTGAAAAAGCATCATTGGAGAACCTTCTCTTACCACCCGATACATGGTTTACAACCAAACGATCTTCCTAGACGTGTTGAGTCCTGTGAATGATTACTATTGAAAACAGAAGATGAGAATTTCTGCAAGAGAATTATTTGGTGCGATCAGGCGAAGTTCTCCAAA